>JAUIMM010000101.1:3700000-4130000 GCA_031769625.1 Taudactylus pleione | reverse complement strand
AAATGAAATGTGAAATAAAAGTAATAATATACTTATTCTGAAGTCTCAGTACAGTTCTACAATTTTGTTCTTTACTGTCTGGTAGCTGCCCTGATAAAAGCCAGCTTTAAGGCCAAATATTCATGAGCATGACATTATTGCAAGCTGCAGGTAACCAACTTGCACTCATACCTATTACAAAATTATATTTTTCATTGGCCTTAACTCTGCGGAGAAGCATAAAAATCACATTATTGGATCAGTGCAGCAGCTTGGGGTATTCCTAAAGGGCGGCCAGTAGGTTAAACAATGGCTGATTTAGTGATGCTGGAATAAAAACCTCACCATCCACTCAGAGTAACCTTCTGCATTATCTATGTGACTGCACTGTGTTCACTCTGATAACACCAGCCAAACTGATTTGCACTCACTCTACCACCTGAGAATAGCTAAAAGGGGATTGTTACACTCATCATGTGGGCTACAGAGACCTTTTTGGTAGATGCCAGTTGCCCATTACTGGTCAATCCTTTGTTATGGTGCTAAAAGGTTGTAAAACATTGCAGCTGGTAGGAACACAACTCCTGCATCCTAAGTTAAGTGAAATTACTAGTGAATTGATTGTCCTACATTCTCATGAATATTTGTTTAGCCCACAAAATGGCCTCCCCTGTATCTGTTTCATGTACCCAGTTTTGCATAGTCAATAATAGAGAGGGATGTACCATCATAGCTATTCTAGGACACTGAGATGGGACAGGGCAAAGTATTATCCAAACTATAAGAGGGCACTGCCTACTGTTCCTTGGATAGGGGAATAGTGTCCCTTGTGGGCATAGGTTGGTGTGCATATTATACAGGGTCTACACATTTATACACATGTCCATCGGTTATGGCTAACATTTGCTTGGTCTTAAAAGGTAACTCCACGTTTTTATTTTATAAATCTACATTCAATGTTTGAGAAGATGATTTGCTAATTATTAACTTTTACGCTGCCATCTGGTGGAAGAATAAACATTTACTTCCAACCTATTTAATTGTGAGCTGGAGATTTTTAGCTTACATTTATAAATTCAGTTTAAAACGACAGTAGTCTGCGCTCACGTTCCCCTCCCTCCCTTATTCACTGCAGTACTACTTGGCAAACGGCCAAGATCATTAGTGAAACAAAACTAATAACTTTAAATGTTTTTTTTTTTTTTTCTTTTTCAGCTATAAGACTGCAAACACATGAATAAAGAATGTTTGCAAATTATCTTATCGACTGAAGGATATGGATTCAAAAATAAGTGGATTTCACCTTTTAAGAAGACCTAAAAACATTTAGTCATTTAGCCTTTGGAGGCAATTGTGTGGCTTTCACATAATACCTTACTTTTGCCAAGCAAGAAACATGGCTGCTTCCAGACTGTTCTGCTCATGATTTACAGAACTTTTATGCAGACATAAACCTCACTTCTAAATAAAAGTCAATGTTTTAATTGTATTCTGTATCATCTTTTCTATGGTTTTCCTGTGTGTTTCTTAAACTGGGAACACACTTGGCCAATTCTCATCCAATCCGACTTGTGACCAACCAGGAAATGGACCTCAGATTGTGACCAACCAGTTCAGCAGATGCAGACTAAAGATCTGTTGCAAAATGGGACAGGTGTGTATGCATAGATTTGGTGCATCTACAACTGAGGTCTCCAGTAGGTTTGTGTCAATAGTCTGGTTGGGAGTTGCATCCCTGTAGGACTGGACGTGTGTACCCAGCTTTGCTAGCTCCATCCATATCTTAACATAATCACCCTTTTGTGTCATCATAGGCCTTGATCCAGTCACCTGGTGTTAATGCACAACCAGCTTTCAGTTGTTGTGAAAAAGGGCCTGTTTAAACTATAGCAGTTTTATTTTCTCCTCAGAGTGAGGGGCACATGTGCACTTGAGGTCTGACTTATTTTTATTAAACATTTTCCTGCTTCTACATTAAACTGTTTGAGTCGCAGTGGCTTGAACAGATTGGCTTGATCTTTATTATAGCTTCACTCTTCTACCTACTTACTACTAGTAGTTCTAACAATAAAGTGATGGCAGTCAGCGCTCTCAGAGAAGGGAAATTAATTGCCACTAGCTGCACCCCCGGGAAGTATCCCTACTTCCTTAACAAGAATAAATACAAAAACAAGAGGGGGAAAGTGCTCTGTGGTAATGGAATATGTGAATGAAATTGTAATGTATACATAGTCATGATGAACTATAGTGTCTATTATAACCTATTCGTATTTAAATCTCTAGATATTCTGTTACAAGTCCCTCTCTAGGTGAGCAGGGTGACGTCAGGTAGGCAAAACCTTGAGGCTGGGAATTGAATGCTGGTCTCTTAGATAGTCTTTTTTTTTAAACAGACGACGTATGGGGATAAGTTGGTTAAACCACAAAGGATAGGTTAGTCTTGTATAAATAAATAATGTAAGTCTCTAAATATATATCAGGTCGGCAATATCTTTAGGCTGAGTTTTCTAAGAGCAAAATGATGTGAGTCTATAATATGCAACAGGTCGGCAATAACTTCAGGCAGAGTTTTCTATGAGCAAAATGTAGATGTTGTGCAAATCAAGATGCTGTAGGTGCCGCCTTCGTCATAGCTGAGACCACCTCGGGAACAAGGAACGCAGTATCAGTATTTTTCTGACACTATATTGCAGTCTAGTTAAGGTGGAATTTACTTACCCAGTTAAGGTGTCTGCTGGTTCATCTCCTCCTTGCGTCCCAGTCAGCTGAGTGGATGTGAATGAAGGGCCCAATATGTGCAGCACGGACACTGACTCAGTGTGACTTCCTTTAAACAGTTGATTTAATGTAGATTCTAATACATAGAGAAATTCACCCCTAATCCATTGGTGACTGATTAACATAAAATTAGGATTTTGGTACTTACCGATAAATCCCTTTCTCCGATTCCACAGGGGACACTGGAGCCTCAGTACAATGGGGTATAGGAGTGTGTTAATCGGGAGATGGCACCTTTAAATAAAAAACTACTGGTAGCTAGCTCCTCCCCCTCTATACACCCCCCCAGGTCAGTCTAAAAACAACTGTGCCTGAGGGGAGCTGGAAAGTAAGGAGAAGGAGACAGAAAAGCTACATTAATCACATATACATAAGAAACCAAACATACATGAAAACAAGAACAGTTCAGTCAGACATTAAAACGCAAGCCAGCGTCTGAACCTGTAAAACAGTAACTATGCAGGTAGAACAGCGTAGGGTGGGTGTCCAGTGTCCCCTGTGGAATCGGAGAAAGGGATTTATCGGTAAGTACCAAAATCCTAATTTCTCCTTCATCCACCAGGGGACACTGGAGCCTCAGTATAATGGGGATGTCCCAGAGCTTACATCCCGGGTGGGAGATGCTGAGAGCCCTGCAACACCGCACGGCCAAACTCTGAAGCGGAGGCCGCAAAAGTATCAAAACGATAGAATTGTAGGAAGGTATGCGTGCCTGACCAAGTGGCTGCTCTATAAAGCTGGTTTAAAGAAACCCCGCAAGCAGCCGCCCCCATGAAGGACCTACCGAGCGCGTAGAATGCGCCGTAATAGGACCCAGTGGTTGTTTGGAAGCCACCACGTATGCTTGCCTGATAGTGAAGCAAATCCATCTAGAAATGGTCTGTTTGGAGGCCGGCCAACCTGGACGGGCCACATCAAACCGAATAAACAAAGCATTGGTTTTACGGAGGGAGGCAGTCCTGTCAACATAAATCCGGAGTGCTCTAACTACATCCAGGGATTTTGAATTGGAAGTCATCCTTAAAAACCAGAACCACGATAGACTGGTTTATATGAAAGGCTGTCACCACTTTGGGGAGAAAAACCCTTTGAGTACGCAGCTCCGCCCTATCTACATGGAAAATAAGGTAAGGAGGGCGGCAGGATAAAGCACTGAGTTCTGACACATGCCTTGCTGAAGCGAGTGCCAACAGCAGAACCACCTTCCAGGTTAAGTACTTTATCTCCACTCTCTGTAATGGCTCAAAAGTATCAGACTGGAGGAAGGCCAACACCAAATCTAAATCCCATGGTGCCGTGGGAGGCACAAAAGGGGGTTGAATCCTCACAACTCCTTGGAGAAAAGTCTGTATATCCGGAAGCAAAGCCATTTTTCTCTGAAAGAAAATGGACAACGCGGATACCTGTACCTTTAATGAACCAAGACGAAGACCTGCTGTGAGACCAGCCTGAAGAAAAAGGAGACGTGATACCTTAAAGACTGACAGAGGAGAATTACGTCTCTCACACCAAGCAACATATGTCTTTCATATGTGGTAGTAATGTTGAGAAGTGACTTCTTTCCTAGCCCGTATCATTGTGGGAATCACACTAGACGGAATACCCTTTTTCCTGAGGACGGCCCTTTCAGTAGCCAGGCCGTCAAATGAAGCCGCCTTAAGTCGCGATAAACAGGCCCTGAAGAAGGAGGTCGTCCTGAAAAGGCAGTGGCCACGGCTCGTCTATTAACAGATTCTGTATCTGGGAGTACCACGCTCGTCTGGGCCAATCTGGTGCTATCAAGAGCACCTTGATCCCTTCTCACTTGATTCTTTGAAGCAAGCGCGGAATGAGCGGAAACGGAGGGAATAGGTAGATGTAATGAAGCTTCCATGGAGCAGTCAGTGCGTCCACTGCAGCTGCCCGTGGGTCCCTTGTTCCGGAGTAGTAAACTGGTGGTGGTTTAACCTTGACGCCATAAGGTCGGCTTGAGGACAGCCCCACCTCAGAGTTAGTTGCTGGAACACCTGAGGATTGAGTGACCATTCCCTGGATGAACGTCCTGCCGACTGAGGTAGTCGGCCTCCCAGTTTTCTACTCCTGGGATGAAGATTGCAGAAATCGCTACTGCGAATTCCTTTGCCCAAAGCAGAATCCTGGTTACCTCCCTCATGGCGGCTCTGCTTTTTGTGCTGCCCTGCCTGTTTATATACGCCACTGCAGTGGCGTTGTCCGACTGGACTCTGAGTGCCTAACCCTCCAGCAGCGGATGCGCCAGCTGGAGAGCATAAAATACCGCTCTCAACTCTAGGATATTTATAGGCAATCTGGCTTCCTGCTGCGTCCAGTGCCCCTGAAAATGCTTTCCCAGAGTCACTGCTCCTCAGCCCCTCAGACTTGCGTCCGTGGTGAGGAGGGTCCAATCCCACACCGCAAACCTTTTCCCCGCCAGCAGGTGGGAAGGGTTCAACCACCAAATGAGAGATGTTCGAGTCTGAGGTGCCAGGAGAACTCTCTGATGGAGAAAGAGGTGGGATCCTGACCACTGGGAGAGGAGATCCAGTTGAAAAGGACGGGCGTGAAATCTTGCATACTGAATCGCCTCAAAGGCCGCTACCATCTTCCCAAGAAGGTGGATACAGAGATGTACAGACACTCGGCGATGTTGTAAGACCAGGCGCACCATATGCTGAATGGAGGCAGCTTTGTCTTAAGGCAGGAAAACTCTTTGTTGCACTGTGTCCAGTATTATTCCCAGGAATAGTAAACGCTTTATAGGGATCAGGGAGGACTTTTGAAATTTAATATCCAACCGTGTTGCAGGAGAATGCTCTGAGTTAAGCAAATGTCCCTAATCAATAGATCGTCTAAGTATGGAACAATAACGACCCCCTGACCATGCAGTAGGGCCATCATTGCCGCCATAACTTTTGTGAATACTCTTGGAGCTGATGAAAGTCTGAAAGGTAGGGCCTGGAATTGAAAATGCGAGTCTAGGACCGCAAAACGAAGGAAGGCCTGATGTGGGGGCCAGATGGGGATGTGGAGATAAGCATCCTTTATGTCTAAGGACACCAGAAACTCGTTCCTGTCGAGACCCGCTATAACGGATTGGATAGATTCCATCTTGAATTTGAAAACTCGAAGATGAGGGTTTAAATCCTTGAGATTGAGTATGGGTCTCATGGAGCCGTCCGGTTTGGGCACCACGAACAGGCTGGAATAAAACCCTTGACCTCTCTGGTGGGCGGAACATTCACCATTACCTGAGACAATAACAGCTTTTGTATTGCCTCCTGAATTTCTCATTTTTCTGCAACCAGAGGTAAACCCGTTTTGAAAAAACGAGAAGGAGGTTGGACCCTGAAGTCCAATTTCAGGCCGTGAATAATGATGTTCCTGACCCAGGCGTACTGGCAAGACTGGATCCAAATCTCCTTGAAACGTAAAAGGCGCGCCCCAACCCTGGGATCCCCCAAATGAGAAGGAAGGACGTCATGCGGCAGGCTTGGCAGCTGCCTTGTCCTGCTGAGTGTTGGAGGCGGCTGATGCCGAAGCTCTACCTCGACCTCTGGAGAAGGCCAGACCTCCTCTGGAACGCCCTCTAAATCTTCCAGAGGCACGAAAGGAGGGACCTGCTAAAGGTCTTCTAGTAGGAGGAGGAGCTGCAGATGGTAGGTAAGTGGATTTCCCACCTGTAGCTTGTGAGATCCACTTATCTAACTCCGATCCGAAAAGTACCTCCCCAGTAAAAGGAAGGGCCTTTACCGCTCTCTTGGACTCTGCATCTGCCTGCCATTGATGCAGCCACAGAGCCCTTCTAGTAGATATAGCTAATGCTGAAGATCTGGCGGATAGATTTCAAATGTCCTTAGACGCTTCTCCGAGGAATGCAGCCGACTCTGCAATCTGTTCGGCTAACTGAATTAAGTTGTCAGTTTGCGTACCTGTCTTAATCCCCTCTGTCAGCTGCAGTGCCCAGGCTTCAATGGCCTTATTTACCCAACAACTAACTAGTGCCGGACACATCAAAACCCCTGCAACTGTATATAAGGATTTTAATGTGTGTTCCATCTTCCTATCCGGGAAGCACCGTTTTCCTTTAGGGAAACCGCGCCAGGCATCGGAAGCACCGTTTTCTTGGAAAGACGGGCTACTGACTGGTCCACTGCTGGAGGAGTTTCACATATTATTATCCCTTTCCACGTGACAGTAGGAGATTAAGACAGATATTTCTTAGAAATTTGAAATTTTTTGTCTGGGTGTTTCCATGCGGAAGAAAGAATCTCATCCAGCTCTTCCGCTGCTGGAAAAGTAACAGACTGTTTAAATCTTTTACTGAAAATAGATGTTTTTTCAGTAACCTCTAAATCCTCTACATGTAACACCTGGCGTACTGCTGTAATTAAAGCATCCACACCCTGAGATGCAGGTTCGGGGTCCTCAGGAATGTAAGTTTCCTCTTCCTGAACCTCGCCCTCTTCAGTGTCCTGCAACTCCTCTTCCTCTGATTCATCCCAGCGTAAGGGGTTATGAATCAATCTCTTACTAAGGACCTGAGCAGGAGAAGAAGCAGGTGGAGCCTGGGCCATTGCTTTTGAAAGTCCCTCAACAGATCTGGCCAGAGAGCGAGCCCAATCTGGTTCAGCTGCTGTTTGTCTCAGGCTCTCCCTGTCCTTGCGAGCTGCTTCCAGCTCTGATGACAGATTTGATATAACTGAAGTCAATTGATCAGACCACATAGGCTGAACTACACGGTCAGTATTTTGAGGCATAGAGACACATTTATCACACAGTAAGGAAGTATTAGACTGTCCCTGTGTGAATTTCTCACCACAAGTCTTGCAAGAAAAAGACATTTGGGCAGCTTTAGACCCCTTGGTAGACATGTCTATAGTACAGACACCACACCCACACACACAGAGAAAAGGACAGAAAGAACTGCAATAACAGATTCTACAATCACACTACACAGAGACCCTGCTGAAAGGGGCACAGAGGGAGATAAACTATGATCTTTGCAGCGCTAACAGAATAGTGCTGATAACAAGAATAAAAGTGCAAGTGCTGATACACAGAGTACTAGCCTGACTCCTGACACAGCTCTCTCTCCACCCTGTAGTGCGTGTAAAATGGCCACCAGTGTCCTTCTGGAAGCGCTGAGGCTGCTGGGAGGCAGGAGCAGAAGGAAAAATTAGGCTCCGCCCCCCGCTATGGCGCTCTCAGCGCTAGCGGAGCGCACTGTGGATGCCTGCCTAAACACTTGTCTGCTAACCAGAGAGCCAGGGAACACTAACCTTAGCCCTGCCTGTGCTGCCGGCGGCGGGCATGTGCTACGGGGTCCCGCGACGTGCACTGCATGCATCGCGTCTTTGGGCACCCCAGAGACTGAGGTCTCTGTAGCAGGAGACCCCAGCGCAAACCGCATGCAGCAGCGGTGAGGTCTCCCCGGCAGCTCCCTCGGCGCAGACAGGCAGGGGCAGTAGGCTGCCCGTCTGTCCTCTTACTGATAGAGATAATTTTTCAGAGCCCTAAGGAGGCTTATGTCCATCTCCCAGGGCACATTTTTTAGACTGACCTGGGGGGGGGGGGGTATAGAGGGGGAGGAGCTAGCTACCAGTAGTTTTTTATTTAAAGGTGCCAGCTCCCGGTTAACACACTCCTATACCCCATTGTACTGAGGCTCCAGTGTCCCCTGGTGGATGAAAGAGAAAACATAGGCAGGTAGGTAAATGACCCAATGCGTTTTGTCCCTCCTAGGGACTTTTTCAAGGGCAAATGTTCACTGTTCTGCTCTTACCGTCTTAAATAATGGGTCTCTTCATTAATTATGCCTCAATGTGCAGTGCTGCGTCGTACTTCCGGGTTCCGTGGGACATGCATGCTCGTCTGATTGTTTTGTGCACGTCTATGTTGTAGACATCAGTGCAGATAGCGGAGCCCATATTACATTGATTAAGTGCAAGACAGCTTTGCCTGATTCACACTGGACGGGACATATGACTTATGCCCACAATGATGTCTGTACAACCCCGTGCACAAGACGATCAGATGCACGCATTGCGCATGCGCTTCCCACGGAAACCGGAAGTAAAGTAATGCTGGTATTGTTTATACATAAAATAAGTATTTGTCATTCCTTTTTGGAAATTTATCACAGCACTCATAACCAGACATCCCATGTCACTTAGCTCAATATGCTTTTTACTACCAGCCAGATTAGATTATTTGTAGGTTTATCAACTAGTCTAATCTATGTGGTCTGGACAGCGAGTTACCATTTAGTGCACAACTGGATAAAACCCAAAAGCCCTTTAGCATCTGAAATACTGAACAGAATGTGGCTTATTTCTAAAATGAATTATTTCACCAGCCTTCTAAACAAAACTGGACAAATTTTACAACGTATGAGCCCCTTGGTACATTCCTAGTGGAATAAATAAGTGTACCAGAACTATAAACTGTCGGTTCATAGTCCTTCACATTCACTGGCCCAAGGACTTACTTTCTCTCTCCTGCGCCTCAGCCATCTACAGTGAATCCGGAAAGTTTTCACAACGCTTTGCTTTTTCCGCATTTTGTTGTTACAGCCTTATTCCAAAATGGAATAAATTAAATTTTTGTCCTCTACACACAATACCCCATAATGATAACTTGTAAAAAGATTTTTTTTTTTAGATTTTTGCAAACATAATAAAAAACAACTAAGAAATCACATGTACATAAGTATTCACAGCCTTTGCGCGATACAGTTTCGCCCATTCCTCTTTGCAGCACCTCTCAAGCTCCATCAGGTTGGATTGGAAGCATCGGTGCACAGCCATTTTCAGATCTCTCCAGAGATGTTCAATCAGATATAAGGCTGGGCTCTGGCTGGGCCACTCAAGGACATTCACAGAGTTGTCCTGAAGCCACTTTTCATGCAGGTTTTCATCCAGGATGTGTCTGTACATTTCTGCATTCATCTTTCCCTCTATCCTGACTAGTCTCCCAGTTCCTGCCACTGAAAAACATCCCCACAGCATGATGCTGCCATCACCATGCTTCACTGTAGGGATGGTATTGGCCTGGTGACGAGCGGTGCCTGGTTTCCTCCAAACAACGCCTGGCATTCACGCCAAAGAGTTCAATCTTTGTCTCATCAGACCAGAGAATTTTGTTTCTTATGGTCTGAGAGTCCTTCAGGTGCATTTTGGCAAACTCCAGGCGGGCTGCCATGTGCTTTTTACTAAAGTTTGGCTTCCATCTGGCCACTCTACCATACAGGCCCGATTGGTGGATTGCTGCAGAGATGGTTGTGCTTTTGGAAGTTTCTCCTCTCTCTAAAGATGAATGCTATAGCTCTGACAGAGTGACCATCGGGTTCTTGGTCACCTCCCTGACTAAGGCCCTTCTCCCCCGATCGCTCAGTTTAGACGGCCAGCCAACTCTAGGAAGAGTCCTGGTGGTTCTGAACGTCTTCCATTTACAGATGATGGAGGCCATGTGCTCATTGGGACCTTCAAAGCAGCAGATATTTTTCTGTACCCTTCCCCAGATTTGAGCCTCGAGACAATCCTGTCTCGGAGGTCTACAGACAATTCCTTTGACTTCGTTCTTGGCTTGTGCTCTGACATGCACTGTCAAGTGTGGGACCTTATATATACTGGACATGATTTTGAAAGGCATACACCAATCAACTGAATTTACCACAGGTGGACTCCAATTAAGCTGTAGGAACATCTCAAGGATGATAAGTGGAAACAGGATGCACCAGAGCTCAATTTTGAGCTTCATGGCAAAGGCTGTGAATACTTATGTACATGTGATTTCTTAGGTTGTTTTTTTTTCATTAAATTTGAATTGATGTTCTACAATTGCAGAGTAACCAGCTCAGTTGTGCCTTCTACAGGGGATAGCATATGCTAGTTATAGATTTATGCAGTGTATATGTATGGGTTATTAGCAAGCTTAGGGAGTTGTTTACAACCTATTAGCAATTCAGCATCTCTATAGCCAACCCCCTGTAACCGCCCAAAACATTTCTAATACACTTCTTGATGCATGTGTCTTAATCCATACTGCAACTCTGTACGAACATCATCGGGATGCATGTGCAGTGTAACTCAGACACCTGCGCAGATGAAAAGCAATGCACAAGTAAAAAATAAAACGCATTGGCCCCCACAGGAAAAAAACAATCACAGTAAGCAATTAAACATTGTTCAAAATGGGAGACTCCCCCCTGCGGTGGATTCCCATGTTATGCAATTAATTAAGAGCGCTACATTGCCTATCCCTACAGTATCCTCTCTGAAGGACCCGCCTCTTGAAAAAGCCACCTAGTGCAGGGAAACGCGTCGAGGATACGGATCAGTGTCAAGCTCAATGGGGAAACCCAACCTACCTATACAGGTAATCGCACAATACATCACCGCTAGGTCTGCGGGACTTACACCTTGCGGACTGCGGCTCGTGAGCCTTGTGAGGAGAGGTATCATACCTTTGTGTTTGGGGGAATATTCACATATTTTGTTGACTCGCTGATATTCCCTGAAGGAGTTAAGTCATCTCCACGATATATCAGGATTTTGTGAGTACGGAGAGGGCTGAAGCTCTCGGAGTTATGCTGAGAACGTTATAAGCTAATACACTGTGGATAAATGTTAAAGAGCTGATTTTGTCAGAGATACGCTGAGAACAGCTGAAATTGCAACATATTGCTACACATTGTTTACTTTATATCTGGCTATTTGGATACAATTACCCATTTGAAATCAGTTGGATGTGTTAATACTGCAAAAATCACACTCACATAAGTACATCATCTCTGGAGATCTTTAGGGACAGAAATTTTTTTTCTATTTTTATTGATTGGAGATATCACCTTGATGCTTGCCATGTGTTAATTTTTTTATGTGCTCTTTATGTGTGTTTAATATATGCTCTTATTTAAAACTGTATTATTTTATCCCAAATTTGTGAATTTTATATGAGATATTGGGCATGTATTGCTGATTATGGATTATTAAAAATATCAAATCCTCTGCTGTGATCTATTAGCGCAAACTACTCTTTTGTTTTTGTTCAAAATGGGAGACTCCCCCTGCGGTGGATTCCCATGTTATGCAATTAATTAAGAGCGCTACATTGCCTATCCCTACAGTATGCTCTTTGAAGGACCCTACGGATAGAAAAGTTGAATCATACCTTAAATCGATATACTCTCTTTCAGGGGCTGTTGCTCGTCTGACCATGCTGGCTAAAGCAATAGAGAGCTGGGCTGACGCACTTGAAGATTCTTTTCCCTCAGACGCATGTAGGGATCAGATGTCTTTCATAGCTCACATACGTGATACAGCTTCCTATATTCGAGAAGCGACATTGGATGCCAGTCTCCTAACTTCTAGAGTTTCGGCCACGGCGGTGTCTGCCCACCATACCCTGTGGCTACGCTCATGGAAGGCCGATGCGGATTCTAAGAAGGGCTTAGAAGTATTTCCCTACAATGGGGAATTCTTGTTTGGCCCAGACCTTGACAAGATTATAACCACATTGGCGGCATCAAAAACCGCATTTCTGCCTTCAGCATCTACTATTACAAAGCCTTGGTCTACATCTTTTAGATCCTTTCATCCTCAAGGAAAGCCTAAAGGTCAGCCCTTTCCTAGGCAGTCTGCTTTCACTGGGGCTGCCAAGCTCAGGACCAAGCAGGCCTGGACCACCAGATGCCCTGCTTCAAAATCCGAGAACAAGCCTTCAGCCTGACTGGACGGGCCTCCACCTGGGGGACCCCAGAGTAGGAGGCCGACTTCTTCAGTCAAACCTCTCCAATCTCTTTCTGGTTCAGAAGCCGAATGGGTCTGATCGGCCTATCCTCAACCTCAAATCCCTGAACAAATTCCTCAGGGTACCCAGGTTCAGGTTGGAAAGCCTATGCTCTATCATCCTAGCTATGGACCCTGGGGACTATGTTATTTCTGGATATTCAGGATGTTTACCTACATGTACCTATAGCGCCCTCTCATCAGCGATATTTTTGGTTTGCTATACTACCAACTTCCAATTCAGGCTCTGCCCTTTGGACTAGCCACTGCTCCACGGGTATTTACCAAAATTATGGCTTTAATGGCGGCCCACCTGCATGGTCAGGGTGTCCCACCTGCATGGTCAGGGTGCTATCATATCTGGATGACCTCCTGCACTTAGCAGGATCCCCGGAGGTGCCTCAACACCATTTGCAGTTAACCATTGCTTTCCTTCAAAAGCACGGATGGTTAATCAACTGGAAAAAGTCCTCCCTGAATCCTTCACAAAGAATGATTTATCTGGGAGTTCAGCTAGATTCTCAGAATCAGAATTTTTCTGACATCAGACAAGATCTCCACACTTCAACTAAGAGTGAGCAGATTCCTCCACAGTCGCCGAGTGTCAGTCCACTCTGCAATGCAGGTGTTACGACCTGGCTAGTTTTTCACCTTTTGCCTTGAGACTTACCCCTGTCAACTGTCCCGTGGATCTGTATGTGTAATATTCCTGGGAGATCTGCTCTGAATATGCTGGCTACAACACTTCTGTGTGTGCATTTGGACTGTGCTCTCCTTTCCACATCACCTGAGTCCTTTCCTGTCTGTGAACACTGCTAGTCTTGACTGGAATCGCAGGTGTAGTTCTAACTCTCAATACTTCAGATATCCCAGACCAGTTCATCTAGTAATCCTGCTAATAGCTATACCTGGCATATCCAGAAATCCTGCTGGTTCCCAGACCAGTTAATTCAGCAATCCTGCTAATAGCAATACCTGGCATATCCAGAAATCCTGCTGGTTCCCATACCAGTTCAATCAGCAGGGTGGAGATGTGACAAACTGGTTTAATGCTCTACCTGTTCCTCACAAAATTGAGCTGACATGTTTTAAAGTGCACAGCTCAGTCTCAATTGGTCTACTAAGTAAACACTGTTTGTGAAAAACCTCTGTCATGCCTGGTGCTGTTTGCTAGTCTTGAACATCCAGACTCCTGTAATTATCGGAGGTATCTGCTTGATGTGCTCCCGATAGTGTTGCACCTGTCGCTGTGTGATTCATGCACCTCTGACAATAAAGGTCATATACATGGAAAGTCCCTGTCTCCTGCCCGCTGGAGTCCCCTTTTCTAAACAGAAACATGAAGTTAAAGCATATATAAAAAACAACCCACATTATATAGTCTTGCTTCCAAAACCAAAAATATTTAAAATGGTAATTTTTTTAAGACCAAATATTCTAAGTTATTATAATAATATTAGAATGTAAGATTAGGAATATGAGCAAAAAAGTATGAAAATCCTTAAAACAAGCAGGAAAAAAAGAGGAAAGCAAATTCTCAAATGTAAATGCTGCATATTTCCTCCTACATGTCAGCAGTTTGATGTGATAAGATGACAGTTGGAGTGGATGCCTGTGATGTCACCACACATTCTTCTGATTGTTACATCACACTGATCATTGAATGAGGAACCAGACTCATCTCATCCTATCCTCCCAGCCAGAAGTGGCCTTCTTATTCATCTCCATGCACCATCTCTAAAGAAGACACCTACCACGAGAGCTACACCTACTGTCCAAATGTTATCTAGGCCCTGGTGGTACGCATGCACCAGCCAAAACCTGGGTATTTATGTGTGAAAGTGGTATTATATACATGGTTCACTTTACTTCTGGTTAAATAAGGTCTTCCTTGCACCTCTGTGTTTGAATGGGGAAAGACTGATCACCATATAGTCCTGGGCCCCGGACCACCCACACACGCACGCGCACACTTTTTTGCAATCTGCCACTCATTTCACCCAGAATACAGTGCTCTGGTTTCCCCGGCCAAAGCATTATCCCTGACCGCTAGTCAGTCCAGGTCGGTGATCCCTGGGGAGTTGAGGACCCCCCAATAAGGGGTTCCCCTCTCCAGGGCACCTCAGGCCTAGACTGATAGCCCGGGGCTATCCCCGGCACCCTATGCCCATGGGTGCCGGGTTGATAGTGTTAGTGTAAAAATAAAGTTTGCATATTGTCTTTAGTTGTAGAACCACATGTACCAGCAAACATTCCCTGCATGCTGGTATGTGGAGAACCACAAATACATTAACGGGCATTACGGGCCCGCTGGCACTTGTAGTTCCACAACTAAAGAAATACGTAAATAAACAAACATACACCGTGAAAGTAAAATTTTAATAAAACATACATGCACACTCACACATACTCACCTAGTATCCGAAGCAATCCATAGGGGTGTACCTGAAAAAAAAACATACTCACCTCTCCTATGCGTAGATCGGTCCACTTCTCCAAGTAGGCAGTCCAGGGGTTAAAATAAGAAAACGCAAAAATCCCGATCCATGCCGGACTGAGCAAAGGTATGTATGTACACATACTTTTGCTCCGCGTAAATGACCGGGGCACACGTGTGCCCTGTCAGTGAAGGGGCCGCCAGCCAATCAGGGAGCATCTCCGTCGGAACAGCTCCCTGATTAGCTGAATGCGGCCAGCCTGTGACTCCCATAGACTTCTATGGTGGGAACCGCTACATCGTAGCCGCAAGATTAATTGAAGTTAATCTTGTGGTTACATCAATGATACAATGTCGCAAGAGTTGTGAAAAATTGCGAGTTTAGCACCAAAACAGACACCCTATTACATTTGGCCCATGGTATATATGGTGCAATTTTTCAGGGACCAAATACTAGCGTGTGTAAATTTTATAGGAATTTTCCTTAATGTTGGTATTGATGGAAGCTTTAGATACCCATTGTCTAATATCTGAGTAATGCATAAACTTTCAAATGGGTTAGGTTTCCTTAGTTTACTCGCCTCACTCTCTGACCGTATAAAGTCGGTAACTTGCAGGTACTGTACTCTAAGGGCCGAATTAAATTCTCCGGTGATAAAATTGGCTGATTTCGCAGTCAATTATCGCACCTGCGATAATTAGTGTAAATTAGGCGAAAAGTTTTCACCATCTCAGACCAGGTGAAGAAAAATGCAAAATCCTTATTTTTGCCTAAAAACTTGGGGATTTCTTTCAGAACCCTTTGGACCGCCCCAATGCTAAATTTTCCCCTCAAAAATATTAATTTGCGTAATTTGGTGAAAAACAACTGGTCTGATTTTGGGTGAAAAAAAATAAAAATATGAAAATTGGGTTTAATGTATTGGATCAGGTATTTCGGGGGGCTATATGGATGCGTCATGTGTTTTAAACATTGCACATGGTTGCAACAGACTTTTTTTAGTGTGTGCTTTTGCGACACGAAAATATACTTGCACCCATTTTAACGTACCCCCAATTTATGTGAAACCGTAATTTCCCGGAAAAAAAATAGCTTTCTATAATTTCTTCACATTTTTGTCACATACGCAAATTACTGCCAACCGACGCAATTTATGTCCCCAAAATTATTTTATTACAGCCAATCATACACTTCGATGTGTGTCAGCCATTTTTTGGGGGTACAGACACAATTTCCTGTATGTCCTGAGGGAGCTAAGTCACCAGAAATTTGTAAAAACCTGGTTATACCAGCAGCGGCACAAGGGTGAATGTATGAAGTTATACACCCTAACGAGAAATTAGTCAGTGGGGAGGGGTAGGGCGCTAGATGTAGCTTTTTATTAACTCTGTCCCAGACCTTTAGGCTAGAACACAGGGAACTTCTCTAACCGAGGCTGGCCTGAAATGTGTAAGAAGCCACAAGAGGAAACCTACCAACTGTGTGCTGACCAAGTAATTCTTGAGGGATACCCATTTTATACACCCTACGCCCATGTGCCAGCACAATATTGACTTAGTTGGGTGGCAATTAAATAACACTCGAAAATAGGAAGGCCCAGACCCCCATTAAAAGCCGATTTAGCCAAGCTAGTTCTCTGTTGTCTGGGCTTCTTATTTGACCAAATGAATGCGCAACACAGAGATTGAACTGTGCGAAAGAAGAAAACCAGGACAACTATAGGAACTGTTTGGAACAGGTAGAGCAACCTGGGCAGTATATTACTTTTGACAGAATTCATTCTACCAGTCCAACATATATAGAGGGGAGTCCATCGCAAAAAATCTTCCTTTATGCATCTGAATATGGGAATGAAACTGGCTGTATATAATTGATAATATGTTTTCATGATCTTTATTCCTAGATATCTGATTGATTGTGGAAGCCAAATTAAATGAAAATTAAGTTCCAAAAGTTTCAATGTAGAGGGGGCATGTAGTGCCACGGATTTCGATTTAGTACTGTTAACCTTATGCCCTGAGAGTCCACCATAGGCGGATAATTCAGCCTACAAATTAGGAATTAAGGCCAATGGAGGTCAATAACACATCATACGTTAAAAACAACCACCAGGTGAGGAGACAAGAGGCCAGAGAACGTCTTATAGTATGACATGGGAAATCCGTCTGGGCCTAGGGCTTTGGAAGGCTTTTGTGACTTTAACGCCAGCTGTAATTTGTTTCCGGAGATAGGTGCGTTTAATGCAATAATAGCTGGGTGAGACAATTTGGGGAATATGCAAGACTCCAAATAAGTCTGAATGACTGAGGAGGGTGAATTAGGTTCCCTACCCTTCTCCTTGAGATTGTACAGGGCTTTATAGTAATCATAAAAAATGTGGTTAATACGCACTGGGTCATATTGGAGATCACCTGTTTTGTTCCCAAGGGCATAGATAGCTTGTGCGTTTGGTCTTCCTGTTTTTGTGGCTCACCAATGGTTTACATCTTGTGGTGAACCCTCTATATTCACTCTTGTGAAGTCTTCTCTTGATTGTTGACTTTGACACATATACACCTACCTCCTGGAGAGTGTTCTTGATTTGGCCAACTGTTGTGAAGGGGTTTTTCTTCACCAGGGAAATAATTCTTCTGTCATCCACCACAGTTGTTTTCCGTGGTCTTCCGGGTCTTTTGGTGTTGCTGAGCTCTCTGGTGTGTTCTTTCTTTTTATGTTCCAAACAGTTTATTTGGCCACACCTAATGTTTTTGCTATCTCTCTGATGGGTTTGTTTTGATTTTTTAGCCTAATGATGGCTTGCTTCAATGATAGTGACAGCTCTTTGGATCTCATATTGAGAGTCGACAGCAACTTATTCCAAATGCAAATGTCACACCTAGAATCAACTTCAGACTTTTTACCTGCTTAATTGATAATGAAATAACGAGGGAATAGCCCACACCTGTCCATGAAATAGCTTTTGAGTTGATAGTCCCATTACTTTTGGCCCCTTAAAAAGTGAGAGGCACATATAGAAACCGTTGTAATTCCTATACCGTTCACCTGATTTGGATGTAATTACCCTCAAATTAAATCTGAAAGTCTGCAGTTAAAGCACATCTTGTTCATTTCATTTCAAAGCCATTGTGGTGGTGAATAGAGGCCAAAATATGAAAATTCTGTCAATGTCCCAATATTTATGCATCTGACTGTATACAGTACACACACAATTACCTACATATACATACACATACAATTACCTATATATACTCACTCACACACAATTACCTACTTGCACACAGGCTCTCTCCTCTTCTGCTCCACGGCTGGGTGACAAGCAGAAGCAGAGTAACAAGACACCTTGGAGTCTGCTCTGCCTCACGCTGTCACACACTGCAGGCAGCCTGGTCCCTGGGTTGCTACTTGGGCTCTGGTCCGACCAGCCACAGTCTCGAGATTTGGCGTCATAATCTCACAAGACTGTGACCGTAATGAAGCTCCTCGGTGGCTGCTGAAACAGTTGAGCTGCCGAGGAGTACTGCAGCGGAGACAGCTAAATGCTGTACTCCGGTTTTCAATAGAAGTAGTGGCCGGAGGTAGGGGACAGTGTGTGGGGGCCCCCTATGTGTGGGGGCCCCAGGACGACCGCCCCTGTCGCCCTGCCTATAATCCGGCCCTGAGTGTGGAGTTGGACATAAATGTGGCCTAGTATAGGGCTGGTTGGTGCAAGTGTGCACCGATGATGATGAGTAGCAAACAAAGCATATGGATAGAGGCCGGTGCATCTAAAGATGCCCTGCATACTGGAAAATATATGCATTTTTCCCATGTACACAGTGTGGCAGCACAGTCCCTGTACCAACACTGCATCATGCTCTTACAGGTTGTGGGGAAATAGGTCTTAGCACATCTTGTGAGATTTGGCAGACGCTGTGACACATTTTACACATAGGTACTTGATTATTGTATTTTATCTTTACATTGTAAAATTATCAGCACATGTTATAGAAAAACACAAAAAAGACTTTTCTAAGTACCTATTCATTAATCATTTTGTTGCGCATTGGTAGTACTTAGTGCTGTTACTCCCACTTTGAATGAAGTTTATCTTCATTACCCTGTTAAATGCACTGAAAGTCATGCAGGGAGGGGTTGGGTACATTTACTAGACAGTCAAATTCAAAACATGTACCTGTCAACATGATGGTGTCTAATATTTAGACCAGAGCAGTAACTAAACATTTTGGTGCCCTGTGCAAAAACAGCATTGGTGCTTAAATCAAAGTTGCCTACCCTCCCGAATTTAGCGGGAGTGTCCCGAATTAAGGTGGGTGCTCCCGCCACCCCGCAAAGGAGGCTGAATTCCCGGCATTCACAAAGCCCTGCATAAAAATCCGGACTGCGCATGCGCAAGTCCGGAGGTAAAGGGGGTGGGGCCTGAGCTTATGGGGGGCCTGAGCTTAGGACACCAGGGTTACTAACCGGGTGCAGGGAGTCAGGAGTGTGGCTGCTACTGGGCCAGAGGTCTCCTGGGCACGCCTTCCCCTGCACACAGACTGCTGCTGGGAGAGGCTGATGCTCCCAGCATTCCCTGGCCAGCCTGTGATAACGGAGGGGGGAGGAGCTGACGCCGGGGGACAGGCAGTGGACACTGAAGACAGAGCCGAGGAGCTGCCAGTTAGAGCTCACTGCAGCTCCTGCCAGATCTATTCATATCAGTGCTGTGGGGGAGGGAGAGAGATCTATTACTGTGTGATGTGTGTGTGTGGGAATCTATTCAAGTGATGTGTGTGTGGGGGAATCTATACATGTGAGTCATACTTGCCTACACTCCTGAAAATTGGGTGCCGCTCCCGACCTCTCGAGGAGGCAGGCAAGCCTCCCGGCTGCCGGCGACCCCTCCTATCCCCCCGCAATTACTTGCAAAGTCCCCTGCCTCACAATGCCTGTAATATCGGCAGTGTGTAGCGGGGAAGGGGCCAAAATTACATGATTGCGTGGCTCCGCCCCCCTTCCCCACCCACAAACACTCATCATCTGGCTGGCCACGCCCCCCCAGTCATACCGATCTGGCTGCTCCCTCCCGGAAGGGGCAGCCTGATAGTCGGCAAGTATGATGTAAGTGTGTGTGTGTGAATCTATTCATGTAAGTTTGTGTGTGTGAGAGACTGTGTGTGTGTGTGGGAATCTATTCATGTAAGTGTGTATGTGTGTGTGTGGGAATCTTCATGTAAGTGTGTGTGGGCAGGGCTGGTGCTAGGGTTTGCAGCGCCAAGCGCCGTCCTGTGTTGCTGCCCCTTCCCTCCTCCACTCCCTCACCCTGTGCGTATATCATCAACATAGCACCGGGAGGGTGGGAGGGCTTTTCCTGCGCCCTCTGGATCTTATGGCACTCCGGGCGACTGACTGGCTTGCCCGTGCCTGGAGCCGCTAGTGTGTGTGAGACTGTGTGTGTGTGGGAATCTATTCTTGTAAGTGTGTGTGTGTGAGACTTTGTGGGAATCTATTCATGTAAGTGTGTGTGAGTTTATAGGAATATATACACCCATAAGTGGAACTAGACACGCCCTTTGGGTGGAGCAGACCACACCCCCACAATGGCGCGCCGCGCTGCGTGCGGCGCATTCTACACCCATCTACAATCTCCCTCAAAGTCATTTTCAAAAGTAGGCAAGTATGGCTTAAATAGGGACAGAGCTAATGAAAAAGTGCTGTGGTCTTGCGGTGAAGGCGTGTGGCCACACAACCCGTATCCCCAATTCTAATTATGCAGCAGTAGTGTCCCTTATTCACGTTACGCCACACAGTTGTACCCTTTATACACATTATGCCAGACACATTAATTTCCCTTACACAGTACACCACACAGTACATTTTGCTACACATTACACTACACAGTAATGCCCCTTACACATTATGCTACACAGTAATGTCCCTTACACATTATGCTACACAGTAGTAATCCTTGCACATTATGCCACACAGTAGTGCACAACTAAGCAGGGGATTAACGCTACTGTGACAGGCATTAGTGGCCACGGCAATTTGTATGCTGCTGTGGAATTACACATGCCAGAATTCCCTGCCACAGATGAGCAGAGTTTAACAACAGCAAAACCATGATGGGGTTTAGCCATGGCAATTAGTGTATGCTACTGTGGAACTACACATGCCAGCATGCCCTGTTCCAACAGTTTAATTGCAATTAGTATTACACTGGAGAGTAGTATCATCTGAGTTGTTAATTGCAATCAGTCTGACATGACAGGCTCACTGATCACCATTACTTCTAATTTTCAATGTCAATATTTTAAGTGTCTACATTTTTGTTGTTGACCTTATGATTTGTCTATATTTTAACTGTCTCTATTTTCACCCTGTCAACATTATGACTGTCTATATTTCTTTTTTATCACTGTAGACCGGTTTGACTCAGTTGACATTTTAACTATCGACATTATGGGCAAAATTTACTAAGCGGCGGGTTCTAAACCCCGGCGGTTTGGTGGCGGGTTTGCTATCCACAGATTTACTAAGGCCAAAACCACTGCAAGACCGCCGTCAAAACACATTTTAGAATAGAACAGGGCTGTCATTTAGAAACTGCCGCAAAACCGCCACCAAACCCCCAGGGTTTAGAACCCGCCATCAAACCACCGGGGTTTAGAACCCACAGTACATTTTGCCCTAAGACCCTGTCGGCCTTTTGTCCATGTCGACAGTATAACAGTCTACATTTTGGCTCTGATTCAGCAGAGGACGGAATTGCAAAGCCGCACACAAGTGGCTGTGCAATTCTGTCCTGCAAAAATGCAAATGGAGCAGGGGGTGTCTGACACCTCCTTGCTGCATCTGCGATCCCAGCGCTGCGAATGAGGTCGCAGCATGGGATCACCATCATGACCATCGGTTGCGATGGTTGCCCCTTTGGTCAGCCTGCTGTAGCTGAAGCTTACTGCAGTCTGGCTGGATCCTGTCAGCCTACGAGGCCAGGATGTCTGCATCCATAAACATAGATCCTGGCCTTGCCACTACCGGAAAAAAGGAGGCGACACCCCCGTTTCCAGGAACTCAAATGCCTCTGCCTGTCAGTCAGGCAGAGGCATACAGGGGTCTGTGTGCAATATTGCAGGACCCATTCTGCACATGTGCAGATTCCTGATGATTGGGAATCTGCGACCAGCAGTGCACATACCTATATCCCCTTTTGGACACCAGACTCATGAAGTGTTGAATCAAATACTGTTTGTGAGAATAGTGGTTCAAGTTATACTATATGTCATCATCTTCTGCTACCTACCAGTCAAGATTCCACTTTTTCTGCAGTAATATACTGAAACTGACCGTTCCTATAGTACTATTTTTTCTTACTCTCCCTTTGTTTAGGATAAACAAGACTGGTTGGACATCAGAATATTATTGGTAGTTTCTATCACAGCTGGTGTTAATCTGGTTATGAAATTTTGCTTGGCAGCAGTAAGTAAATATTCATCTAGACAAGTCACATGTACGTGACACTAACCTCTAGTGAGGATTTATTAAACACACATACACACACATACATAAATACAAACTTACATATATTTTACCAAAATACAGCAGCTAGGGGTGGGCAATAAGCGGCCCTCCAGCTTTTGTTGAACTATAAATCCAAGCATGCCTTGCGACAGTTTTAGCATAGCCAAATAGCAAAATTGTGGCAGGGCATGCTGGGATGTGTAGTTATAGAATAGCTAGGGGCCACTTATTGCCCACCCCTAAGCTAGGCTGTTAACTAACGTCCCCATTTCTGCCACTTAACACCCATTTGGCTGTATGTTTGATGGTGAATCTATTTCAGGATTGACTCACAGACTTTCAAAGCCCTACAATACCAGGGTCCTGAGCACCTAAAGCAGCTTCTGATTCCTTAAACTCCCACTCACTTCCTTTATTTAGCAGATGAAGGACAATTAGTAGTACCTAAAATCTCCCATACTTAATTAAGCTTTTAGCTGGCAGCAAATTATGGCTGTGGGACAGTGTAGTTGGGCTGTGGGGAGGGAGAGAGCAGGTTACGGTGGCTGTGGGGCAGGTGAAGGCGGGCAGATGGCTTTGGGACTGTGGAGGTGGGCAGCAGACTTAAAGGGCTGTAGAGCAGAAGAAGACGGACAGATAATGGCTGTAAGGAGGCGTGCAGATAATGGCTGTTGGGAGGAAGCGTGCAGATAATGGCTGTGAGGAGGGAGAAGACGTGCAGATAATGGCTGTGAGGAGAGTGAAGGCGGGCAGATAATGGTTGTGGGGAGTGAAGGACTGTGGGATGGGAGAAGACGGAGAGTATGTCGGTGGGGTGGGAGAAGGCAGGCTTAGAAGTGCTGTGGTACGAGAGGAGAAGGATAGATAATGGCTGTGGGGCGGTAGAAGGCAGGCAGATAATGGCCGTGGATGGGGAGATGCCATGTGGTGACGCGCTGGGGATTGCTGGGCGCCGGCATCTTGGTTTTGGGCATGTGACCTGAATAGGCCAATCAGGTTAGAGCATCGAGTGTGAACTCTCAGCAGCCTATCATGCACATTCCCATGGTACTTAAGGGTGTTCTGCACACCCTCTAATTGCCAGTGCAACGTGTTCACAGCGCGAGCTGTGAGAGAGCTCTCTGTGCTCCTTAGCCCTGTGTGATTATTACAGTCCCAGCAGTGCTCCGTTTCCTGCTCTGTCTCCACCTCAGGTTCTTCCCAGATACCTGCATCTACCCTGCTATACCCCATTACTCACCCCACTGTTTGTGACTCCTCCAGCTCTCTGGACTCATAGCCCACTCCAGTAATACAGTCCTCTTTTCCTCAGTCACACCTCCATTGGACTTTCTTTTTCTCTGCCAGACACCTGTTCCCAGCTTCATTTTTGGACTTTGTTTTTTCCCTGCCAGACATTTGTTTTCAGTCTTACATCACTTGAACTTGTTTATTTTCTGCCAGTTTATATATCTATTACCATTTCATGGATAATAATACTCCTATAAAACCTGCTGCATTCCAATTCTACAAACCCATTCCTGTTTCTTCACCTGCATCCACCCCGCGTTCAAATGAAGTAAAAATTGTATGTTTTACTTTTAAATGAGCTGGCAAAATCACAAATGATATACAGTAGCTACAAGTGAGTAACCAAGCTGTACCATATGTATATACCAATTATTATTTTGTTCAGTTACTTTGGAAAAGATTGTCTACACAAATAAAAAAGGGTCAGCCAGCATTGGATGAGGAGGATAAAAAAGATTCAGGGTAAGTATCTGTCCTTTCAGTATGAGTGATGAGGGTGCTGTAAATTAAAAAGTTTAAATATACTCATATGGGTCTGATGCAGAGTTGCACACAAGTCCATTTTGTGGAGAGATCTTGCAGTTTTTATCGCTGTGCATGCTCTACAGCCTGCACACGGATCTATGGTCGTTCCCAAGCCACATCTCAGTCTCTGTGGTTGTAACTTGGTGGCAATGGGGCAAATTTAATGTAGGTGGAATTTGATACTATGCTGAGATCTGTCCGATTCCATATGCATCTCTTGCACCCATGATGGGTCTGGTACAAGTGGGCACTGATAATGATGGTGACCATGGAGTGGTGTGGTCAAATAGATGCGTACAACTCAGCATATTGGCAAATATCCACATTTAGGGTCTGATTCATTAGGAATCGCAACTACGAGTGCACTAGTGCAGGAATGCAGGCTGGCCATAAACTGCAGAGACATAGGCACCAGCCCAGCAGTGAATCCAGTCTGTTCAGGAGACATTTAAATCTTGGGATTCAAAATCTACCCAATTCCTGCACAGGACTGAGGGATAAAAAAGGGGCTGCAGCAGGGCCTCTGTGTACTTTGTTCCCGGTACTGGCCTGTAAGACAGTACCGACATGGAGCTGGCTGAGGCACCTACAGACCCAGCCAGGCTTGTAGACATTGCCAACTTCCAGCAACGAGACCAGGGACAGAAACGCAGCCAAGACTTATTGCTCCCTCCAGAGCTGTCTCCAGGTACGCGGTTAGTGTGCTGGGTGACTTTCCAGCATGGTCTACTCTCACGAGTAGTCTACCTCTTCAGGCCAAGTGGCTGGGACCAGCTAGTCATTCAGCAATACCTCTCCCAGCAGCAGATCACCATCCGGAGTCTCAAAGCTGTGCAGCAGTCCATGCTCACATATTCCCTGAGGTGACTATTGACTGTCTAGGGGGAAGGGTTCCTTTGTGTGGTTTTTATAATACCCTCAGTCTTTAAATGTGGTTGATGTTAATGCTACCTGTATATACTGTACATAGCGTGGTTGCGGTTTACATGTATAATTAGTGTGTATGTAATAAAGGTGCTCTTGTACCTTGCTATTGCGTGCTTATTGTGTGATCCCTGAACCCATAAAAGGCATCTGGGGTACCGGTGGCGAGGGCCAGTAGGCAAAAATAGCGCACACATAAACCCGGTGTCCTCACATCTGGTGGCAAGCAGTAGGATTACACCGTCCCGAAGGCTAGGCAGAGCTTAGGGGTCTGTATTGTTATACAACCAGGCTTTGTTGGCGCAATAGCCCGTAACCAGTAGTATAGAACCACACAGAGGAGAGCTCTTATAACCATACAGAAGGGCCAGCAAGCCGGAGCTGCATGTATTGTGCCAGTTTAAAGGCATCTCATTCATGGACTTGGACACTTGAGAGATCCTCATCGGCCGGCTCGGGGAGTGGGTGCGAACACAGGGGAAATCCAGGGGACCCCATGATGCGGCAGGAAGATGCAGCCCCTGGTCAGCTCGAAGCGGTCCTCGATATCCTGTGAAGGGGGGGGCCCCGTCTGGCAATCCCGAGATGTCCCAACATTCAGGGAGGCTGAAACGGACATTGATACCCATCTCCAAATGTTTGAGAACCTGATGGGGGTTCACCAAGTCAGCCTAGAGGATTGGCCCCAGCTTGACCGGAAAGGCTCTGGAAGCCTACCGGGGGCTCAGTATCCAGACATGCAGAGAATATACTAAGCTGAAGAAGGCACTACTTGCCTGATTCCAGGAATCCAGCAGTTCCAGGAAGCCCGGAGGAAAGAGGGGAGCTCCTATGCGGAGTACAGCTCACATCTACGATGCCTTTTGAAAAGCAGGCAATCAGTGCAGGGCAAATCATAGACTTGATGGTGCTGAAACAACTCCTAGCCCAGCTGCCCCCTGACCTCCGAGAGTGTGTGTCTAACCACAGCCCAGCCAACCCCAAAGCCACTGCCCAACTGGCAGATTACTTCCTCGCCAACTGGCCCGGATGGAGGAACTCACCCTTTGCTATCTCTGTTCGCCAGGCTGTGAAGCACCCTGCCAAGCCAACCATTCCACCATAGGAGCCCCAAAGACCCCCAGTGGCCAGCTTTTCATGAACTGGGCAGAGGTCTCGGCCCCTTGCTGGACACCGTGATTGCTACAAGTGTGGGCAGCCAGGACACATGCAGCAAAACTGCCTCAGAGCTCGGGCCCATCCTGCTCCTGTCACCTAGCTTACGGGTGGCAGCTCGACTGGCAGGATGAGGGTGAAGCCGAAAACCTTTACAACGAAGGGAATGAGGACTGCAAAGTAGTCTGTGGTGGACTCAGGAGGAACCACCCCTAGGAACATTCGGAGCCACATGCAGCCCATGTGGGTTGAGGGCCGTGAGCTAACTGGACTCAGGTGCTTCTCTGACCCTTATAAAGCCAGATATAGTTCCCCCAAGCCTTGTGCAACAGCAGCGAGTGATCATACGCACCGCTGGGGAACAGGAAAATTATATCCCTGTGGCCTGGGTCCAGATGGACTGGAAGGCAGGACAAGGAATAGTGGGAGTGCTCAGCGGTCTGCCTGCCAAAGTCATCCTGGGAAATTACCTCGGCCAAGGACTAGTGACCCACTTTGTGCAACCAGTCACACGGAGCCAAACCCAGAAACACCCAAGGAATAGAGAGGGTAATGTCAGGTCCCACAGTCCCAGGACCCCAAGCCAAAGTCCTCCTGGTGCTCTGTCCTGGAACAAGGCCATCGGTCTGAGAGGGTAAGTGAACCAAGTGACCCTGACCTGTCAACTGTATCTGACTTGGGGGAGGGAGACCGGAAAAAGTTTAGAAAGGAGCAGACAACTGACCCCTCCTTAGCAGAATTGTGCAAAGCTGCATAGAAGAGGTACCCTGACAGAGGTGGGAATCGGATAGTCTGAGTTAAGGGACTCCCGTATAGAATAATCGCAATGCGATCTATGGCCTGGGCACGTCTCTCAAACAGCTGATAGTACAAATCACCTATAGACCCGAGCTATTAGTCCTGGCACATGACATTCCCGCAGCGGACAATCTTGGTACCCGCAAGACAAAGAACTGGTTATTGAAGAACTTCTTCTGGCCAGGAGTGTCTCGTGCGGTGAAAGATTATCGAACCTCATGTGACACCTGTCAGCGTCTAGTGGGAATCCCAACCAGAGCCCCCATGCGGCCGATGCCCATCTTAGGAGAACCCTTTAGGAGGGTAGCTATAGTTATCGTGGGTCCATTGAAAGTACCCAGCAGGTCAGGCAAAAAGTATATTCTAACCCTGGTGGATGTAGCCACCCGGTACCCAGAAGCCGTGGCTCTCGTCTCCATAGATGCGGAGCACGTAGTACAGGCCCTGGTGGACATTTTCAGCATGGTAGGTTACCTCCAGGAGGTGCTCATTGACCAAGGTTCTCAATTTCAGGGGGAGTTAGTGCAAACACTGTGGGAGAAGTGGAGAGTGAGGGCCCTCTGTACGACCACTTACCACCATCAAACCAATTGGTTCTTTGAAAGATTTAATGGGACCCTCAAGGCCTTGCTCAAGGCGTATGTACACTCAGATGGGAAAGACTGGGAGAAGGCACTGCCGCAACTCCTGTTCGCCTACAGGGAAGTGAAGCAGTAGTCCACCGTATACTCCCCCTTCGAGCGGTCATACGGCCATCAGGTATGAGACCCCTACACCTGGTAAAGGAGGGATGGAAAGGTACCTTCCGGGATCCCGAACAGCCAGTCCTGTAGTACGTTGAGCAACTGCAGGCACGGATTAAGCTTGTGATGGGACTAGCTCGGGAGCACTTAGCCCAGGCCCAACATAGAATGGTACGACTAGCATGCCAGAGACCGAGAACTGGTCCCAGGGCAGAAAGTGATGGTCTTGATCCCAGTGAGGAAGAACAAACTGCAGGCCACCTGGGCGGGACCATACGTTGTTCTGGAGCGGAAGGGCCCCGTAAATGATATAGTAGCCCTTGACAGGGAAGGCCGACAGCTGCGCATCTTCCACATAAACCACCTGAAGGCATATGTGGAGAGACAAGTAGAGGCAATGGTGGTGTGCTGCCCACCTATGGGAGAGACAGAGTTATATCCCCTCCCAGACCTGTTAGAGGTCTCAAGACAGAGCCTGGGTGTAGAGGCTGTACATGTGGGAACCCAGCTGGAGCCCCAACAGCATCAGGAAATGGGGGAGGTACTCCGGGAGCATGAGCCCCAGTTCACCTGCCTGCCAGCCTGTACCCTGCTAGCCACACATCATGTGGACCCTGGGGATGCCAAGCTCTGCAGACAGGCATCATACAGGAGTATTGAGACAGGTTAAGGCTGAGATAGATGAGATGCTGCGACTCAGGGTGATAGTTCCTTCCTGTAGTCCCTGGGCGGCAGGGTTGGTACTGGTCCCAAAAAAAACGGCACCACCCGGTTCTGCGTGGACTACTGGAAGCTAAATGAGGTAACCGTGACAGATGCATAACCCATGCCCCGAATTTATGAGCTGTTGGACAGGTTGGGTGGGGACCGATACATGTCCACCTTGGATTTAAGATATGACAAAGTTTAGGTAAAGAACGAAAACTAGGAAAAGACAAATATGTCTATATGGGCGCACTCTTGTAACAATATAGATAGATCGGAATTTATTAAAACTTAACTTTTAATGAGATTTAATAATTAAAAAAAGAAAGAGAAAAGAAAAGAGAATCTCTTCACTACAAAGAATCACACTTATTAATGGATCGACATATAGATACAATGGTCAGAAATTTGTAGAAACAAATATTAAATCAAGGTGATACATACACAATAATTATTATGTTTATAGATCAACGTATAGATACAATGGTCAAAATTGTGTAGAAACAGATATTAAATCAAGGTGATACATACACAATAATTATTATGTTTCCTGCAAAAAAGGCCTAAGACATAGAAAGCACGGGGTGATATACACTATGTAGGATATGTCTATTATAATTAGCCCATGCTTGAAGGCATAATGCAAGAAGGGATAGCGAAAATAAATGCTTAAATTAGAAGGATCTCTAAAGTCCTGTTTCTGTGATTAAGGTCCACAATGGACACAGGGACACCACACACAAAAAACATCAAATATGACTGACATAGAATGAATCAATTCAATACGAGTAATATGTACAGTGTCAGTCAATATGATCGCTACTGATACCAAACACAATTGATTGATAAAGGTCCACAATGGACACAGGGACACTACACACAACAAACATCAAATACAACCGACAAAGAATAAATCAATTCAATACGTGTGATATGTACAATGTCGGTCAATATGATCGCTGCCGATGCCAATCACAGTTGGGTTCTCCCAATATTAATAAATAATTCAGAAAATGTAAAAATTACATATAATTAACAGGGTGCAAACCAGTACGGGCTTGACCTCAGAGCAAAGGGGTCTGAAACCTGAGTGTATATGTATAATACTAGGAGTCACACATAGTTAGAGGAAAACAGTAAAGTCTGAGGTGAGAGAAACGCTCTGAGTCTCTTCTACTGTTCCCAGTCAATCAAACTGGGAATGAGAGAGTGACAATGGCGTAGCCTCAGATGAAACAACAGGAAGGCACTTCTGCTTTCTGAGATGTAGCTGCGTCTGAGCCCTGATACCAGCTGGGCATTGCAGGGGGAGTCACATGCTATGGACTCAGATGAGAGAGCGTATCTGAGCGATAGTGAAAGTACCTGTGTCAGAAGCGGTTGTACTGGAGTGCAGTGTGTGTGAGATCCAAAAGCTAAATGCTGTCACAGCAGGATGCGCGTTTCGCCAGGAAGGCTTGATCATCTGGTCATTAGGCTGCACTACTGCTTCCCATAGTTAAAGGACAGGCGTCCAATCATAGCGTTCGTTAACTGAGTGACTGATACAGCAGCCAATCGTAATGGGATACTACAAATTTCTGACCATTGTATCTATACGTCGATCCATTAATAAGTGTGATTCTTTGTAGTGAAGAGATTCTCTTTTCTTTTCTCTTTCTTTTTTTAATTATTAAATCTCATTAAAAGTTAAGTTTTAATAAATTCCGATCTATCTATATTGTTACAAGAGTGCGCCCATATAGACATATTTGTCTTTTCCTAGTTTTCGTTCGTTACCTAAACTTTGTCATATGTGTATTGCACAAATTTTTTTTGGGTGCACCACCAACCTAGTGTCATCCAGAATCTATTCTATGTGATAGACCATTATGTTGGTCCATATTATTTTATTATAAAATAATTAAAATTTGCATTACTTGTGCGGACTCTCTCTCCCCTTTTTTGCACCTTGGATTTAAGCAAGGGGTATTGGCAAATACCCCCAACCAAGGAAACACAGGAGCGCTCTGCGTTCATCACCCCGAGGCCTTTTCGAATATACGAAGTTGCCATTTGGGATGAAGAATACCCCAGCCACCTTCCAGTGCACTGTGGATCACATGCTGGAGGAATGCCAGGAGTTCGCCCACGCCTACCTGGATGACATAGCTATCTTTAGTAATAACTGGGAGAAGCATCTAGCCCGTGTCAGGCAAGTGCTAAGCAGGATTCTGCGTGCAGGGTTCTGCCATTCCCATTTCGCCATGACAAGTGCCAAATGGGAGTGGCAGAGGTCCAATACCTGGGGCACAGAGTGGGAGTGGGACAGCTGCGGCCAGAGCCCGCCAAGGTAGAGGCCATTCTAAATTGGCCCAGGAAATTTGTCCTCCAATACAGTAACATCGCCCAACCCCTGACAGACCTGACAAAGAGGCATGCCAGGCAGATAGTGTGTCCTCCAGACTGTAAGCATGCTTTCACCCAGCTAAAGGCTGCTCTGTCAAACTCCCCAGTGCTAGTCACACCTGACTTTGACAAACGTTTCTTGGTTCAGACCAATGCATTTGACCACGGACTGGGTGCTGTACTAAGTTAAGTGGGGAAGGATGGCCGAGACCACCCCATACAGTACCTTTACCGGAAACTGGTGGAGCGAGAGAAGGCCTATGCCACCATCGAGAAGAAGTGTTTAGCGATTGTGTGGGCCTTAAAGAAGCTCCTGCCATATCTGTATGGGAAAGAGTTCACGGTGCTGGCTTCAGAAAACCGCTGGGGGAAACAGGAGACTATTGCAGTGGAGTCTAACCCTTCAATCTCATAACTTTTCAATCTCTCACAAAAAGGAGAAGGACCATGCCAATGGGCTATCCTGGCAGGAGGAACCTGATCCAACGCACAGGAGGTCACTGTGCCCGGTCGTACCAACTGGCCCTGATACAGGAGCCCCTTGCAGGAATTTAAGAAGGGTGCGATGACTCCTTTTTCCTGCACTTGGATCACACAGAATAGTCGCCAGGACAACTGCAGACGTCCCTCAGCAATATGTGGTACTTCTGTTAAGAGAATGTGTGGACAAAATATGTTCTTAAATTGCACCCAGTGACCAGAGGAAACTTTCCAGCCCAGCAGGGAATTCAGGCTATTCAGGAGACATTTACATCTTGGGATTCAAAATCCACCCAATCCCTGCACAGGACTGAGGGATAAAAAGGGGTTGCAGCAGGGCCTCTGAGTTCTTTGTTCTCGCTTCCTGGCCTGCGAGGCAGGACCGATGTGGAGCTGGCTGAGGAACCTCCAGACCCAGCCAAGCTGGCAGACATTTCCACCTTTCAGCAACAGACTTTCTCCGGAGGGAGACCAGGGACAGATACGCAGCCAAGACTTATTGCTCCCTCCAGAGCTGTTCCCAGGTACGCCAGCCGGAGCCGGGTGACTTTCCAGCGTGCCCTACTCTCACGAGTAGTCGACCCCTTCAGGCCAAGCGGCTGGGACCTGCAAGTCGTTCAGCTTCTGACCCCTGCAAATGACCAAACGATGGTCGAAGCTCGGCCACGTATGGTCGTTATCGACCATCGTCGGTAGTCCATGCAAACAAGCATACCTGGTCGATATTGACCAGGTTAGCCTGTTTACTACAGGGACCCGCAATCGTTAATTGCGGGTCGTTATAGCTGTAAGGGGCTTGCAGCATGTGTTGGATGTTCGATAACAATAATCCAACACATGCAGGACGATCAGATAACGGTCATTATCGTTATCTGATCGTCCCCCCGTCGTACCGTGTGTACGCACCATTAGTCTTTAAATGTGTTTGTTAATGCTACCTGTATATACTGTACATAGTGTGGTTGCGGTTTACATGTATAATTAGTGTGTATGTAATAAAGGTGCTCTTGTACCTTGCTATTGCATGCTTACTGTGCGATCCTTGAACCCATAAAGGACCCGGGGTACCGTGCAAGAGCTATACACCGTTGCCTTTCTCAAGATGGTGAGAACCAGTAGGCACAAATAACACACACATAAACCTGGTGTTCTCACATGCCCACTTTACCTTACACACATCAGCAATTCTTAGCAAGACTGCGAAACCATCGGTAACATCGAGTACCATTGCAGCCTCATGCACACTTGCACAAGCTCTGACCTTACTCAGGAATTGCTAACTTCATTGCACGCTATGAGTACTAAGGCTGCGTAGGTCATCGCAGTGGATAAGTTATGCACACCCATGCAACGGCGTTCACGCCTATGTTTTGCCAACCACCCCCCCCGTCACCACCCACAAATGGCACTTCCTGTCAATCACTCAAAAGGTCTGCATAGTCACTGCAATCACAGTGGCTGGTTATATGCATGCGCAGTACGCAATAATCAGCCGATTGCGTGCGTAATAGCAGTTGCAATCCTTGCTGAATCAGGCCCTTAGTTCCTTGCATTCAGTGTGAGTGTAAAGACAGCACACTTGTGGGCATCTCTGAATTGACCCCTATATGTACAGTATATATTTTTGTTTTATATTTACCATACTCACATTAATCAATATATTAGGCATATTTATTGTACTGCCAAAGTAAAATTAAATCTGTGCCATATAAAGAAAGAGATAAGTGTCTCTAGTCAGTGCCCGATTACAGGCAAGACAATATACATTAGGAATCTGCTTAAGCTGGCCATACATCAGACCAACTACCTGGTTGGTTGGAATGAAAAATCTGGTTATGCATGGGAGAAAATAACAATCAGCAAACACGAAAAAGGTTGTTCAGGCAAGTTGGTTAAATGTGTTTGATTTACAAAAATTGTCTGAACAACAGCTTTCGTCCATTTTTTGGTTTTTGGGAGCAAATTGCTGATTGCTCCCTGCATTACCAGTTTTCCAATCCAAATCCCCCTTCCCCACCCCCCCCCCTCAGTACCCGGGCCCATGGTCACTCTCGACCACCTTGGGTTAAATAGTGATATGACTGAAAGTGTAACATAGTTGAGCCCCACAGACATTATTTGTCTCCTCCTTTCAGAACATCCACATGCACTGCTGTTCCAAGCTCGTTCAAAACTATGGACTCCTCCCTGCTTTATACATTAAAGGAACCAGGAGGAGATATTACAAGTTGAGTCCAGACAGCAGGTTGCATGGAGGTTTTTTTTTAAACAGTAAAACAATGCCTTTCATAATATGAGATGCAGCTCCAATTTCTTCCAATAACTCAATGACCTTCCTGACTGGGAAAGTAAAATATGTGACTGACAGTGGTATAAAGTTTTGGGCTGCTGAGTGCAGAAGAGGTCTGCAGCCAGATAAGGACTTTACCCAAATCTGTCTCCAGAGGTTGTTAGCATTTTTTTTAAACAACGTTTTAGTTTTCCATGTCCTTTCCTACAATACACATTACACTTTTTTTCAATAAGCAAAATGTATGATGTTTTTTTCAAAGGGATAATCTAGGAGCAATACTACATATGTTTTCACATAAATAGGGGTAAATTCAATTACATGCAGTGTTTACCGCGTGGGTAAAGCTCTGGGTGTCATTTGCTCCCATGCATAACTGGATTTTCATTCCAACAAACCAACCAACCAACTAGTTGGATGGTTAGAGGAAAATTGGTCTGGTGTATGGCCAGCACCCTGAGGAGTGACTGATTTTGGGAAACACTGATCTATGACATCATTTGACACTGCTCCTAAATCGGTTTGACCCTGGCACGTCCGAAAAGGGGGTGTAGCCTCACAGGAAACGCTCCTCCATTTATACACTAATGTGCACATTATCATCTATGACATCATATGAGACTGCTCCTAGATTAGTTTGAACAATAGTTTCCCTGTAGTTCCCACTGGATTACATGTATAGGCTTTGGTTTTCCCCCTTTAATGCGTGGATTGTTTTTGACCTTGCTACTTTCCTGCCTGCCCTAATCTTGGACTGTCTCCAGATACTGTTCTACCTCTCCACATGGTATTCAGCTGCCATCCTGAAGGTTCTGCACAGGAGCCACAACCTGGTAGTTCACCATAGTGAAGTCAAAGTTCCCATTTCTGGAAACACTTGCCAACAACACCTGCTAAATTTTTTCCAAACACATAAATCCAATGGATCAACAATTTCCTCTAATGTAATTAACACTCCTGGTTTATCCCACTGAAAGGCCAACTCTAGTTGTTGTTTTTTTTAGAAGTTATTCTTATATATAAAATTCATTGGTCTGTTTGTTTGTCTGTTCGGATATGCATGGGCACACCCCTGCGCCGATTGGGATGAAACCAACGTAAGGTGGGTTAGGGTCATGGTCAGACCTCCCTTTGGTGTACACTGGGCAGAACTTTGACCCGGGGAGCCTGTTCTGAGCCTTCCACTGGATGGATTTGGATGAAAACTTCACAGAGTGGTAACATACAGTCAGGTGCATAAATATTGGGACATTGACAGAATTTTCATATTTTGGCCTCTATTCACCACCACAATGGCTTTGAAATGAAACAAACAAGATGTGCTTTAACTGCAGACTTTCAGATTTAATTTGAGGGTAATTACGTCCAAATCAGGTGAACGGTGTAGGAATTACAACGATTTCTATATGTGCCTCCCACTTTTTAAGGAGCCAAAAGTATTGGGACTATCAACTCAAAAGCTATTTCATGGACAGGTGTGGGCTATTCCCTCGTTATTTCATTATCAATTAAGCAGGTAAAAGGTCTGGAGTTGATTCTAGGTGTGACATTTGCATTTGGAATCAGTTGCTGTCAACTCTCAATATGAGATCCAAAGAGCTGTCACTATCAGTGAAGCAAGCCATCATTAGGCTGAAAAATCAAAACAAACCCATCAGAGAGATAGCAAAAACATTAGGTGTGACCAAATCAACTGTTGGGAACATTCTTAAAAAGAACAAACGCACCGGAGAGCTCAGCAACACCAAAAGACCCGGAAGACCACGGAAAACAACTGTGGTGGATGACAGAACAATTATTTCCCTGGTGAAGAAAAAGTCCTTCACAACAGTTGGCCAAATCAAGAACACTCTCCAGGAGGTAGGTGTATATGTGTCAAAGTCAACAATCAAGAGAAGACTTCACAAGAGTGAATATAGAGGGTTCACCGCAAGATGTAAACCATTGATGAGCCTCAAAAACAGGAAGACCAGATTAGAGTTTGCCAAACAACATCTAAAAAAAGCCATTACAGTTATGGAACAACATCCTATGGATAGATGAGTCAAAGATCAACTTGTACCAGACTGATGGGAAGAGAAGAGTATGGAGAAGGAAAGGAACTGCTCATGATCCAAAACATACCACCTCATCAGTGAAGCATGGTGGTGGTAGTGTCATGGCGTGGGCATGTATGGCTGCCAATGGAACTGGTTCCCTTGTATTTATTGATGATGTGACTGCTGACAAAAGCAGCAGAATGAATTCTGAAGTGTTTCGGGCAATATAATATGCTCATATTCCGTCAAATGCTTCAGAACTCATTGGATGGCGCTTCACAGTGCAGATGAACAATGACCCGAAGCATACTGCAAAAGCAACCAAAGAGTTTTTTTAAGGCTAAACAGTGGAATGTTATGCTATGGCCAAGTCAATCCCCTGACTTGAATCTGATTGAGCATGCATTTCACTTGATGAAGACAAAACTGAAGGGAAAATGCCTCAAGAACAAGCAGGAACTGAAGACATTTGCAGTAGAGGCCTGGCAGAGTATCACCAGGGATGAAACCCAGCATATGGTGATGTCTATGTGTTCCAGACTTCAGGCTGTAATTGCCTGCAAAGGATTTGCAACAAAGTATTAAAAAGTGAAAGTTAGATTTAGGATTGTTTAGTTTGTCCCATTACTTTTGGCCCATTAAAAAGTGGGAGGCACATATAGAAACCGTTGTAATTCCTACACCGTTCACCTGATTTGGATGTAATTACCCTCAAATTAAATCTGAAAGTCTGATTGAGGCCAAAATATGAAAATTCTGTCAATGTCCGAATATTTATGCACCTGACTGTAGGATCCCAGAAGACATACTAGGGGGTTTGAGGTCCCCATCGGACCTCCCATTGGACTGCTGGGCAGAACTTTGACCCGGGTAGCTTGCTCTGGGCCTTCCACTGGATGGATTTGGATGAAAACTTCACCGAGGGTGGCAATTGGTCTGGGATGCCTAACTTAATAACTTGAAGATGACCCAGGCAATGCCGGGTACTTTAGATAATCTATTTCCCACTGCCTGTGTGCTTTGAGAATATCAGTGGTCTGTTGTATACATTTCTGACATATATAAAAGTGTAGTCTGTTGTTCTTTCTATACCAAGACCTCCCTCTCCCCTTCCAATATTATGTCCTTTAAAACAGGAATACAATATACTTTAATCTCACAAGTGCAAGATGGCCCATCAACCGCCCTCACGTTGCTTTTTCTGAAGCAGGATCGTGAGAATATACGGGGTGCTATTACTCTTTGTGGTGGTACTCTAGGTTATTCTCTTTTTTAATCCTTAAGGTGCATACACACGTAACTATTTTTTGAACGATTTAACTATAAGGACGTCGTTATCGTTCAATCGTTAAAAAATCGTTCAGTTTCTGAGTTATAACGATGAACGATTATTGTTCATGCGGGTTCCCATTTGTAGTTTATTCTGACTGACCAACTGAACGATTTTCATTAAGGGAAGTTACAAAAATCGTTTGTAGTTAAAAAAAATCATTCATTACACTTTAAAAATCTGACAGATAATCGTTCATAAAATCGTTGGTAACAAAATCGTTGTGTGTGTATGCAGCTTCTAGGTGCGTATCCGCTAGCAGATAGAGGAACGACAGTACAATTACAAAATTGTAATCGTACAATCGTCCCTCATAATGTGCAGTGCCTACACTGAACGATGTGTCGTTCAGTGCAGGCACCCTCCCTCATCCCCGAACATGCCCAATCTGTCATTATCAGCAGATTGACCTGCATATTCAGGCGATGATTGATGTCGGAAATGACCAGTAGTAGCCAGAATAGATCCTCAATATTTATAAAGCGCTTTAAACAAGCACGTCTGTCATAGGCAGGTCTTTTTTGGGGGTGATTTTTCATTGGGTTTAAAAGCCCACTACTTCACAAATATGGAGGTTGTCAGGCTTTTAATGAGTGAAATCAGGACAGTGTTTTCTGTGTGGTTTCTCATCGTCTTTGCAGCGGGTTTGAGCTTAGTAAATCGGCAGAATAGCAAATTTGGTGAGACCAAAGTATTCCAAACGAAATAGGGCACATCAACTTAAATCACATTTTATTGGGCATACATTAAAAAGGGCACATTTACACATTTACCCAACAAGAAAACACGTTTGGAAGATTTAGAAGTGCCCTTTTTAGTATATACCCAATAAAATATGGTTTTAGTTGATATACAACATATCCACTTTCACCCAGAGTGCCCTTTCCGTGTTATATACTTTGTTCCCACCAAAATTGCAATTGAGTAATTTAATATTCCAAGATCACCTTCCTGACATACAGGATAACATTTTTATAAAACCTGATCTTTTGGTCATTTATCTGGAGACTCTGGGAATAGAAAAGTCTAGATTCCATATTTAATGTATCCATTCTTCATGCGGCTATCCAATCCGTTTTTTGCACTAAATCCCACTGGGATTTCAAACCTGACATTTAATAAATTTTCCCCAGTCACAAATTAGACCTGCTGCTCTAGAAAATAAAATACCTCTTTGTTTAAATGTTCAATTAAATGAATATCACAAACTATATCTGTATATAAAGATTTGTTATTATTATCCTATATTTATATGGCACCACAAGGGTTCCGCAGCGCATTACAAAGTACATAAACAAATGAACGAACAAGAAAACAGTGACTTACAGTACAAAACAATGCTGAACATGGACATGTGTGAATGGGGTATTAGGTGCTGCTGTTGTGGGGAGTTAGAAGTAAATGATAGTATAAGTAAAGGTAGGAGAAGCAGGAGGGAAGAGGGCCATTCTCGTAAGAGCTTACATTCTAAAGGGACAGACAGGGGTAAAACAGAATGAGCAGACAGGGAGGAATGAGCATGGAGCTGGACGTGCATATATATATATATATCCACTGAATTGAATGCACACCTCCTTTAAGCTTCCATCAGCAAGGTGCTCACTCCAGGGGCTCACAGAATGCCTGCGACCATTAATATAAGTCCAGTACAAGAGGGCACACTTTTCAAAAAGACACTTGTATTTCTCTAAAACCATGTCTTATTGGTGGAGAATGTTCTTTGGCTGCGGTGTTGTTATCTGACTGGCACTTTATCAACATGTGCCAGGAGTTAAACATTTCCTTCACTGGGTGGTGATGAAGATCTTGTTACAAAATTAAAAAGGATTGTATTTCTCTAATAAGTGTCGTTTTGAAGTGTGCCCTCTTGTACTGGACATATATATATATATATATATGGCTATTAAATTAAAGAAATCTATATCAGCCTAGAAGGGCCCTTCTAGGCTGATATAGATTCATTTAATTTAATAGCCATATATGAATATCATATATGATTTAGTATTTGGATTTGTGCAGGTAATGCTGTTACTGCATGCTGGTAGTGCCAGCATTTTATTGGTGGTGATTGTATACACGGTCACTATGGTGACCAACTTGGTCTCTCCCGGTATCCGTCTGACGCGTGACATCATGTGGTCCGCGACGGGGCACACGCTGGGACGGACCGGAGTTCAGGCATTCATGAGGTGGTATAAAAGTAAGACTGTTTTCATATTTGTATCCTGACGAAAGATGTATTAAAGACATCTGAAACGTTGATGACCTATTCAGTTGTTACAGCGTATCTGTATAGAAATCCGAGGAGTGCCGCCAATTGTGTATCTCTCTCTCTCTCTCTCTCTCTCTATATAGATAATAACTAAATGCACTTTCCCAGGTTTTAGGTGGCAGCTTAATACAAGAGGTAAAAATAACAGTGGTAATCTGTTAATGAAGAAAATTTAAAAATTGAACTTGTGAGTAGCGAAACAGTGCTTAATTGTAAATAAATAAAATAGTGTTTTAGAAGTATAACAATATCATATGGTACAATAAATATACAGTGTCTAGGTGCATGAATGGAATTAAAACATATCAATAATAATAACAGTGCAATAAATAAATGATACAAAATTCCAAATGAAACTACATGTATACCTTTTGAAAATGTTCTTTGATAATTAAATAAATGAGCTGAAAAGGTATATCTAATATAGATAGTGTTAGTGCAAATAATGCTACAAACCATGCATCTCTATAAATTGAACCCGATATATATTTTTCAAGTATAAATGATAGACCCATCAACTTTGTATATAAAAATATTAATAAGAACAGTAATATAAAAGAAAAGTGCATAAGAAACAAAAGAGCATAAAAAAAAATACATGTAATAATAATTAATCATTTTATTTATATAGTGCTTTTCTCCTAAAGGACTCAAAGTGCTTTACATTTACAGTACGAAATACATATATATATATATATATATATAATGCATGTGTGTATAAACAATAAATCATACAAAATTTTCTTTCTACATTCTAGTGGACAAATTCAGAGCTGCATCCAGGAAGGGAGAATGAGAACTTAAAAGAAACCCAGATCCTCTATTCTTAGACCATACTATCTGTATGTGCTCATATATATTATTCACATAGTAATGTTCCTGCTGAAAATCAATTTTGCTATTTAAAATCTTTGGTTTTCACGTTTCACTGTTTTTGCCTCAGATTGTATAAGCAGACCAGAGGGAAAGAAAGAATACAATATTTTTCTTAAGTTATCCAGTGGTATTTCTCCTTTATGCCACATGGTGGTGATGCTGTATTAGAAATAGATTGTGCTTTAAATCTAGGCTATGTCTAATAATGAGATCATCCTACTTCTTAATCCTATGATGAACAAAACTGCAATCTTGTAATACAACCATTTTTCAATCAAGTGATCTGCTTTTTACAAGCTCATTCCATTACAGTATATCATATTCAAAAGCAGGGACACACCCCATGTGGCTGATTGCTTGGGATACATAGGTATTAAAAATAAAAGCTCTAATATGCCAAGGAACAGGCATCTCAAAATACATCAAGCACTGCACCACTAACACATGCAACGGGTTTACATCAGGCCTACTTACACATAGAAATACCATTTGTATTGAAAGTGGAAAATGCATTCGCTATTCGGTTTGTTTAAAGAAAAAAAACCTATTAAAAAATGTATACACTGTATCTTCTTGCGTACAAATGAAAGTAGTAAAACAAAGTTAAAATATGTTAACAAAATCATATATGCACGATGAATGAAGAAATCACCTATATGCTTCTGAAGTGAAATTCTAATCGGCCAATCAGAGACGGTTAACTATTGCTGGCGCTCGTCATGATCAGCATGCACCAGTCCTCAGGCACCCGCAACTGACACAGACACTGACCGGTGTCTCCATGCAGGCCTGCCTTAGTTACCAACTATGGGTCCACACCGTTTCTGTACTCTGCATTTGTACACCCATCCCTTTCCCTGTCCCACTGCCTATCCAAGCACAAGGAGGAGCAAATCTGCATATGGACAGGCATAGTTTTTTGTGTGTGTTTTATGCTAATCATGTGAGCTTGGGGAGGTGTGTAGACTGTGGATTGGGGGGACAAAGGTTTTAGTTTTAAACATAATGAATATCAGAAAGTGCATCCAGGATGAGATATCCAAAAGACAACAAGGGAGGAGGTGCAGAAGGAGAAGACTAGAACAGATCTGTGGGAACTTCCAAAGGAAAGGGGGGGGTGTGGAATAAGTCAGGAGAGGACAGTGTCATGGAGGCCGATGGAATAGAGATTTTGCAATTCAAGAGGAGGTCAACGGTATCAAAGTCAGAGGAGAGTTCAAGAAGGTTAAGAATTGAAAAGTGACCCTCAAACTTTGATGAGGTATGTGGAGTGGAAAGAATGAAAGCCAGATTCAATTGGTCAAGGAGGGAGTGAGCTACGAAGAAGGAGGCGAGATGGTTGCAAACAACCCATTCAAGAAGCTGGAAGAAAAGGGAATGAAGGAGATAGGGCAGTACTTGGAGAGAGGCTGGGTCAAGGGAGGGTTGAGTATGAGGAGACCAGGGCATGTTTGAAGTAGGGAGGTGAATGTCCCAGAGGAAAGGGATTGCTTCAGCAGGTGAGCGCAGACTAAACAAGAGAGGGAATGGTGAGAAAAGGATTGGCAGGTGGCAGCAGAAGATGAGGTGGGGTGCAGTCTTCACCTGCAGAAACAAGGTGGAAGGAGGAGAGGAAGGGGTGGCAGTGGGGGAAAGAATGGGTAGATTGGTGGGAGATGGTGGGTTGAGGGGGGACTGATGTGAGGAAATGTCACATGTGGACTCAATTTTGGAGGTGAAGTCGGTGGCATAGGTGCCAAAATTCCACTTATAACAAGCGGAATTGGGCTTGGTTTATTTTTTATTTGTTGGTTGCTTGTTTTTGTGCTTGTTATGGTTGCAGATTGCTTGTTTTTGGGATTATTTTTGAGGAAGCTGAGGAACCGGATGAGTCAAAAGACTTTATGTGGTATTCTATATGTCAGGTATGGTTTAAGACGCTTGGATATTTGTTGCAAGGATTTTAAACCAAGTCCCAATATAGGAATGTACAACATGGAAGCTTCTTTAGACGATGGAGACAGCTAAGATAAACTTTCTTAAATCCACTTCAGTTTACACAAATCTTCTTTAACCCGCACAGAGGGTATGCGTTCAATATCCTGACCGTGGGGATTCTAGCGCAAACAATGCCAGCGCCGGAATCCCGACACTTGTCAGAATTCTGGCGCCGGCATCCTGACTGCCAGAATCTCAAAGGTATTAATAGTACAAATATCCCCTCAAAATATGGCGCTTCACCATATAAATAAGGTAAAACACAAAAAATCCTTACATCAATAATTTTCCAGTTATTTTCCGTTCCTTTAATAGGATAGTCTTTTCCATATACAATTATACTGTCTCAAGCATATGTAGGGATGGAATCCACTTGTCCAAGGGTATAATCTTCAGTCACTCAAAATAAACAAAAATACATAGTGTGATATTGTCACATAAAGAAATACACAAATTTTATTAGGATTTCAAACTCACATTTAAAAAAAATTAAATGAGCATATCACCACACAGTGGTATTAATCGGTGAAAGAATAGCTATATCTCATCCAACAAATGTTACCGTCCCGATGGTGCCAGGTAAGAGGTCAAAAAGTCCCGGAAACTTGTTTCCTCCACAAGGTAGCAGATTAGGATGATTCCAGCTAATTCACCACAAGGTACACATTAATTGTATCACCGCAGCTTAAAGCTTTTCGGACCTATAGTCCTTCATCAGAAGCCTGGTGACACAATGAACAAATAGCCATATATATACTGGTTCTAATTAGATGATCCTCCCATCTGTATTGGCGCCATTCGCGGCACATGCCGCGAGCGGAAATGACATCAACGGAGGCCGCCGGAAGTGACATCATCTGAGGCCGCCGCACCCGGAAGTACGCACTCAGGAACCGCCGGAACCGGAAGTCATGTGTTCTGCGTCGACCTTTAGGACCGGAAACCGGAACCGGAAGTAACTAGTGCGTTTCACCATGCGTTCCAACTGAATCCCGGACCGGAAGTGTATCATTTAAAAAGTTATTTACTCCATCAAATAAGAAAGGATCCATTTCAAACAAACAGGTTAAAATGTAGAGTTCACATGAAAATCCATATATAGCCAACAAAGGGGAGATAAGAAGAGAAAAAATATGTATAAATACATAATATTAATAATATAAAATAACATATAATAACATAGAAACCGAAATATAGGAAGTATATAAATACATAGAATACATTAAAAATCCTATAAAAACCATTTCATTTCAAAGTCTCCATTTAAGCCATTAGGAGTCAAAGTTTTTAATCTATATATCCATTTCATCTCAGCCTTAGATAGTCTAATTTCAAGGTCTTTGCTTTTCCATGTTGGCATGATAGCCTGGATGCCCCAAAACATTTTTATAGAGCCGGGATTTTGCTTATGAACATTTTTAAAGTGCATAGATACGGTATGAGTTTCTAGTCCTTTTTTTATGTTATATACATGTTCAGCAAGACGTGTTTTTAAGTTCCTGCTTGTTTTGCCAATGTAGACTAGATTGCATTGGCATTTCAGAGCATATATTACGTTTTTTGTATTACAAGTGATAAAGTCTCTAATTTGGAAGGTTTCGCCATTCGCTTGGAATTCCTTAATTTTACTTTGCCCTTCCGTATTACGACATATCACACAAAGACCACATCTGTGAAAGCCATGACTACGTTCACTCGTTCTCTTAGGTTCATCAATTGCACTGTGTACAAGTTTATCCCTGAGGTTTGGTACCCTTCTATAGATAAAAGTAGGTTTTACAGGGAGCAATTTACCTATAGTAGGGTCTTCTTTTAAAATACCCCAATGTTTTCTAAAAATGGACTCTATTGTCTTATATTGGGAATTAAAACTACTAATAAAGGACCATTGATGATTAGTACCCTTTTTCTCCTTATTTTTTGAATTTTATATTGATTTGAATAAATTTATCCGTAAACTTACAGTAAAAAAGTACTTCTTGAATAAAGAAAATAATGAGGGAGATACGGATAATGTAGGATTATCATCTGGTCCCACCTTTAAACCAAAATCTAAATTTTTTCCTACACATCTTAAAGGAAGTTTTTTAGAATGTTTTAGTAAAATTGTAAAGGGCACCAAACCTCAGGGATAAACTTGTACACAGTGCAATTGATGAACCTAAGAGAACGAGTGAACGTAGTCATGGCTTTCACAGATGTGGTCTTTGTGTGATATGTCGTAATACGGAAGGGCAAAGTAAAATTAAGGAATTCCAAGCGAATGGCGAAACCTTCCAAATTAGAGACTTTATCACTTGTAATACAAAAAACGTAATATATGCTCTGAAATGCCAATGCAATCTAGTCTACATTGGCAAAACAAGCAGGAACTTAAAAACACGTCTGGCTGAACATGTATATAACATAAAAAAAAGGACTAGAAACTCATACCGTATCTATGCACTTTAAAAATGTTCATAAGCAAAATCCCGGCTCTATAAAAATGTTTTGGGGCATCCAGGCTATCATGCCAACATGGAAAAGCAAAGACCTTGAAATTAGACTATCTAAGGCTGAGATGAAATGGATATATAGATTAAAAACTTTGACTCCTAATGGCTTAAATGGAGACTTTGAAATGAAATGGTTTTTATAGGATTTTTAATGTATTCTATGTATTTATATACTTCCTATATTTCGGTTTCTATGTTATTATATGTTATTTTATATTATTAATATTATGTATTTATACATATTTTTTCTCTTCTTATCTCCCCTTTGTTGGCTATATATGGATTTTCATGTGAACTCTACATTTTAACCTGTTTGTTTGAAATGGATCCTTTCTTATTGGATGGAGTAAATAACTTTTTAAATGATACACTTCCGGTCCGGGATTCAGTTGGAACGCATGGTGAAACGCACTAGGTACTTCCGGTTCCGGTTTCCGGTCCTAAAGGTCGGCGCGGAACACATGACTTCCGGTTCCGGCGGTTCCTGAGTGCGTACTTCCGGGTGCGGCGGCCTCAGATGATGTCACTTCCGGCGGCCTCCGTTGATGTCATTTCCGCTCGCGGCATGTGCCGCGAATGGCGCCAATACAGATGGGAGGATCATCTAATTAGAACCAGTATATATATGGCTATTTGTTCATTGTGTCACCAGGCTTCTGATGAAGGACTATAGGTCCGAAAAGCTTTAAGCTGCGGTGATACAATTAATGTGTACCTTGTGGTGAATTAGCTGGAATCATCCTAATCTGCTACCTTGTGGAGGAAACAAGTTTCCGGGACTTTTTGACCTCTTACCTGGCACCATCGGGACGGTAACATTTGTTGGATGAGATATAGCTATTCTTTCACCGATTAATACCACTGTGTGGTGATATGCTCATTTAATTTTTTTTAAATGTGAGTTTGAAATCCTAATAAAATTTGTGTATTTCTTTATGTGACAATATCACACTATGTATTTTTGTTTATTTTGAGTGACTGAAGATTATACCCTTGGACAAGTGGATTCCATCCCTACATATGCTTGAGACAGTATAATTGTATATGGAAAAGATTATCCTATTAAAGGAACGGAAAATAACTGGAAAATTATTGATGTAAGGATTTTTTGTGTTTTACCTTATTTATATGGTGAAGCGCCATATTTTGAGGGGATATTTGTACTATTAATTTCTGACCATTAAGATTTGTGAAGAGTCTTTGTTTTCCCCTCATTGGCTGCATCATCTGGTGTGCGCAGTCGATATCTTTTCTTTGTTAGAATCTCAAAGGTAAGTAGTGGGGTTGTGGGGAGGGTTAGGCACTAGGGGGAGGTTAGGTTTAGGCACTGGGGGGGATAGGTATGTAGAGGGTTAGAATACTCACCAACAACTGTCAGGATTCTGACTGCCGGGATCCCGAGTGCTGGCATCCCATACCCAGAGAGTGCCCTGCACTTCACTTCGCACAGTGTGCTGATAAATATCATTGTAAAGACATTAAAGGAAGATTGTATAAATCTTTATATGTATTTTAATAAAAATTAACAAAAACAACACAGTTTGTGGTATTTATTAAATTATATGTGCAAATGAAGGACACAGCCTTCAATTGCACACGTAAGTTGAGGGACACAGGACCTCATTCAGAGTCGGTCGTTGCGGCCGCACGGTGGTACGACACCGATGTTCGCTAAACTGCGCATGCGTAAAATTCGCAATAAGCGTGCGCAAACTAGCTATTACGATCAGAAATTGCTCTCTCCTTGAACACAGCCAGGTCGTTAGTTTGAGTGACAGGATGAGGCGTTTGTGGGTGGTAACAGGGGAAGGTGCTTGTGAACGGGGGAGTGGAGATCCGAACGCAGGCGTGCCTGACTATACAAACAGCGTTTTTATGGGAGTGCATAATTAACTGAGTAGTGTCATGGCACATGTGACATGGGAGGTTTTTACACTGACTTGATCGTAGTGCTTAAGAGAGGGTATGGTCAACCTTAAGCTCTATGAACAGCTCCGATGGTCTCGATTAATCCTTATATGCCCGGAGATGACGTGTAATGGGAACGAGAAGGGGGCGTATTTTTAGACTTACGGCCGCATCCTCCCCTCGCTCGTCCAGCTAACGATCCCATCTTAACGACGCAACTTGCGAGCGCTTCATTTGCATATCCGGCCCCTTTTACCTTACAACCGTGCGGCCGCAACGACCGACTCTGAATGAGGTCCACAGTCTCTTTGATGGCAAGAAAGGATGTTGATTGTCAAAGAGTTCAGGGAAGAGGAAAATGTGTTAAGACCAATGGTGTCCAGGTTATTCCTGGTGAGTGTAACTTCAGGGGAGGAGGGAGGTGAAATGTGTGGTGAAAACGTAGTTCCCCTTTCAGATCGACGACCCAGAAAATACACAGGTATATCAACCCATGAATTTTCCGGGTCTCAGTCTATAACCCTGGTACAGAGCAGGGTCATGGACCCGTGACTTCGATCTGGCTCGTATGCGTTCACCCGGGTTGAAGCTCATTCATGTGCAAAAATCTGTGTTTTTGCATTGTGTGTGAAAGGAGTATAAAAGGAGATAAGTCAGGGAAAGCACAGAGTTTGGAAAACATGAGATCAAGGGAGTCACCACCAGTCTAGCATACCTCCTAACCATCCCGCTTTTCAAGCACTGTCTCGCTGTCCCACCCACGGGACACAGTATCCCACGGAGGAGAGGGAGGTTGCAGGAATTTCTATCACCGCCATGGAGCAGCGGTGAATGTAATTCATGTACCATCCATTTTGCGCTAGGAGATGGGGGCAGCCCAGCACCTGCTGGAGTGCAGGGCTCACACCCCAGCATTACGAGATATGGGGGCGCTAGAGTCACGACCCTAAAATGTCATGCACTAGAGAGTGGCCTAGCGGGCACTAAACCATACCCCCTTTCGCATGCACAAGAAGTCCCGGGCTAGGAGGTATGCTGTAAGGTAGGACAGGAGACCCATTAAGAGAAACCAAGGGGTAGATATACAACCTTATGGCAAGATGCTCCATCATGCTGGAGAAGGCATTGTTTGTCACCAAACTGTTCTTGGATGGTTGGGAGAAGTTACTCTTGGAGGATGTTTTGGTAACATTCTGTATCCATGGCTGTGTTCTTAGGCAAAATTGTGAGTGATCCCACTCCCTTGGCTGATGAACAATGCCTTTTCCAGCATGATGGAGCACCTTGCCATAAAGGCAAAAGTGTTAACTAAGGCCCTCATTCAGAGCTGCTCGCTAGCGGCAGTACGCTCGTTCCGAGCGATGTTCGCACATCTGCGCATGCGTACGGTTTTTAGTACGCATGCGCGAACCAGTCAGTGCGGCCGAAAATCGTTTGTACGCTATATAGCGAGTGCCTGCTATTTTGAGTGACAGAATGAGGCGTATGTGGGTGGTAACAGGGGAAGGTGCTTGAAAACGGGGGAGTGGAATTCGAACGCAGGCGTGCTTAAAGGTCAAAACGGGCGTTTTAAGGGAGTGCATAATTAATACAGCAGCGTCATTGACCACGTCACTTGTTTTTTTTTAACTCAGAACTGCTCGCAAAATAGCGGTTGAAAAAACCAACCACAAGAATAGCGAGCAGTTCATACGCTGTACGATGTACTCGATTAATCTAATAAATAGCGAACATGACGTATGGTGCGAACGGCCAAGGGGCGTTTTTATCAAATAAACGAGCGTATGTTTTGCTCGCTCGTTCAGACTTAGAGGTGTGAACAGACTGCAATGTGCGAACGGATCATTTGAATAGCCACCCCTTGTTTTTGAACGAACGACCGCAAATAGCGAGCGGCTCTGAATGAGGGCCTAAGTGGCTCGGGAAACAAAACATCAAAATTTTGAGTCCATGGCCAGGAAACTCCCCAGACCTTAATCCCATTGAGAACTTGTTGTCAATCCTCAAGAGGCGGGTGGACAAACAAAAACTCACAAATTCTGACAAACTCCAAGCATTGATTAGGCAAGAATGGGCGGCCATCAGTCAGTATGTGGCCCAGAAGTTGATTGACAGCATGCCAGGGTGAATTGCAGAGGTCTTGAAAAAGAAGGGTCAACACTGCAAATATTAACTCTTTGCATAAACTTAATGTAATTGTCAATAAAAGCCTTTGACACTTATGAAATGCTTGTAATTTTACTTATACTATAGTAATAATCTGACAAAAAGGTCTAAAAACAATGAAGCAGCAAACTTTGTGAAAACCAATATTTGTGTCATTCTCAAAACTTTTGGCCATGGCTGTACTATACATCGGTTTATCAAATAGGCTGATAATCAGCAGCTTTGACCGATGGATTTAAAATAGCAACAGAAATAAATGCTAAAACAGCCCAGTTTAGCATTTCTATATTTTGCCGCTTTAAATCCATTGCTGAAAGCCACAGATAATCAGCTGCTTTAATAAACCAACAGATAATAGGATTTTTGGTCAACTTACCGTTGAATCCTTTTCTCTTAAGCAGGCTGTGGAATACTGTAGAATGGGACTGCAGGTTGGGGCCGGAGCTGTCACTTAAATTAAACTGTAACTTTAAAAAGTAAGCTCCTCCCCCATGCAATCCCACAATGCCAGTACTGCTTTAAAAGAGTCTGGAGAGGAGTAGCAGGAACCCCGTGAAACTGTCAGAACAACCAAAAAAACCAATAGGGAAAAAATACGATCAAGAACCAAAACCTTGCACGACTGAGCGTTAGAGATAGATCGCAGTGTTCCCCAGCCTGCTTAAGAGAAAAGGATTCAATGGTAAGTTGACCAAAAATCCTATTTTCTCTTGCAGCAAGGCTGGGGAACACTGGATCATGGGACATTCAAAAGCTGCCCCTAGGGGGAGGGAATGCTCAGGCTGCCTTACGGGATAACTGTACGCCCATAGCAGGTGTCGCCGGAGGAAAAAAACCTGAAACGTAAAAATGAGCAAACGTGCGGACAGGGGACTAGATAGCCATATGACAGACCTATGCTGCTGAAGTCCCTCGTCGCGCTGACCATAAGATCGCCGCCACCCTAGCTGAAGGCGCTGACACCGAGCTGGTGGTAGTCACCCTCCACCAGAATAGGCTTGAGTAATGACTGAGCAGATCCAATGCGCAAGGATCTGCTGAGTAGCCGGCCAACTATGTTTCCGCGCATCATAAAGAACCCGCAGAGAACAGTGCGGCATACTAAAGATAACGTCTAAGGAAATCAGCCCAACTAGCAGAGCCAGGTCATCCTAGTCTCGGGAAGTCACAGAATGAGGAAGACCGGAAGGACAATGGGCCTGATTCAGAGCTGAACGCTCTGACCAGAGCGCTCGCTCTGAATCAGGGCCCTCCTACCTTTTTTTGGAGCGTCCTCATGGACGCTCGCATAGCTGTGGGTTACCACGCACAGCTATAGCGAGCGTCCATGATGATGGTTGCGATGGTCTTGACCATCGGGCTTGCGACGGAGACCCTGCGGTAGAGTCTCGCTGCCGCAAGCCCTGGAGTGATTTTGGCTCTATCAGAGCCAAAATCACTCCCACTGACATCACTAGTGATGTCAGTGGGGCCGGCTTCAGACGTCTGGCAGGAACGCCCCCGGCACGCCCACCAAAGGGGGCGTGCTGTCAATCAACATCGACAACACGCACCCTTTGGTGCGAGACCCGGAGCGACAGCTTGGCTGTCGCAGTCCGGGTCTCGTGCATGAGCACGACGGAGCTCCCTCCGTCGTGCGCATGTGGAGTGGGGCAACATCGACCCGTTTGCGAGCGTCCTTTGCTCGCGAACGGGTCTGAATGACCCCCAATATCCTGTGTAAGTACAAGGCCGAAGCAAGTGTCGGCTGGAACATAAAACCTGTATGGAGCAACTGTACAATCGTTATGGAAGACAAGAAAAGGCGGCTTGCCAACCCCAAACAATGAACTATGCAGGGGAAAGGCAATAGCCCTGAGGAAGGCCAGCTTCCAAGCAACAAACTGAAGATCCATTGAATGCAACAACGCCAATGGAGCCTGGGTGAGAGCTGATAAGACTAGATTAAGATTCCACAGCTCCACCAGCAGATGAAACGGTGGCTAAATACGCAAGACACCTTGTAAAAATGATTTGGACCCTCGGAAGAAGAGCCAAATGCTGATGGAAGAAACTGAAAGGGCCAAACCTGTATTGTCACAAAACAAAGTCGTCAGCCGGCCTCAAACCCTCCAGAAGGAAGGCCAAGAAACGTGAGAGGTGTAACCTCTCGTGGTGTAACTGCCTCTTGGGGAAACACGAGGGGAAAAAAACAATAATTAACGCCCATGGAACCATGGCGAAAAATGCCAAGCACTCAGCTGTCTGAAGACATCACTTAACGGTCACTGAGCCACAGCAACCGCCCTACCACTTGCAAGCAAACTGGGTAGAGAGAGACACTTTGTTAGGCCCTAGGCTTCCTTGGAGCCATGTCCCCAGAATGGAGAGTGTTACTAAAACTGCCCCCGGACATCGGACCTATGCCGGGGAAGAATCGGCTTGTGTCAGACTGACCTTCTAAGGACACACCACCACGAAAGTGGAGTGAAAACCTGGAAATGCAGACCTGCCGTTCGGACGGCCCCCGCCAGAAAAGTGCTTTTCCGACCAATGGGGATTATACAGTTTTGGGCAAAAGAGAACGCCCTTATCCAACAGATGAAAGTGTAATGAACACCCTGATAATGAGTGCGTATGCAAAGCGCAGAGCAAAAGTGTCCTTCAAGTCAAACCAGCCGTAGCTGAAGCCCAGAAGCAACATGTGCCCAGTCTTGCCTGGCCACACACACAGAGCCTGCCACGAATCTCCCCCCAATTAAGCAGGGAATCCCAGGGCGAATAACTGTAAAGTCCCTAGACAAATTCATCAGCAGAAGAGACCACATCTCATGCCACCTATGTCGTGGCCCGACAAGGCAAGATAACGACCCTAGAAACTATCAAAATAGACCGGAGACAACCCGCCCAGGTCTAGCTAGTGGATCCCTGCCGGACGCTGAGCTCTGGACCAGAAGGGCGTATGGTGATTTAAATGGCTACCGCAGAAACTACCATGGGAGGTGTGTCCACTTGGATACTCAATCCGCTGGAAGCTAATGTGTGAGGAATGCAGCCCTCTGAATATGGCGTCTCCTAATCCTCCCTGAGGAGACTGGAGAGATACGCCGACAGGAAAGTAGCGACTTTCCATCGCAAATGCCTTGACAGACCCACAGCTACCACTTGGGAATCCATACCTAAACCACCTAGAGAGTGGCGCACAGTCGCAATGAATCGAAAAGGATAGTAGGTCCTCAACCTTCGGGACAACGCAAAGCCACGCAAGTTCCTGCGCATGCGAAATGTCTAATGGAGCCCTGGAAAGAGGAATATGCCTCCAAGACAATCCTATACCGCGCACAGCAAAGCATTCTTGAAAAAGCGCACTTGAACCTGTCGTAAATCATGCCACCGCCCATTGGCAAGCATGAGGCCAGAGCGGGACATACCGTGGCCCTGAACTTATCCCTATAGAGGGAAAGGAGCCTGCGCTAGAGACGAGGGAATACCTCAGGTTGAACTTGGGTTCCCTGTGAAGCGCAACCAGCGGCACTAGAGCGTACAGCGACCTGATTAGAGCCTGAGCCCACTTAGGTCCCCTCCGATGGACACAGCACCCCAGATGCCAGCACATCACCAGACCCATGCACAAAAGGGGGGCAACTGCCCAGTACCCAGCGCAGGAGGGGAAACTGACCATCAAACAGTCAAAAACCCTGCATACAAACTCCACACAGTTAGGGTTGTAGCAGGAAACACACCCACGACCGCCCTGCGGTGAGGCTGTAACGCTAACCATTACACCGTCTGTGCCATTACGTCCTCTTGCTAGCCATTACTTAAAGACAGCAGGTGCAATCACTTTAAAACAGGCAGCGGTGAAAACAGTGTGACAGAGCCTGCGTATACATAACACATCCACAGCTGAACACATAGGCAGCTAATACTATTCCAAGTATAAAGTACTTAGCCTTCCAGCAGCTGCAAGGGAGAAAAGTGAATTCGTCCCAGGCTCTTTGTTTGTTGAGTCAAACGTCTATCGTGGTGAGCCACAGCCATAGTCACTCCTGTGACATGCAGGAGAAGTTAGCTGTCCCAGCAGAGGCAGGACGCTCTGTGCCTATTCTGCTGAAGGCAGAGCTGGATGCTGTGCTACTGCAGGAGGGTGAGTGCAGCATTTGAAGCTCCGCCCCCTCAGTCTCCACACTCCTCAGACCTGGAGTACTTCCTAGTGCTAGGGAGAACTCATGTCATCAAGCCCTGTTCTTGACAAAAGGGCAGCCTGTCAGCATGTGCACACCCCGTTCCAAGGGAGAGGAGCCACCGCAACAAGCCTGGCAAAATGACGGCCACCATCCGCGACCGCACCCTCCGCTGGACCTTCTAAAAGGGCAACAGCGTGCGCCGGGTGTCATAAAATTTACTTACATCCACATGTAAACAAACCCCAAAGCAGTCAGTAAGATCTGTTTGTTGATGAAAACGCACTAATACTTTTCATAAAATGCATGTAGCCATAAGGATCATTGGGGTAGATGTATTATAGCGACAGTTAACGTGCCGCTATAACGCTTCCTGCTTCGCCTCTTTACCGAGGCGAAGCAGGAAGCACTAACAATAAGATGTATTAACATCTCATCAGCCGGAGTTCGGGAGTGAAAACTCCCCCCTCCGGTGATCTCTATCTGAGCACACAGCGCATCAGCTGTGTATCAGTCCCGGCCGGCTCCACTGAGCATGCGCGGGATCTCGCAAGCATTGCGAGATCCCACGTGCAGCCCTGGAGCCGGAAGCCCCATGCAGCAGGGACAACGCTGTCCCTGCTGTGGGGATAGGGCATCACCAGGCTGCAGCTGTCGATAGCAACAGCTGCAGCGGGTGTAACGGTCAGGCGAACTGACCGTTCATAGCCCTGGCAATCGACGCTGCTATATTGTCATTTACCACCCAGCCCCCCCAATCATACATGGGGGAGAAGCAGTACCAGCGCACATAACATGAACTAATGCCGATTTGGCAGTCAATACATCTCCCCCGTTGTGCCTTATACCCAATGTATTTATATAACAGCTTCATAATCGGGTAAGGTGCAATCTAGGAGATAGCTAGGGGTAAATTTACTAAGATGGGAGTTCTATTAAGAAGTGATGTTGCCCATAGTAACCAATCAAATTCCAGGTATTATCTTCTAGAAGGTGCTAGATAAATGAGAAGTAGAATCAGATTGGTTGCTATGGGCAACATCACTTCTTAACTAGAACTCACATCTTAATAAATGTGCCCCCTAGACTCGCCAGGGAGATTGCTACTATTTCAGGGAGTCTCCCTGGTAATTAGGGAAAGTTGGCAAGTATGCCATGAGTACAATACACAGCGGCATACCACAGCATAAGCACCAAACCACATTGCCATAATAGGATCTGTGAATGTGCTATCTGTCCCTGCCCAGCACTCTATAACACAAAAATCTTCATGCAAACAAAAGCAATCACCCGCCTGCTTCCCTTCACTCCGAACAAGTGCCACAAAACAAACAATGAGAGTGGCTAGGTGAGCAGCCCAGCAACAGGAGGACACACTAGCCAAACTAAACACCTCGTACTTGTGACATTTAGGAAAACTCCAACCCTGCTGCCACCCGCCTGCCTTACCAGCAGATCATCATCACTACTACTATTACTCACTAGTCACTACACTACTATCTCATTCACTTATCTTTCAACTCATCATTCAACTGCAAGCATCTGCCAAAACTACACGTCCCAGAATGCCCCGCGGCGGACCCCGGAATAGGCCGTTCACAGGGGTGACTTCCGTCGCCGCTACTTCCGGCCCGGAAGAGCTGTGTCAGGGTGCAGGGACAGGGCAAGATGGCGGCAGCGGCTGTGATTGAGTTTCAAAGAGCGCAAGAAATGCTGGTGACCGACAAGGCTGCGAGCATAGATATCCTCCAGTCCATAGGTGAGAGCACTGTAATGTGTAAAGCAAATCCGTGAGGGCAGTAACTGCTGTCTCTAGGAGGCACATGAGGATAGAGCTGGGGATAGTGTAGCCTGTAGTGGAGGGAGACCGTATGGCATTGTTATAGCTGTGTGGGGTGGTGGAGACTATATGCTTCACATGTACTTAGATGTTTATTACAAGCATGTAGGCTTTGTGTTTATATGTGTATGTATATATAACATATATATTTTGCCATATCATCCCTTTCATTTGGCACATATGAATTACACAGTTTCTGTGGCTGATTAAAACCAGGTGAAATGGAGACTTGAAGACAGCCAGCCACAGAATCTGTGTAATTCACACGTGCTCTATACTAAAGGGATGATATAGCAAGACTATATATTTTGTGTATGTTTAAAATTGCACACAAGTAGGTAGTACATATGCTTTGCTTCCTAAGTATGTGAGCTTGTGAAAGCTGTGTCTAGATGATGCTGTTTGATTTGCAGTGAAGCGAGATATCCAGGAAAGTGATGAAGAAGCCGTGCGTGTCAAGGAACAGAGTATTCTGGAGCTGGGTGGGCTCCTCGCCAAGACGGGTCAGGCTGCAGGTGAGCTCACAGGATGAAACCTCACTGAGTTATTTTGTCTTCACGTCCTGTTAGTGTGTGCTTTAACTTTCTATGGTGGATGCCTGCTGTCATATTCTCATGTATTCCTTTGATCCTCTAAGGTACTGAATATTATTGTGGAACACATTGTTTATAAACTATTATTTCACTCACTTGTGGGTGTTTGGCAAGTGTTAAAATGTTAACTACTCTCAAAGCTTGAAACTAAAGGAAGAGGAATACTAGAAGATGCTAATATCACATATTTTTTTTTTTTTTATTATGGCAGTTTTCCAGAAAGCATCAGTCATCTTACAATATTATTAGTGAAGCTAATTTATATGCTTTGGGGCAGGGAGCAATACCACTTCTTTTCAAAAATCAAATCTAAAGCTAATTGTGCTTACACACGGGCAGACTTGCTAGATCAACGATGAACGATTTTACCAACGATCTCATGAACGATTTTTGACAGTATCTAAATGAATTAAATCGTCCAAATCTGAGTGCAAACCGTCGATTTCAGATATCGTTATCTGACATGCGGGCACGCGCATCGTTCGTCGGTGCATGTCAACGATGTAACGATTTTTACAGTTATCGTTCATATCTTCCAGAAAATCTGACCGCGTGTATGCACCATAACTATCAGCATATGTCAAAACATTTGCATTTCTGGTGAAGTAATATTGCTCAAATCAGTATTTACCAAATTAATATTCCATCATTTCTGTTCCTCGGCACACAGATGGTATGTATTAAGTGCCACCTAGGATGTATAGCAGTTTGTTTGAGAGCCTTGTAATCTCTCTGTTGACCGTAATAATCTACTCATATTTTTAGATTCACAAAGATGATATGGTCAATAATTGGCATAAAGGAGAAGTCACAGCTGTTTCACTTGTGCTATCAATCTACTGGGCATCGTCTGAGATGTTGGCGATGTAGGCGGTTGATGCTATTAAGATCACACTTATTAAAGCGCCACCAAATTCCTATATTAAAGCTTTCAGACATCCCACTGCAGCTCTGTGTTACCTCCCTGTTCCATTATAACTGCAGCTTCTCCGCCATCAGTAGGATTGTGTCGATGGTAGTTGAACACAGTCTTTTCAATTGCTGTGGCACCCCCGGCCCAGTTTGCGCATATGAATACAGTACATTTCTGCAAAAGCAAATATGCTAAGCCGTCGGTCACTCTGGGGGAGAGATATCAAAGTATTTAAAGAGTGGACAAATTAAGAAGTCGCCCATAGCAACCAATCAGCTTCTACCTATCTTTATAGCATGTACTTCATCAATGCTAGCTAGAAGCTGATTGTGGTTGATATGGGAAACTTCTCCACTTTTTAGAAGCTTTGCTACATCTCCCTCTTTGTCTGTTGTGGTAGAGAAGAATCTCCCTCCTAACAATGCAACCTGCTGTAGAGGAGTGAAAGGACAAATTTAGTTATGAATAAATATTCTGGTAATTCCATGTTTAATATTCAGCTCCATAATTTCCTACTTGGCCTTTGATATAAATATCAAATAGTGGATTTGGATATATCTTAACAAAACGAAATCGTGCATTTTACATTGAGAATGTTCTTTATCTTGAGTTTAGTGACTTTGCAGGACATGTTATGTCTGGAAATGTCTTTCTATACAACACATTTCTAAAGTGTTGCACAGCCTCATGTTTATTCATATTAGCTTATTAGTTTGAAATATTACTTATTTGTATATTGGTGTCTTTCCAGTAAAATGTTGATTGGTGAAAATGATTAGGAACACTATTATTTTCCTTAATGGCACTTATAAGTAACCTGATTATAAAAAGAGCATGTCTTCAATTCATAGATATTTGCTGTTAAATGAATATTCCAATCTCTAAACAGAGATTTTAAAAATGAAATTCCTGTGCCCAGTCTTAGCTGAATAAACTTTGCTTAAGACCCCTGAAGTAGACTGTTCTTTGCAAAGAAGTAACCAAAGTGCAGAGCTGGCTGCAGCGTACAGTAATGTGTGTCCCCATGCTGTATAGTGCAGCATCTTTGGTCCACTGAGATCACAACGTCTGAGAGGTTCCGGTGGGCTGAAGTGTTTATTTATTTTATTATGTGTTCACTAGTGTGTATCTCAGATGCCTCTGTCCTGTGTTTTTATTGCAGAGCTTGGTGGGCTGCTGAAATATGTACGTCCGTTCCTGAATGCCATCAGTAAGGCAAAAGCAGCCAGACTTGTGCGATCCCTGCTGGATCTATTCTTAGACATGGAGGCAGCAACTGGACAGGAGGTGAGACAGGAGAAAGCATTATGTACTCCCATGCAAAGTAAAAGGCAGTCTAGACCTACTGTTCTTCAGCACTGTAGGTGATAGGCATTTAGTACACGTGAGTGAGGCATAAGACATCAGAATTTTATGCTACATGGTGGCAGTGCATGCTCATTTTATCTTTGAGCATGCAACACAGCTTGCTGGTATTAATAAAGGGAATAATAGTCTATCTCAAAAATTTTTTTACAATATTTGTAAAATTAGAAAACCTGGATTCTTAGAAGGCGATCTAATTGTTTGGGAATGCTTAGCTCACGTCTAAAGTGACAGGAGCTTTCAATTGTGTGCACGACCGGCCCCGCGATGGTCACAACGCCCAAATACACGGGGTTAGCCGCTTTAAAGTAGCTTCTCACACACTAATGCTGGATACAAACTAGACGATATGTTGTCCGATCCGGAGGATCAGACTGACATATCGGGCATATCGTCTAGTGGGTGCCCGCTGTGTCAACATGGGATGCCGTTAGCAAGGGCCATGCTGATGCCATTTCTCCATCGCTGCCTGCTTGCCGATGCCGAGTCTCGTTGCTGCCAAGGTCGGGCTGGGTACACATGGTCTAGTGTGTACCCAACCTAAGTACCGGACGTGCTGCAGTTAAGCTGCGCCCGGCCCCAAAGCTTTACTTAAGGCAGATTTCTGCTCGCACCTCAGGAGGGTACAAGCAGAAATCCGTGATAAGTGTAGCCTTGGGCCTGGGTGTCCAAAACAATTTAATAGCTCCTGGTCACTTTAGACAGGAGCTATTGGCACCCAAAACAATTGTCCATTGTTGTGTTGATTTATGAGGTTTTATCAGCATTAGAGGTCCCAAGGGTTTACTTTGCAGTTATAACCATTATCTTTTATCACTGTGCTAGAATATATCTTACCAAATTTGCAAAACAGATACTGTTGTGTGTATTTTGCACTTTTAAGCAATGAAAAATAATTGTCCTTTAAAATTATCCATATATTTTAATGTTGATTGCATTTTAAATTACATTTTGCAACACCTTAAAAACAGCCTACTAGACAGCATTAGGACAATGTCAGACAGATGTTTAGGAACCATAAAGCGAAGATGCACTCAGTAAGTGTAAGAGTACTCCCCTTTCACATTTCCTATGCTTTGGCTTATAGTAAGTGTGTAGCGGAGTCCTAGGGGGAGTTGTGGCCCTACGGTCATGGACCATTTTACTTCTTACTCTGGCCAGAGCGCCGGCGGCTTAAAAGCCTGAGGTGCTGTGTGTCTTGACCACATCGGGGGTACTGACCCTGCTTTGAGGATGGTTTGAAGGCTCTGGTACCTAGAACTTTTTGTACTTTATGCATTGGGTGAGATTGTTTGCATCTACTTCAGGCTCTCAGTAATAAAGAAATAGAAGTTGCCTTTGTGTCAGATGAAGCGTTCCCAACACACATTCAAGATACACTGGTTGACATAACACTTAAACTGCTTTGGGGTCCTAGCCTGAAAAATGTTCCCGTCTGACAGTGCCCTGACTCTTCTGCACCAAAGTGCGTACTCCGGCCAGTGTAATGAGTTTAACTAGTCACAATAGTGCATCGTCTATATCCATGCTCCATTTCACAAGGGTACTAGTAAAGCACTATGGAGGAAATGTATCAAACCCTGTAAAGTGAAGTTTTCCTAATGCAAACAATCAGCTTCTGGCTTGTATTCATCAAGTATATTCTATAAAATGACAGGTAGAAACTGGTTGCTTGCTTATGGGTAGCTTCTCCACTTCTATCAAACCTTCTAAAGAGTGTACATCTCCCCCTATATAAAAGAAAATAAATATGAACTCGCTCGGATTGGCCCATATTGTACATGGTACCAGCTGCGTGTCAGTATTAATGCCATATATGCATACAAATAGACTTTTGCTATCAGTGCTAACAATAATCTACTGCAAATCTGTGTGTATCTAGCAAATAAAAGTATGGGGATTTGTTCGTATTTTAATCAAAACCTTTAAGCTTGCAGCCTGTTAAGTGATTCTAATTCTCTGCAGGTTCCTAGCCCTAGCATGTATGCCCAACACACCATTAAATTGCAGTTAAATGCACTCACCTCTCAGGTACAGAGTGTAACATATAGACAAGAGCTGGCTTGTGAGTTACACCCAACTAGGCCTTATATATAGCCTTGATTGGAAGCAGCCATGATAACATTAGGCAAAATTTTGAAGCAAAACAAAATAAATATGCCCAAGCTCCTCCTACGTATCCTAGTGTAACTCTTACAGATGTGTCCTTACTTACTGGTTGTCCATACATCATATGGTGTGAGATGCCTGGCGTGACTGAGACGTCAATTTTGTATCTTTACAATCATTACAGACGCAGCGAGAAGCCACTCGCAGTGTATCAGAGAGACTAGGCTGGGACTTTAATGGCAAAGGAATTTGTTTTACACATGTAAAAAGTTGCAGATGAAGCACAAAGAAAGTTGGCGTGAGAAAGCCGCAGCTGCTCACATCAGAGCCCTTTATACACAGATTTAGGTTGTCGCACACAGATGTGCTAAACTTACACATATTGATCATTGCAAGCTAGAAATGTAGTTTTGTCGCTCCCAGTTGTTTTACTTATGAGAATAAGACACACATTTTGAGTGAGAAGTGACCGAGCCGCACGGGACCTGATGCGCTGAGAGGGGCTATTTGTCGGGACTAAAGTAACAGTAAGAAAGGACACATCTGTGCTTTATTAGGGCAACTTTTTTTATTTTATTCTTTGTTCTGATTTGAGCAGCACTCTAGACATCTAGTGCGGTATCCAATTAGCCCCGAACATTGCTTGGGTGCTAATGGATCCCCCGGGGCTATCCAATTAGCCCCGAAGTCCTGCCCAAGTCCGGCATTTATCGGGGATTTTTTTTCTGGGGCCTGATGTGTCATGAAAAGTTATCCTCGAAAAGTGCAGTTTTTTTTTTGGCAGCGCAATAGTGAAAACATGGAGGTCTGTGAACTTATCATGGATCCTATGTGTTTTCGGGCAAGTTATCCTGTTTGTTCGCCCAAAACAAATAGGATAGGGTGAAAACGAAAAAGGGGATTATCGGCGAAAAATCCCTGTTTTTCACCCCCGAAAAAATATTGGGTCTAATTGGATACCGCCCCTAGTATGTTTCAAGTATTTACATTATAATTATATTATAACTATAAAAATAACACCTATAGTGATGATTAAAAATTCAAAACTAAGTCTAAAGGGGCCTATCCATTAGCAGATGTATTTCTGAGCGTTGAAAGACAAAAGATATCCCTTGAAAATTCCGGTGGCTGCGCAGAATGATATCGGTCATGTATATGACCGATTTTGCAAACGATATAGCGAACGATGAACTATATCGTATGACATTCAGGGAGTGGATTTTTTAAATCATTGTTTAAATATTCATTAAAGAAGGAATTCGGAGCGTCCTGGGAGTGGCTTTCTAAAAAAATATAGGGCCTGATTCAGAGCCGTTCGCTATTTGCGGTCGTTCGTTCAAAAACAAGGGGTGGCTATTCAAATGTTCAATTCGCAAATTGCAGTCTGTTCACACCTCTAAGTCTGAATGAGCGAGCAAAACATACGCTCGTTTATTTGTTAAAAACGCCCCCTGGCCGCACGCACCATACGTCATGTCCGCTATTTATTAGATTAATCGAGTACATCGACCAGCGTATGAACTGCTCGCTATTCTTGTGGTTGGTTTTTGCTACCACAATCTTGCAAGCAGTTCTGGCTATAAAATAACCCAGTGACGTGGTCAATGACGCTGCTGTATTAATTATGCACACCCATAAAACGCCCGTTTTGACCTTTAAGCACGCCTGCGTTCGGATCTCCACTCCCCATTTTCAAGCACCTTCCCCTGTTACCACCCACATACGCCTCATTCTGTCACTCAAAATAGCAGGCATTCGCTATATTGCGAGCACATGAATTTCGGCCGCACTGACTGGTTCGCGCATGCGTATAACGATCCGTACGCATGCGCAGATGTGCGAACATCGCTCGGAACGAGCGTACTGCCGCTAGCGAGTGGCTCTGAATGAGGGCCATAGTTCGTCGTTTACCGCATATAAACTGCATGATGTTGCTAATATCGTACAGCTATATGTGATAATTGACCAACATGTTGGAGAGATGATAGATGCGATTTATCGGCTGCGGGAGTGCGCATCTGTCATCGTTCAGGGCCTATCCATTAGCAGATATAATGAGCGATATATCGTTCAATCGTTCATTTTATCTGCTAATGGATAAGCCCCTTTAATCTGAATATCAGTTACATTAGCCCTGCTTGGCATCTAGTTCCAGGTATATTTTGTCAGTTCCCTTGGAAAATTCAAAAACCAAAAAGATTCAAACAGATAAAAGTAACTATCACATTAGCATCAATTACCTGATATTAGTTCTTTCACTTAGTGGACATGTTTTAGTAAAGTAATAGTGTCTGACTTCTATTCTGTCATGTCCTGTTGTGTGTTAATGTAGTTCTTTTCCTTTTTTTTGTGTGTTTTTATTGGAAAACACTGATAAAGGTACATACAATAGACAATCAAAAGGAGCACCCATGGGACTCTTAAATGTTGAAGGAACATAATGGAGTATCAAGGAGATCAACAATATTAAGAAATGCCAAAACAAAGGCCACATGACCAATGAAATACAATGTTGGAACAAATTATAAAAAGGGAGAGAAAAATATATAAAAAGGAAATGAATGTGTAGGGGACCATAGCAAAGTAAAAGAATGGGCTCAATTCAATTGAACGCGAACTAAACAGCGCCAGGAGGGAGCCGGAGCTATTCAGTTCTGCACGCTGTTAGGTCGGAGAATGCCCGTTCTCCCGTCCCTCGTGCCTTAAACAGGGTGTTAAGTCGCGAGAATGGGCATTCTCCGACTAAACTTCCTGGTGCGATGCTGTTTCCGCCGCTCTAAGGGCAGAAAACAGCATTGCGTCTGTACTTTTGTCGGATTACTCTGGAGGGGTGCGAGAAGAAATCCTTAACAGCGCGCAGAACTGAATAGCTCTGGGAGCTCCCTCCTGGCGCTATTTAATTTGCGTTCAATTGAATCGAGCCCAAGGAGTTTAAGGAAAGGAAGGGAAATACACGGTAGACAGATTGTGATAATCCAAAGAAAGGAATGGTGACGGGAAACCGTACAGTAAGTAGAAGTTACATAGACGAACTCTGGGCCTGATTCAGAGCCGGACGCTATTTGCGCTCGCTCGTTCAGAAAAAGGGGCCGGCAATTTAAATTGAGTGCTCGCTCTTTGCGGTCTGTTGACACCTCTATGTCTGAGCGAACGAAACATGCGCTCGCTATTTTGTAAAGACGCCCCCTGGCCGCTCGCATCCTACGTCATCTCCGCTATTTATTAGATTAATCGAGTACATCGAAAGGCGTCGAACTGCTCGCAGTGCTTGTGGTAGGATTTTCCTACCGCAATCATGCGAACAGTTCAGGCTAAGAGACAACCAAGTGACGTGGCCGATGACGCTGCTTTGTTAATTATGCACACCCTTAAAACGCCAGTTTTGACCGTTTGGCACGCCTGCGTTCGGATCACCACTCCCCGTTTTCAAGCACCTTCCCCTGTTACCACCCACAAACGCCTCATCCTGTCACTCAAATTAGCAGGCACTCGCTATTTTGCGAGCGCTCGATTTCCGACCGCACTGACTGGTTGGCGCATGCACATTACGACCCATAAGCAAGCGCAGATGTGCGAACATCGCTCGGAGCGAACGAGCGGCCGCTTACGAGCGGCTCTGAATCAGGCCCTCAGTGCAGTGGGAGAAGAGAAGGGAGGAAGAAGCAGGGTGGACATATAATTCTTATAACTATCTGAAGCTGTATTTTCCAACCACTGAAACCAAGTCCCACAATTACTCAGTAAATTTATCTGCCTCAGAAAGGGCAAAAAGTACTCAATCCTCTGAGACCAGTCTTTACGGTTAGGACGACCTCCAAATAATCGGAATAACCGATCTCGCCGCATTACTGAGGTGCCGTAAGAATGATTGTACGCATTTCTTTATATGTGGGAGATAGAGAGGAGCTAATTATCGTCTGGCGGTGCACTTTTGTTGCCCACATATTTTGATTGGCAGGCACCAGCTCTGGTTTAGCCTACACATGGACCATAAATAATTTAATTTGGACCTGGATCATCAAACTGTGGCACCCCTGCAAGTGCCCTGCGGAAGCCAGTTTAGGAACCACTGCTTTACTGTGAAAACAATATTACAGTGCACTTTGTATGTTCTGTTTTAATGATAAAAATTATTGCTGATCAGCAGTTCATTGTCTAATTTGGATGCCATATGTCCCTATAAAAAATGGTTAGGGCCTTGGAAAGTTACGGGATAACCAGCTCAGTCAATGTATAGGACTCTACTTTTAAGTGTAACTTGGATTAAGGGTATTTGAAATAATGGATCAGACTGAATCACACAAATGTAACCATTGAGCTCTCTTGAAGGTGGAGCTGTGCTTAGAATGCATTGAGTGGGCCAAGGATGAGAAAAGGACCTTTCTACGACAGGCACTTGAGGTACGTTGGTTCATTCTGTAATAAGGTTTTTCCTTAAGGAATATTCTAATTGTATGTACGTAAACAAAGGAAAGAGTTTGGATTATTGATTCTCTTTTTATTGATCTTTTTATTTAACACTGCAATATAGAGGAGAACACATCAGGCCCGTCCTGGGACTGGTGAATTATTAAAAACCTGTACCAAGGCTCCCAAATCAGGTGATAAATAAGGAAGATGTAATTCAGAAGGGAAATGTATTTCATTGAAAATAAGCACCATATTATATTTACGGGTGCTTTGTGAGTGGAAAAAAGGTGGATGTCCATTCTCTGGCTATAAATTATTGGGTTAATTGCAGACTTGCATTATCAATTAATTCACAACTAAAGGATCAGTGGGTAGCTATTTTAGTAGATGTTCTTCCTCTTTTATCCTGTTAGTTTCTAAATGCACTATACTAGAGGTTTCCAAACGTTGTCCTCAAGGCACCCCTAGCAGTCCAGGTTTTAAGGATATCCATGCCTGACCAGGCGACTTAATTAGTACGTCAGTGATTTAACCACCTGTGCTCAATCTTGGATATCTCTAAAACCTTAATTGTTGCGTTGCCTTAAGGACCGCGTTTGGGAACCTCTGCACTGTACAACACTGTTTCTTTGTACTCTTATAGTAATACTGTACACTCTTCTTTTAGGCTCGGCTTGTGTCTCTGTACTTCGACACTAAACGTTATCAAGAGGCGTTGCAATTGGGTATGTGAGCCAGTAGTTGGCAGCCTTTGGCCCTTTTTTGGGTTGTAAAGCTGATGCTGCCGATTTCTCTGTGTTTTCAACTTTTTAGTGCTCAAGACAGGCTTTGTAAATAAGTTTAGGTTTCAAACACTTAGCAATTTAAAATTGTGACTGCAGAAGGTGTCGAGTGGCACACATGTATTTACTGTGTTATTTTGAGCACACAACCCTTTTGATAACCATTTAAGCAACTGAGCGTCAACATTTTAAGCTTCCGACCCATAGACATTTTCGATATAAGGACATTTAAGTAAAAATTAAGTATATATTTTGTAAATTGATGGATTTTAGGTTTATCTTGTATTTGTAGAAGTCCCCTTTTCTCTTCAGGGTCCATAGGGGATTCACAGGTATACCTTGGAGTGTGTGTGGTCGGAGAGGTCCGGGCACCAAACAGTTAAAGCTTTAGCTCCCAGGATGCGCTGGTACTCTTCCACATATACCCAGCCACAGGCACACAGTTTTTCGTTTGGTGCCGCCAGGACTGGTCGCACCTTTAGATGGGGACTGCTTAGGCAGCCCCAAGCTTTATTTTTGAGGGTTTTTTTTTTACTTACCTGAGCAAGCAGCAAGACATCCTAATGGGCAACTGTGTGACTGCTCCAGCTACCTCCGCCGGTGCCGCAACACCAATGAGTGGTCCGGTGATTATGGTGGACGACACCAAGACTCGGCTAGCCGCTCAACTGGGTACCCAGGACTGCGGCCGCATACACAGAGAAGTACAGGCAAGGCGATTTCCCCGCTTATGGGGAATCGCGTGTTGTGCAGTCCTTACCTCCTGCGGTGGAGACCTGCCGGAGGACGCTGCAGTGGGACGACTGGTTCGTCCGCTCCCCCACTAGACCACGGGGGTAGTATAAAGGATGACGTTGGGGACCATGTAGAGGTCAGCGGCACCCGGCGGTTGATGCAGCAGTGGCGAGGTAGGCTCTACCCCGGCAGCCCCTCCCCCGGCCCAGATCGAAAACCCTCACAAGAGGATTTCCGCCTCTGAGCTGCTCTTCCCCTCACCCTCCCTATATGAGATGCTTAGCAGTCATTAATCAGGGCTTTTGTGAAGCTACAGGTCTCAAGAGTTTCGCGTCCAGTCTCACTGTATACCTATCCCTGGGGCCAGGTTATACAGCGCACAAATTCTAGCAGCCCTGTGAGGCTTGAGTAGTTGATATAGTGCCTATTATAAGTATTTTTATATGCATTGTATGTAACTTGTGCTAGCTCTCCTGTGGGGGTGATATACTGTCTTAAAACTTTCTGACAGCTATATCTAACCTTACGTCTCTTGTTTAACCCTCAACAACCAGGTGTGTATGGGTTCAATATTCCTTCACATTTACTTGTATTTGTAAAGGGTGTGTCACTGCATTACTAGCCATACACTGATTGGGTGCTCCTGGCTGGTTATTACTATGTCTTCTAAAACTGGCCACACACATAGCGATCTGCACACGATCAGCCGATGTGTACGAATTCCCTTGAAACTCTCCCCGGCAGCTCAGCACACGATCTCCACACGATTTGGTGTCCAATCTCCATACGATCTCTCCTGCATCCAGACTTTCACAGTGCATCGCCTCCTAGATTGTCAGATCTGCCCTACCGCACGGCAGATCTGACGATGTGATGTGCGACCAGCGGGGACGCGCATCGTGATCGTGAGTGGGGACTCACAATTTACTCAGGATTTGGCCATATTTGACACGATCTGTCGTTCCAATGTGTCGGAATCAGCCAGATCGGGTAAAATATCGCTGTGTATGGCCAGCATCAGAGAAAACAGGAGCCTGAGGCCCCTGTGCTGGTTATTTGCAGATCCTGTACAGCGGGCTTGTCCTCTCAGGATTTCGTGCAGGATGGTCTGTTATTTATGTACCACCTCTCCAGCCCACTGTGCCAGCCCCTGTCCTGGAGCCACCTTGGGTGTCCTCCTTATCCCAAGTTGTGATGCAGCTAGTGAACCGCTTAGCTCCCATGCTGCCTCCCACCATGGGGTACCCACAACTATTACAGCCTAATATGTTGGTACACCCTATGTATCCTCCCTGGATGGATGTTTATGCCCACTCAGTTCAGAATATGGCTCAAACGTCTGCCACCTATCATCAAAGGTTACAGACGGACAGACCGTTAGCCACCAAGGCACATAGGCAGACTATCATCCTCTCAGTCCACCCAGCTTTCAGATTCTGATGCATCATCTAAGGAGGCAGATGGCGCACAAGGTACTCTCTCCGAGTCGCACTTATTGGATGAGGAGTACCGTCATTCAACAGTGGATGTCCCTTCTTTAGTGAGGACGGTTAAATCAATCCTGAATGTAGAAGATGATGAACCGGCCCCTAAGCTTAAAACCCCGATGTTTAAACGTCAAAAGGTGGTTAAGGCTGAATCAGAACAGCTCACTGAGCTCATGGGAGAAGCTTGGGGTACTCCTGGCAAATTGTTTCAGGTCCCAAAAAGACTAGCGTCTTTATACCCTCTCCCTACTGGTGAGTGAACTAAGTGGGAAGTCCCTCCCACTGTTGATTCGCATGTGGCACGCTTAATCAGAAGCTCAATGCTGCCTTTACCGCCTGCATCCTCCCTTTAGGATGCCACAGATATAGAAAAACTAGAAACTACTTGCTTTCTGGCGCTATCACTAGGCCGGCTATGGCTGTGGACTGAGTGGCTAAGGCTATCGAAGCATTGGAAGAGAGCCTGCCATCAGATGCTACCAGGGAACAACTGGCATACATCTCCCATACTCAGAAAGCGGCTTCTTATTTGGAAGAAACTGCGTTGGATACTGATCTCCTTTCCTCTAAGGCATCTGCAACCTTGGTAATCGCCCGCCGGGTCCTTTGGCTACGGTGCTGGAAGGCGGGCTCGGATCCAGGAAGGCACTCGAATACTTACCCTTCTCTGGAGACAAGCTGTTTGGCGCAGATTGTTGCTTCTGTGGCAGCCTCAAAATCTGCCTTTCTGCCATCAGCAGCTGCCCCTAAGCCTAGGCTGTCCTATTTTCGTCCCTTTTGGGTAAGGCAAGAGGACAGGCCTTTCCCAGGCAGTCTAGTTCTCACAAGACCACCAAGCGCGATTCAAGCAGTCTTGGGCGGCCAGACGTCCAGCTTCCAAGTCTGACTACAAACCCTCCACCTGATGGGGCGGGCCTCTTCCTGGGGGATTCCAGGGTGGGAGGCCGACCTCTTTGATTTGCCGACTATTGGCGTCAAATAGACACCTGGGTCCGAGAAGTGGTATCTTTCGGGGGTACGCCCTCACGTTCCTGAGGCGTCCTCCCCAGCAATTTTTTTGTACAGGTCCCCCATCAGACCCTATCAAGGCTCTGGCCATCCAGGAGGCCATTCACCCTGCTGCGTTTAGGTGTGATAATACCGGTAATTTGGCTCAGAGAGGAACTGTTTTTTATTTCCACTCTTTTTGATCCAGAAGCCGAATGGGTCTCGTTGGCCTATTCTGAATCTCGAACCCCTCAACAAATTTATCCGAGTGCCAAAGTTCCACATGGAAACTCTACGATCAATTGTCCTGGCATTGGAGCCTGGGGATTTCATGGTTTCTCAGGTCATACAGGATGCATAACTGCATGTACCTATTACTCCAACCCACCAACTGTTCCTACGGTTTGCTTTTCTAACAATTTCGTGTGCTGCCCTTTGGTCTATCAACGGCCCCTCGGGTCTTTACCAAAATAATGGCAGTTTTATACCTCAAGATTAAGAAGAGGTCATCTAGGTATGGCAGGATTCTGACTCCCTTACGCCTTGTAAGGGAGTCAGAATCCTGCCATACCTAGATGACCTCTTCTTAATCTTGAGGTATAAAAAGTGCTTTGCACTTGTAGTCTAGCAGCTCAAATAAAAAGGTCAACAATAAAATATAAAAATTGAGCGCTGTGATAAAACATAGAAGGCATAATAATCATATGAGCATAAATAAATCCATCAATAGTTGGATTAATGTTTATAGTCTTTTTAGACTGATATAGGAGTTGGTGGTTAAAGCAGCATAAAAAGTCTCGATGGTTACCCGCACAAGTAATAATCCATAGTGCCAGTGCCTCCTCTAACTTTCCCTACCTTCCTACCGGTGGTGTGTTCTTCCTCTCCTGGCGATTGCTTCTTTCCTGGCAGAGTCCCGGCAGCGTGTGGAGGCCGCGGCGCTGGATGATGTCAGGCGCTGGGCAGCTTCTTCGAACTTGGCTGTGGGTTTGCCACTCGCTCCTCCGTCCTTCACTCTCCAACACGTTTCGGACCTGTTTGGTCCTTTCTCAAGGAAGAAGAACCAAGCCGGTCCGAAACGCGTTGGAGAGTGGAGCAAGAACGAACAGGAGGCCGACTTCTTCCTGCTCCTCTTTCCTGCTCCTGCCTTGGTGGGGTATATGTGGAGGAGGAACAGTTCATCCTGGGAGCTAAAGCTTTAACCGTTTGGTGCCCGGACATCTCCGACCACACACACCCCATGGTATCCCTGTGGATCCTATGGACTTCGAAGAAATAGCGTTAACAAAGGTAAGTCTACCATAACTCTTAATTTACCTTTGCCTAGCCCCTTTCTTTTTGTTAGAGAGTGGACGTTTTAAGTGCCTCATCAATGACTTCTTGGTCTCTATCCAATGTTATATATGTTAACATTTTCACTAAGGTCGAAGATTTGATTTTTTTCCTAATTTCTTTATCTGTGGGCTGTCTGACCTTATATATTTGCCGGCTGACTCTATCTGATGCCAGGTTGTAAATTTACTAAAATTACAGTTTTTGGAAATGGAGATGTTGCCCATAACCAATCAGATTCTCTTTAACATTTAACTAGCACCTTTTAGAAGATAATAGCTAGAATCTGTTTGGTTGCTATGTACAACATCTCCACTTCTAAAAACTCTTAAGGCCCCCATATATGGGACGTTTTGAAAACGTACGACAGCTCGTTACGTTTTCAAGTTTCGTCCGATGCATCGCAGCAAGCTGTAAATGGTATACAATGCATCTTACAAGATGCTTCGTTTACCTATTTACAGCACGACGGATCATAGAACAAATGGTTTTTCCATCTGATATACAATGCCGATCCACGACACTGGGGATGCGCATCGCATTGGAATCATTTATGAAAACCCTATTTTTCACACGATTGGTTATGATCAGTCGAAAACTGCCAGATCGTGTGAAAAATCGCCCCGTGTATGGGGGGCCTTTACATTAGTAAAAAATACCCCCCAGAGTGTGGCAGGGAAAGGACTCCTTTAAAATTCTTCGACAGTCCACTCACAATTTAGGATCCCCTCATCAAACTGCCTTCTCCCCTCCTCCTTGAGAGTTTGTGGAGGACAAGGTGTGGAGGAAGGTCCTTTTCTGACCTTCCTTTTATTGAGCAATCTCCTCCTCCCATTACCCACACATTTTTCATGGCCGACCATGTTCAATGTTTTCACCTAGCTAACCACTGCTTAATATAGCTAACGTTTCAGTTTTGTGATATATTGGCCGGACCTGTCGGCACTGTTTTGGGGCATTTCACAGTTGTGAATGCATATTTTCAATTGCATGTTGTCATTTTAACTACACATATAGAGCTCCTGTGAGTACCCTGTGATAAGATCTTAACTTGTTCACTTTCCCACCAGGTTCACAGCTTCTACGAGAACTGAAAAAGATGGATGACAAAGCCCTTTTAGTTGAGGTTCAACTCCTGGAGAGCAAAACCTACCATGCCCTTAGCAACTTACCCAAAGCCAGAGCAGCACTGACATCTGCCCGTACCACGGCCAATGCCATCTATTGCCCACCTAAGCTTCAGGCTGCTCTGGACATGCAGTCAGGTTAGTAATAGTCTTTGGCTTCACAGTTCATAATTTTGTGGGTTGTTTATAAAAGCAGGATCAACTCTAATATAATCATCATAGTGAGTCTTTACCAGAGAAAATTTAAGGTTGACCTTTAGGGAAGGATGTAAAGATACCACTTGTGTAAAATGACTTTTTTTTTTTTTTTTTTATATCTACAAACCAATATGTTCTTAATTAAAGTGCTGAGAAATGATGTACATGCAAAGATGACAGTAAATTGATGCATCAGAACATAACATAGAATTTAACTTTCTAATTTACGGCACATATAAACCTAATTTGAGAGGATATATCTAAAAAATATTTATTACATGTGAATTCCTCTTGACAAATTTAATTATCCACTCCCTGCATCTGAATAGTATGGGTCCTTCTCATGGGATCCACTTCTTGTGCACATGGGGGACCCCTGAAAATGCTGCTTCTTTTTAAGCAGTGGCTCCTACCCTTGATGAGGAGCGCTACCCACTGTGCTGCAGTCCAGACGTACGGCGTTCCAGACTGCCTTGGTCTCGCTGCCTGCCATGTTCATCGCGCACGTGCAATGGATCTGGCAGGTGCCAGGACTGGCACATTCGCAGAAAATCCAGCAGATCACTGCATGCGCAGAAGCACCGGCCTCTAGGAGCTGCATTGGCTGTAGCCCCTAGAAGCCAGGTACGGCAGAATAAAAGATATGAGAGTGCCTTCCCACTGGAAAAACTCCTCTTTTACCCGCGTTAACACCTCCCCCTGGGACTATCTGTGTGACTAGCAGATAGTGCCAGACAAGTCACTGCCAGACAATGCAGCTAGTGCCCGGACTGCAACTGCCTCACTGGAGGTGGTGGATCTTACTGGGGGGCTGCAGCCCATAGGTACAATCTGCTATTGTTGTTAACTTTACATTTCCTGGATTGGCCCATTCCTTCATGGATTATTTTCAGCATTTTAGGCTGTACCTAATTGTAACCTGTTATTGCAGCCTATTTTAAAGGTTTATTCAACAAGTTATATTGGCACAGGTTGACTTTAAAGTGCTCCTGTTACCTGCATTCAGTGGAGGCAGACATTTTGTAGCCTGAAACATTATATGCATAAGAATGAATCTTAATGATATCATGGGGCAACCAGTGACATCCGAGAATGCCTCAGTGATATCAGTGGCTTCCTGGCATTGATAGGCTGATGTCGGTGTAGATATCTATTTCTATATTGCTCAATACAATATGCTATGCTTTCCAGGAATTATCCATGCAGCAGAGGAGAAGGACTGGAAAACGGCATACTCCTATTTCTATGAGGCTTTTGAGGGAAATGATTCCATTGACAGCCCCAGAGCTATCACAGCCCTGAAGTACATGTTGCTGTGCAAGATAATGCTGAACACGTAAGTGATTTCTCAAGACATTCTGTGTCTCTATGATGCTTAGCTTCTTCATTACATTTGTATGTATGTATAATCAAATCCTTTTGATTACAACAGTGTGTTATGATAGCTAATTACATTCTACATTACAATTTGGTGAATTATGATAGAATTATGGAGGATAATGCAAACTAAAGTTCATGTATTTCATTGTGCGGTTATCAGTACATTCACACCTGTGTCCTGCATGCTCCAAACCAAGATCTGAAGATTTGCAGCAGTTGGGACCAACAGATTTTCTGTGATTTTTATCTTGCAGTAATTATCAGTTTAAACTGTAATTAAAAGATTGAATGTTCTACAACAGACAAATGACCTCCCCAGGATTATAGAAAGTAGGTTCTGTGGAGCTTTTCTGTTTGGAAAATACTCATATATTTGTATTTCAACAGACCAGAAGATGTGCAGGCCTTAGTGAGTGGGAAGCTGGCACTCCGTTACGCTGGGCGACAGGTTGGTACTGAGTACTGTGTATAACACTGGTCATAGTTTATTTAACTGATACCATGGTTTTCTGTACCGAGTAACAGTTTTGTTGTGTCACAATCAGAAATGCTGGATGGAGTACCAGACATTTTTCGACTGCCAGAAGTTGGTCAGCTTAGGCCAATGAAAAACCTTACCTAGGTTGTTGCTTTGGTTTACTGCTAATGCATGTTTATTTACAGCCATGCTTTCTCCTTCATCCACCAGTGAACACTGGAGCTTAAGGCGCTGGGATATTGACGATGGTTAAGTGGAGCCTGGCATTTTAAATTTATTTAGAAGTGTGACTGGCTCCTACTCCTCTATGCCCAATCAGCCTCAGTTAGAGAAACTGAGCCAGATTGGAGACAGAGAACAAGACAAAAGAGAAAGGAAAAGCCGAGAAGGAGGACCATACACATGCTCCTGCACTGGCAGATTTAAAATAATTTTGTTAGTACAGAGGGAGTGAGTCCTGGGCTGGAAGGGCGGGGGGAGCATTCAGTTCTGCTACCTTGCCTTATTCTCAAGCAGCTGAACCAGCCTGGTCTCAACAGTTAACCCGCTATGTTGAAGGGTTAGTTCAGATCATGGGGGCCTCTAGCAGTAATTCAGAGAGCTCTGCAGGACGCCCATCAAAAAAAGAGACTCCTGTCAACTGTCCTTCTGTCAGAATATAAATCCGTTGTGGATTGCTCCTCCCACGAGGTAGTATGTGAGTTATTGGAGGTAGATGACGTCTCACAGGAGCCGGATTCAGGCATTCAAAGGATTGAAGCCCTCATCTAGGCAATCCGCCAGGTTCTTATGGTTTTGGTGCCTGTGGAGTTGCAGGATACCTCGTTTTTTTGGTAAGAAACAGAAACTAGCTGTTCCTTTCCCCACCTCTCTCCAATTGGATGTGCAGCTGTCTATGGCTTGGAACCATACAGACAAAAAGGTCTGGATGTCCAAGCGTTTTTTTTCCCTTTATCCATTTTCTACACCTAACAGAGTCAAATGGGAGACTCCTCCGCCAGTGGATTTATTGGTCTCAACTGTCAAAGAAGAAGACATTACCCGTCCCAGGGGCCTTAAAAGAGTGTTCGGAGCGGACATTGGGAACTACCCTCAAATCCATATACACAGCACCAGGAGTTTTACTCAGGTCGGCCTTAGTCAGCTCTTTGGTAAACAAAGCTGTTGAAAAATGGGTGTAACAGTTAATTGAGGGTGTGCTGTCTAATACTCCACGAGCTGACCGTATTCTCCTACCTGAGCAGACTCAGGAGTTTGCTATTTACCTGGGAGATGCCTCCAGGGACATTGACCATGTAGGTTCCAAAATCTCAGCTTCAGTGGTTGCAGCCCGCTGCGAGATTAATGGCTTTGAGCCTGGCAGGCCGATGCAGAATCTAAACGAGCTGTGGAAGCACTCCTGTTCACTGGGGATATCTTATTTGGTCCAGAACTGCACAAATGGATTTCTCTGGCCATAAGTGGCAAGAGTACCTCCTTGCCCTCGACCACTGCTGCCCTGCGACGTTCCTACTCGGGCACTTCCTTACTTTCGGGCCCCCACCAGATTTCGAGGAAGAGCCAGAGGTGCCTCGTCTGCAGTTAGAGGTGGAAGGACCATGTGACGACAACCCGGTACTTCCCGACGTCCAGACCCTATACCTGTCGATAAACCAGTGGCATGACAGGCTTCCAGACGTTTGGTTCTGGATTTGTTTTCCGATGTTTGGGTTCACAATCTTGTATCCCACAGATACAAGATAGTTTTGTTTTTTCACCACAGGTCTGCTGGTCGCAAAGCAGAAACAAAAAGTGTTGCAACTGGCGATCGCCAAGCTTTTGACCTCCGAGATGTTGGTGCCAGTTCCAGTGCATCAACACACTCATGGATTCTACTCAGATCTGTTTGTAGTTCCAAAGCTGGATGGTTCAGTCCGGCATATTTTGAATATCAAATCGTTAAATCTTTAACATTCCACCGGTTTAAGATGAACCCCTACACTCAGTCATTGCATGCCTGGAGTCTGTCAAATTCCTGGTGTCTTTGGACATCAAGGATGCTTACTTGCACATTCCAATCCCAGGGGAGTGACCTTTGTCCCTTACCAGGGCGACCTTCTCATCACGGCTCCGTCGGTGGACAAACTTTTGGATCAAGTGTCCTTAGCACATCAGATTCTCATCCAACATGGCTGGATCGTCAACTTCCCGAAGTCTAACCTGGTTCCATCCCAACGTCTTCAGTTTTTGGGGATGATTCTCTAGACTTCCCTTCAGCGAGTGTTCCTTCCAGCGGACAATGCACAGGCAAATCGGAAATTGGTTAGAATATGTCAGTTCACCTTTTGTATTTGTCTCCTGGGGAAGTTGGTGGCCTCTTTTGAGGCCATCCAGTTCGGCAGGTTCCATTCCGTACTGTTCCAGTTGGTTCTACTGTCTCAGTGGTCTGGGTCCCACCTGCAGATGCACCGTCTTGTGCGTCTGTTTCCACGGACTCGCATTTCTCTGCTCTGGTGGCTCCAGACTGACCATCTCTTGGCGGGACGCCGCTTCGGCATTTGGAACTGGATTCCCCTGACTACGAATGCCAGTCAGCAGAGGCAGTAAACACTGACAGGTCCATGGCGGTACCATCTGGTGTACCTCTTTTTGCCTTTTCCTCTTCTGCCGAGGGTCTATCAAGCGAGTCCTCCACAGTCATCCTGATGGCTCCGATTGTCCCCATCGGGCATGGTACTTAAACTTTTGGCTGCTTCTTGCAGATGATACTTGGCCATTACCTCTATGGTTGGATTTTCTGCAGCAGGGTCCGTTCGTGTACCACTCCTTATAGCAACTGTGTTTAACAGCGTGGCTGTTAAAACTGCAATGTTAAGACAAAAAGGTATCCTTGAATCAGTTCTTTCCAACATGCTTTCAAGCTTGGAAGCCAGTGATGTCCGTCCACTACTATCGCATTTGGAAGTCTTCCGTGGCGTGAGAGGTGTGGGTTCCCCACTTCCTACTGACTTCCCCATCTGTTACTCTTCCTACAAGCGAGGCTGGATGCCTGCCTTTGTCTGGGGTCGCTGAAGGTACAAGTGTCCATCTGCTTTCAGCGTTCCTTGGCCCTGCTTCCGGAGGTTGAGACGTTCCTTCAGGGAGTCCTTTGGTTCCAGCCGCCTTTATGTTCTGCCTACGGCTCCTTGGAATCTCAACCTTGTTTTGACCTTTTTCCAACATGCTGTATTTGAGCCTTTGGAGCAGGTGGACCTAAAGTACCTGTTCTGGAAGGCTGTCCTCCTGTTGGCTTCGGTTTGGAGTGTGTCAGAGCTTGGGGCATTATCTTGCCGCTCCCCCTACCTAATCTTCCATAATGATCAGACAGAGCTTTGCACGCGGACAGCTTTTTTGCCGAAGGTTGTATCTACTTTCCTCATCAAGTATCCGATCGTGGTCCCTGTCTTGTAAGATAACGCCAAGTCCTCTCACTCCTTCGATGTGGTTCAGTCTCTCCGAATCTGTTGCCCAAACAGCAGCATTGCGCAAATCAGATGCCAGTTTTGTACTCTATGATGCAGCATGGCATGGTTGGCTTGCTTCCAAGCAGACATTGGCCAGATGGATCTGTCTGGCTATCAGTCACGGTTACGTGGCCAGTGCTTGGCCTCCTCCAGTTGCGCACTCTGTGCGTTCAGTGGGGATGACTTGGGCTGCATGCAAAAGTGCTTCTGCGTCGCAGCTATACTGTGCAGCTACCTGGTCCACAGTTCACACATTTGTATGGTGTTACCGTTTTGACACTTTTAGGCCTCGGTTTTAAGTTTTGGCCGCAGGGTTTTGCAGGTTTCTCTGCATGCTCCCACCTGGGAGGGAACGTTTGGGAAGCTCCAGTGTCCCTTAGTGGATGAAGGAGAAAACAACAGGATTTTGGTACTTACCGTTAAATCCATTTCTCCGATTCCATAGGGGACACTGGACGCCCGCCCAGTGCTGCATTTACCTGCCTTTGTTCAGAATTTTCTGGTTGTGTCTGCATGTTGTTGTCTGCAGTTTGTTGCAAGTTTTTATTTCTGTTTTGGTCCTTAGACCTTTTTTTTCTGTGTATGTGTCTCCTCTGCTTTTCCTTTCTCTGCTTTGCTCTCTGTCTCCACTTGGGCACAGTTCCTCTAATTGGGGCTAATGGGGCATAGAGGAGGAAGAGCCAGACACACTTTTAAATTAAATTTAAATTACCAGGCTCCATTCAACCACGGTCTATACCACAGTGTCTTAAGCTCCAGTGTCCCCTATGGAATCAGAGAAATGGTTTTAACGGTAAGTACCAAAATCTTATTTTAATATACTCCTAAATATATTTATCCACCAGTAGGGAGAGAGATGGTGGCTTACAGATGTGCCCAGCTAGTTTGTTGCTCATAGAGCGCCATTCAGGCCTCCTGTGTCGCGCCATGGAAAGTTACGTGATGGCTGTACTGTGGCGTACCATTGTATTCTACAACGAAAGATAAGCCATGGTATGTAATACACTGCCTAACCTCTAGGTGGCGAGTGCCACTGATAAAATTTGTACTGCAGTGGGATGTTGAGAGAAATGCTTTCAGTTCAGTAGCGTTTTTTAAAATAACTGAACTTCAGTTGCTCCTGTCATTATGTAATGCTTGGTGTGCGTCTTCTGGTCAATGTAAGCTAATATATGGCTGCTTTATTGGGACTCTGTACAGAAATATGCATCTACTGTAGGGTCACTTTTGGGGACAGGTACTTTGCAGTACAGTAATAGAGATGCGTCCACATACATGTATTCTCTGTGCGCTACAAGTTGCTCCACACATAGCGCAGGAGTGCTGTGTGACTTGCTAGTGCCAGGCGTCTTTTATGCGTCTCTTTACCCTAAAATGCATCTTATTAGCACAAGCAGCTTCTGCTGATTAAAATGATATGCAGCATGCCTATGTTCTGTGAGCCAGTACGGGTGTATCTGCAAGCAAATCACTACGTTAAAGTGTTATAGTCGCTATTAGTGTAACGTAACGTTTCGTGTGCAGATACACCCGAACTTGCTAACAGAATATAGGCATGCTGCATATCATTTTCATCAGCAGAAGCTGCTTGTGCTATCAATTCGATTCGCAGTATGATTCAGATGCATTTGAAGGTAAAAAGTTGCAAAAAGGACACTCGCTCTACCGAGTCATCATGTCTTAGTGAAAGCTGTGCATGCCTGTGACCCCTGTCTGAGCCCATGAGACAAATAAATATATACATACATACATATACACACACACAGTCAGGTGCATAAATATTTGGACATTGACAGAATTTTCATATTTTGGCCTCTATTCACCACAATGGCTTTGAAATGAAACAAACAAGATGTGTTTTAACTGCAGACTTTCAGATTTAATTTGAGGTTAATTACATCCAAATCAGGTGAACGGTGTTGGAATTACAACGGTTTCTATATGTGCCTCCCACTTTTTAAGGGGCCAAAAGTAATGGGACAAACTAAACAATCCTAAATCTAACTTTCACTTTTTAATACTTTGTTGCAAATCCTTTGCAGGCAATTACAGCCTGAAGTCTGGAACGCATAGACATCACCAGACGCTGGGTTTCATCCCTGGTGATGCTCTGCCAGGCCTTTACTGCAAATGTCTTCAGTTCCTGCTTATTCTTGGGGCATTTTCCCTTCAGTTTTGTCTTCATCAAGTGAAATGCATGCTCAATCAGATTCAGGTCAGGGGATTGACTTGGCCATTGCATAAAATTCCACTTTTTAGCCTTAAAAACTCTTTGGTTGCTTTTGCAGTATGCTTCGGGTCATTGTCCATCTGCACTGTGAAGCGCCGTCCAATGAGTTCTGAAGCATTTGACTGAATATGAGCATATAATATTGCCCGAAACACTTCAGAATTCATTCTGCTGCTTTTGTCAGTCACATTATCAATAAATTCAAGGGAACCAGTTCCATTGGCAGCCATACATGCCCACGCCATGACTCTACCACCACCATGCTTCACTGATGAGGTGGTATGTTTTGGATCATGAGCAGTTCCTTTCCTTCTCCATACTCTTCTCTTCCCATCATTCTGGTACAAGTTGATCTTTGTCTCTTCTGTCCAGAGGATGTTGTTCCAGAACTGTAATGGCTTTTTTAGATGTTGTTTGGCAAACTCTAATCTGGTCTTCCTGTTTTTGTGGCTCACCAATGGTTTACATCTTGTGGTGAACCCTCTATAAGTCACTCTTGTGAAGTCTTCTCTTGATTGTTGACTTTGACACATATACACCTACCTCCTGGAGAGTGTTCTTGATTTGGCCAACTGTTGTGAAGGGGTTTTTCTTCACCAGGGAAATAATTCTTCTGTCATCCACCACAGTTGTTTTCCGTTGTCTTCCGGGTCTTTTGGTGTTGCTGAGCTCTCCGGTGCGTTCTTTCTTTTTAAGAATGTTCCAAACAGTTGATTTGGCCACACCTAATGTTTTTGCTATCTCTCTGATGGGTTTGTTTTGATTTTTCAGCCTAATGATAGCTTGCTTCACTGATAGTGACAGCTCTTTGGATCTCATATTGAGAGTCGACAGCAACTGATTCCAAATGCAAATGTCACACCTAGAATCATCTCCAGACCTTTTACCTGCTTAATTGATAATGAAATAACGAGGGGATAGCCCACACCTGTCCATGAAATAGCTTTTGAGTTGATAGTCCCATTACTTTTGGCCCCTTAAAGTGGGAGGCATATATAGAAACCGTTGTAATTCCTACACCGTTCACCTGATTTGGATGTAATTACCCTCAAATTAAATCTGAAAGTCTGCAGTTAAAGCACATCTTGTTGGTTTCATTTCAAAGCCACTGTGGTGGTGAATAGAGGCCAAAATATGAAAATTCTGTCAATGTCCCAATATTTATGCACCTGACTGTATATATGTGTGTGTATGTGAATATATATATTTATTTATTTTTTTAACAGTACAGGACTCGCACACATACTGTACTGTTATTATTTAATACTTTATTACACATTCTTCTACAGCCCAGATTCCATGACCAAAATGCTATACTATAGTGTATAGTGTGATTGGGTACTATAGTGTACCCAATCACAGCTTCTGTCAGTCAATCATCGGGCGGTGATACAGAAGATGCATTGGAACTCTGATGCATGTGCTGTGTAGTTTAGGAAAAGTGACACCTGGTGGACTAAAAATTGTATTACATTATATGACTTTTTATCCAGTGCTACGCTACGTTCCGAGATGCATGGCGCGCTACATGGCTGTATGGAGCAACAAACTAGCCGGGCACATCTGTATGTTTTACCCCTAATATGCAGGGTACAGGAAAAAAGAGACTGTGATTCATTCTTATTATAATAATACAGCTCCTTTCTCAAGCTGTGATTTCAGACACTCTGATTAAATTAATTAACATAAATATTTGTTTTGCAGACAGAAGCATTGAAATGTGTGGCCCAAGCCAGTAAGAACCGCTCCCTTGCCAATTTTGAGAAGGTAAGATAATACTCAGCAGACAAAGAGTTTGGTAACAAGTCTGATCTTTCATGAAAAGTTATCTTGTACATAATTTATTTTATTTTTTTTGGTTTTTACTAAGCTGGATGACTGTATACTTGAAAAATACACCTTCATAACCTTTTCATTACTGCATGGCTCCTGCTACAGGCACTGACAGATTACAAGGCAGAGTTGCGGGAGGACCCAATTATTAGCACCCACCTGGCCAAACTTTATGACAACTTGTTGGAACAGAACCTTATCCGAGTTATTGAACCCTTCTCCAGAGTACAGGTAAGAGTTGGGAGCCACAGGGAGCACAGTCTGGGGAACAGTTCCCACATGTCGTTAAGTAATGGGATTTTTTTTTTTTTAGGCTGGGGAGGGGGGGCGGGAGTAGTATTTTTCATGCATTCGTTAGAGCTGCAGCGCTCAATATGTTAGATAGTAAAAATGTTGTTCAGAAAAGGGTGGATAGCGCCAGCTTTATATATAGACTTAGTTTTCTGCATTGTAATAAAATAAGGAATACTCAATGTCTGAATATTACCATCGATAAGTTATGCTGGTAGCACTGTGGACATGGAGGGATGCGTATGCCTCACATAGTAAATATGTTCTCTATGCAATGTTTTTGTACTCAGCAGCATTCTTTTCCAAGCGTTTATTCTTTGAATGTTTCAGTATTCAGTAAAGCAATAATTAATCCATAATTACTTTGTCATTTGGGCAATACCTCTACTTCACGAATCAATGCAAAATGAATGCTCATGAAGTTGCAGGACCCCAATATCAGGTTATTTGTTTATAGGATGGCCTCTATATTTTCCTATTGGAAATGGTATACTTAAATAGCTAAAACTTCATTTAGGTCAACAGAGGAAAAAATCCATAAAAGTAAAACATGGGGTACGGCAGTGGCTCCCAAACTAGGTGCCGTGCGGCACTTGTAGTGGTGCCAAGGATTGGTGGTCCAAGACCTAATCAAATTATTTATGGTCCATGTGATAGGTAAAACCAGTGCTGGTGACTACCTATCATAAAACGTGTGGGCAAACTGAAGCATCACCCTTTCCACCCCCACATAAGTGAACCTATGTTTGACAAGTAAACACAATTTACTCAAGTTAATAATTTTTGCTGCATTTCTCAATAAGAAACATTTAAGCCTAAGGGTGCTGTGAAAAAACTGCTGATGCTCCAGGGCATAGTGACATAAGAAAGTTTGGTAACCACTGGGGTAAGGAATAAGAGGATGGTTCCCAATTGAATACTTGTGATCATGAAACCTCTTGGCGTGTTCTCTTACAGATTGAAAAGTATCCTACAGCACAAGTAGAGATACTTTACAGTGTACTGAGATAGCTAGACTTATCTGGAAGATAAACATTTTTACATTTGTTTAAATTGAACAAAAACACACAAAGCTTAACATTTCGTGGGGAATCCTCAACTTTGCTAGTTTTGTCATTTTAAGATTAAATGTAGCAATTCCTCTCATTCATCCACTTTGGGGGACTCTGCTTACCTTGATGATATTTTAAAGCTGCCCCAAGGGAAGGGTATGTTCAGAGAATACTGCAAACTCAGCATTCCACCAAAAACTGGCATCTGTGGATGCAATCTGTCAAATTTAGTAAAAGTATAGTTTGAGGACCAGGTTGCCATCTGGCACAACTGTTTTGCTGAGGCTTGAAGCAATGCTGAACAGGAGGCGCTGATCGATCTTGCAGAATGGACTCAAATGGTATGTGGAACCAGAGCTTTCTTTGAGATACATGGTGGTTGTAATCCATATTACCACCATCTATTTTCTTGCTGACCTTTGTGTGTGTGTGTGTCATAAAAACGAGGAGGCTATCAGTCTTGTAGGCCTGGAAAGCACTGATCATATCCAGGAAGCACAGAAATTCTTTACTTCCCGAGGCTAGATTATGACCAAGAGCAGGGAGAACATAACCTGGTTCAGATATAATTTTGTCTCCACAAAGGCAAAACCAGATATGATGATCTGCAAGAGAGGGCAGCCGTTTGACACCTTACTTGCATGAAGAGGCAATAGCTAGTACAAAAATAAAATAAAAAAAGACCCAGGGTAGATTTACTAAAGCTTTTTAGACAGACAAGTGGAAGTGTTTGACATAGCAACCAATCAGATTGTCCATAATTTTCTAGGATTCAATAGAGAAATGATAGCTAAAATCTGATTGGTTGGTCGGCAGCACCACCACTTTTAGTTTTTAGAAGCTTTAGTAAATCTCCCATTTTCCACAATAGGACCTTTTAAAGTCAATGGAGCAATAGGTTTAAATTATGGTTTCTGTAAAGCTGAAGAGAAAGTTTAAATGTCATGGAATAACTGGAGTAAGATGGATACGTGGAGTTTGGAGATCCCCCTGAAGAAAAGTGTGAATCTCAGGAATGTAAAGAAGAGCATGAACAACCACAATCAGACACAGTATATAGTATAGAGCAAAATAAATTAAAGGCTATGTAGCAGATTTTCCCCAGAACGCTGCACAGCTCCTGCACTGCTGAGGAATGGCTGCCTGATATTTCTATTGGATTTTCCACTCCGCAAAGCCTGCAAAGGAGAAGGTGCTGCAATCAGGAAAAAGGACATCATCCTGATGGTGTATTTAAGATATTGCGGTGTCTGTATGGCAACTTTCACTGTCGTGCCAATGCAGGGCTCTTCTCAATAATTGCCACTATCTGAACAGTGCAGCCAGTGCAGACCGCAGTAAATCCTGTCTCAACCTCACATAGGGAGATATTGGGGCTAAATAAAATAATTAATATTATACAAAAGAACACTTTTATATATAAAATATGACACAATTTAATAACAATGTATATAAATGAATAAGTGTTCATACATTCTATATATAGGCAATATTAAAGCCACTGAAAGAATGCAAAAATAAATTGTTTGCATTATTTCTGTGGCTTTAATATTTCCTATATATAGAATGTATGAACACTGTTCATTTATATACACTGTTATTCATTAATATTGCCTATACAGTATATAGAACATCGGCACAATTGCCAGTCGTTCAGTTGTGTACCCACCCTAAGTGTAGTTTCTACTTTTATTTACACCACTTTAACCAGGAATAGACCATGACGTCTTGTCCAGCAGGTTGTTGACCATATGTCTCTTATACATTCTTGCACTGGTCCAAATCTTATTACATGTGCACAAGTCATGTCTAAAAAAGATAGTGTTTAAAGAACAGTGTGACATCAGACAACCAGTGATACTGATATTTTCTCCTTCATCCATTGGGGGACACTGGGGTATAGACTGGTGATGAGTGGAGCTGGCACTTGAAATATTCTGAGGAATAGAAGTTGACTTCAGTTTAGATGAAGCGGCCGAGGGAGCCGTGTGCTTGTTAGGGCTGTCATCAGCCATTTAACTTTTTTCAATTTATTTTTACTACACTTCACTGGAGAGCTTCACCGGCAGACTTGCTATGTAGTATCGGAGTCCTGGAAGCACAGAAAGGATGCAGACTCTGCCTCTCTTCCTCTGGCGTGCGTCTGCATGCACACTACAGCAGCTCCCTGAAGACAGCGGTTTAGCTGACAGCACTCCTCCTCCCCTATAGCGGGGTCGGGGGTGGCACTATGGGGTTGTGAAGGTGCAGGAGTGCATGGGCTACAGCCTCTTCTAAATTGAGTGATGATAGCTCCCCTATGTGTCACTCATTCCTCTCTATAAGCTGCTATTGTGCCTTTTTCTCTCTGTACTGTCTGCATTTTCTCATTGACTAGACAAGAAACCTGTGTGCTCTGATTTTCATTGTTTGATTTGAAGTATGTGGAGTATCTGCAGTGTCTCTCCCCTGCTCTCCCTAGTCATTTGCCAGCTTAGTGTGCAGAACAGATGGCAGGAAATTGTACTTCAGTTCCAACCTCTTTAGATAAGGGGATTGCCTCCCAGAAGGCTTTTGCCAGCTCAAAGTGCAAAAAGATATTTCTACTTCAGGGTCCATAGGGTATCCACAGGATACCTTGGGGTATAGGTGTGACGTCAGTCATCGGGCACCATAGAGTTAAGCTTTCAGCCTCCCAGGATGCACTAGGGTCCCCCTCCTATACCCCGCCCCCGAGCCAAGGCACCTCAGTTTAGTTTGGTGCCCGGCCGGAGTCAGGTGCACCTGTTGGAGTGGGGGCTAAGAAGAGCCCCTGAAGCTTTTCTGCATGCAGCTGTGGCTGCACATCTGGATGTACAGCATGGACAGTCAGTCCTGACGTCCATGCTGTCTTCCCTACACCCCCGCCGGTACCAGAACGCTGGGATGCTGGTGAGCATCTGGGGTCACAGCTAGCGGTGACCCCAGATGTTACGGACCATGGCCGGATTCAAGGGGGACAGCAAGGTAAGCAGCGGGGTCCCGCGGTGGGTCCCCGCTGTTACATGGTCCAGAGTCCCCAGGCAGGGGGCTCCCTGGGGACTGGCTGCAGCGTGGAGCCAGGTTAGAACCTGCGCTTCCACTACCCCCCTGGGACAGCGGACCGCAGCAGAGCGGTAGCGCTGCGGCGTCCCGGGGGTTAAATGCATGCCAGGGGAGCGCGCCTTCCCTGTCTCACAGCCGGCGCCTCCCCCGCTGCACACAGCCCTCTCTGCACTCTGCCGACTGGCCCTGTGGCAGCGCTCCTCCCCCAAGCCTGCCTCCTCTCTGCTCCTCGGCGGCCATCTTCCTGAATGCATGGTGAACGCTGATGGAAGCCTGGAAGGAAGCATCTTGGTCTGGGTCCCCCCGCATACCTCTCCTCCACTGTGGTCAGGTCTGTGTATGCAGCGCTGTGTCCTACCAGACCCTGTGTCTGCGTAGTTGAGTGATCAGCGCTGGTTAGTGCAGGAATTGATTTTCTTTGCATTGTATGTGACTGTGCTAGCGCTGCTGCCTGTATCTTCTATTCTGACTGTCAGCTTTATTACTGTCCCTGTTCTTTCTGCTAAGCCCTTGCGGTGCGGTGCTGCAGGGTGGTCTCTCACCTCTTTAAAATACAATTGGTGAGAGGGGTCACATACTTAGTACCATCATGTCTGAAAGTGATTTTCCTCTCCGGCTACAGTGTACTACGTGTAAAGTACCTTTAGCGGAGGGGGAGGGTAGCGCGGAGGGCCTCTGCCGGCAGCGTTTTCAATGGCGCGGCCTATTATGGTTACAGCACCGGTACAGGAGCCACCCTGGGCTTGTTTCGCTCAGGCGCTTACAACCTTATTGGGCCAGTTAGCTCCGCAGCCCGCGTTTACACAGATGGGTTTGTCCCAGCAGTCAGTGGTGTCGTCACCCATGCAGGGTTTCCAAAGACAATTGGTGGTACCCCGCAGTCTCCCTATTTCCCCTCTCCCGGTTTCTCAGGAGCCGGCGTGGGTTAACTCCTTGACGAGTTCTGTACAGCACTTGTCGGATGTGTTGCAGGGGGAGACTGTGATGCGGCCACATAAACGGCCGGTGGCGTCTCTGTCGGCTCCTTATGAGGATGACGAAGGGACGTCTGATGATGGGGAGATTCTGGATCCTTACGATCAGGAACCTCTCCATACTAAGGACGCTGACGCTAGGTCCAAGGTATATATTCCTGGACTTATTCGGGCAGTCCGCACAGCCTTGGTGATTGAGGACGAAGTTCCCCCAGCTGCTAAATCCAAGTATGCCTTTTTTAAGGATGAGAAGGGTGACGCCACAGTCTTTCCTCTTTCGGGTCAGTTAATGGACCATTTAGAGGAGGCGTGGAAACAGCCTGGCAAGCGATACCAGCCGCAGAGGCGCCTGGCGGTGGCTTTTCCATTCGCGGATAATTATTTTGCTAAGTGGTAATCCCCTCCACAGGTGGATTCTCATGTGACACGTCTTGTCCGTAGTGCCACATTGCCGATGCCATCCATGTCCTCCCTAAGGATGCTACGGACCGCAAGGTGGAGATCTGCCTGAAGTCCGCTTATTCCCTTGCGGGGGGGGGCAGGCGGCCGGCTATGGCCATTTGCTGGGTTGCCAGAGCGATGGAGCGCTGGGCGGATTCATTGGAGGCGTCCTTTGATTCCGACTGTCCGGCCGAACAAACGGAGTTGATTGGTAATCTCCGTGATTCGGCCACTTATATCAACGAGGCGGCCTTAGACATTAGTACACTGGTGTCTCGAATTTCTTCAGCAGCGGTGGCTGCTCGTTGCACCTTGTGGTTACGATCCTGGAAGGCGGACGCTGACTCCAAAAAGGGTTTGGAGGCGTTGCTCTTTAACGGAGAAGTTCTCTTCGGTCCAGATCTGGACAAGATTGTGGCCACGCTGGCGGCAGCCAAATCGGCATGTCTCCCGTCGGCCGCGGCTCCTTCTGGTTCAGGACCATCGTCCTTTCGGTCTTATAGGGCCCAGGGCAGGCCCAAACCACAGTCTTTTCCGCGACAGGCTGGTCCCAAAAAATCGGCCAAGCCCCGGAAGCAGGCATGGAGTTCCAGACGTCCGGCCCCTAAGCCTGATGACAAGCCTGCGGCCTGATGGTCCGGGCCTCCCGTTGGGGGATCCCAAAGTGGGAGGCCGCCTGCTGCAGTTCGTCCGGTGTTGGTCGGTCACCACGACAGACACTTGGGTTCTCGAGGTGGTCTCCCACGGGTATGCCCTCTCTTTCCGGCACAGACCCCCGGCTCGAATCTTCACCACGGGTCTACCATCAGACCGGAACAAGGCCACGAAGCTGCGGAAGGTCTTGCACACTATGCTCCAGGCTGGAGTTATAGTGCCTGTTCCATTCTCCCAGAGGGGCCAGGGTTTCTATTCAAATCTTTTTTTGGTGCAGAAACCCAATGGGTCATATCGTCCGATTCTCAACCTCAAAGCTCTCAACAAGTCTTTGCGGGTGCCGAAGTTTCGGATGGAGACCCTACGGTCCATCATTCTGGCGCTGGAACCTGGGGACTACATGGTGTCATTGGACATACAGGACGCTTACCTGCATGTCCCTATTCTTTTGCGCCATCAACAGTTCCTCAGGTTTGCAATCCGCAGCGACCACTTTCAGTTTCGGACGTTACCTTTTGGCCTGGCGACAGCACCGCGTGTGTTCACCAAGGTGATGGCGGTCATGGCGGCTTCTCTGCGGCTGCAGGCAGTCCGCATGTTGCCGTACTTGGACGACCTGTTATTAGTGGCAGGATCTCCAGAGCTCCTTCTACGCCACTTGGACCTGACCATTGCGCTACTGCAACGGCACGGCTGGTTAATCAACTGGCAGAAGTCCACTCTAATCCCGTCTCTGCGGATTCTGCACCTCGGAGCCTTATTGGACTCGGGACAGCAAAGGATCTTTGTGACGGAGGAAAAGATCTCTGCTTTACAGTCGAGGGTGCGCAGTTGTCTGCAGAATTGCCGTGTGTCTCTGCACTCGGCGATGAGGTTACTGGGCTCCATGGTGTCGGTATTCGACATGGTGGAATATGCCCAGTTTCACTCCAGACCTCTGCAGCACCTGATCCTGTCCAAGTGGAACGGACTGCCTCAGTCTCTAAAGTCCCAGACCATAGTGCTCACCCCGGAGGTTCGCCTGTCCCTTGCCTGGTGGTTGCAGACGACCCATCTCAACAAGGGACGTCCGTTCTGGGTACCAAATTGGGTCCTGTTGACAACGGACGCCAGTCTTCGGGGCTGGGGGGCAGTTTCGGGTCCACACTTGTTCCAGGGCAGGTGGACGCCGACAGAAGCGGAGCTTCCAATAAATATCTTGGAACTCCGTGCGGTCTTCAATGCTCTCCAGCAGGCACATCGGGTTCTCCAGAGTCGTCCGGTGCAGGTCCAGTCGGACAACGCTACCACCGTGGCCTACATAAACAGGCAAGGAGGAACCCGAAGTCGGGCGGCTCTCGTAGAGGTGTCTCGGATCCTGGTATGGGCGGAGCGCAATCTTCCGGCCGTATCAGCGGTCTTCATCCCGGGAGTGCTAAATTGGGAGGCGGACTTTCTAAGTCGCCAGGACGTTCATCCGGGGGAATGGTCCCTGCACCCGGACGTTTTTCAACTGCTGGTGGACAGGTGGGGTCTTCCAGAGATCGACCTCATGGTGTCCCGGCACAACAACAAGTTGCCGGTGTACGGGTCTCGCACAAGAGACGAAGAGGCGTCTCTGGTGGATGCTCTGTCCGTCCGGTGGACGTTCCGGTTCGCATACCTGTTTCCTCCGGTTTCCCTTCTTCCACGGGTAATCCGCAAATTCAAACAGGAAGGAGGGACTCTCCTGTTGATAGCTCCCGCGTGGCCCAGACGGCACTGGTTCTCAGACCTTCAGGGTCTGTCCGTGGACAGTCCTCTGCGGTTGCCGCTACGACCGGACCTTCTGTCGCAGGGTCCTTGTCTTCACCCGGACCTGGCTCGGCTGTCTTTGACGGTGTGGCTGTTGAGACAGCCATGTTGAGTTCCAGGGGATTTTCCAGCTCTGTGGTGCATACCATGTTGCGAGCTCGGAAACCGTCGTCCGCGAGGATATACCATCGCGTGTGGCATACGTTCTTCCAATGGTGTCGACCGAGAGGTTATGCACTGCGGGAGTTTCGTCTGTCTAGGATACTTGCCTTCCTACAAGCGGGACTAGATCATGGGCTTCGCCTTGCTTCTTTGAAGGTACAGGTTTCGGCCCTGTCTGTCTGGTTTCACCGTAGGATTGCTACAATCCCGGATGTGCGCACCTTTATGCAAGGTGTTCTCCGCATTCAGCCGCCCTTTGTTCCACCTGTGGCGCCTTGGGATTTGGCTGTGGTCCTGAGGGCTCTCCAGGGACCGCAGTTTGAACCACTGGGCTCAGTGGATCTTAAATGGCTAACAGCTAAGACTGTTTTCCCTCTGGCCATAACTTCGGCCAGACGTGTTTCTGATTTAGGGGCTCTCTCTTGTAGACCCCCTTTCTTGATTTTTCATGGGAACAGGGCAGTGCTCCGCACTCGGCCTGAATTTCTTCCCAAAGTTGTTTCCCAGTTTCATGTTAACGAGGAAATAGTTGTTCCGGCCTTTAACTCACCTGGTCTTTCAGTGGGTGAGGCCACTTTGGATGTTGTGCGGGCATTAAGGACTTATTTTGACTGCACTTCTTCGTTTAGGAAGTCGGACGCCTTGTTTGTCCTCTATGGCTTCCGTAAAAAGGGTTGGCCTGCTTCAAAGCAAACTATGGCAGCCTGGATCCGTATGGCTATTTCTGAAGCTTATCTTCATGAAGGTCTGACGGTTCCTCCTTCTCTGAAGGCTCATTCCACTAGGTCTATGGGTCCTTCGTGGGCAGCTCGACGTGGTGCCTCTGCAGTCCAGATCTGCAAGGCTGCTACGTGGTCCTCTGTCCATACCTTCGTGAGGTATTACAGGTTTGACACCTTCGCCTCTCAGGATGCTTCCTTCGGGCGGCGGATTCTCCTTTCAGCACAGGAGCGTCCCCACCCTTAAAGGATACTGCTTTGGGACATCCCCAAGGTATCCTGTGGATACCCTATGGACCCTGAAGTAGAAAATATGAGATATGGTAAGAACTTACCTTTGTTATCTCTATTTCTACGAAGTCCATAGGGTTCCACAGGACTCCCGCCCTGTCGCACCTGTGCTGCAGATGGGCTTTGGTTTGGTCACCGGTTTTCCCGTCTCCCTCTGGTGAGAGTGTGATTCTTGTGTGTATCCAGATCTTCTTTCTCTCTCTTCCTTCTCCTCCTCCGGCCTATGGCTTGGTAACTAACTGAGGTGCCTTGGCTCGGGGGCGGGGTATAGGAGGGGGACCCTAGTGCATCCTGGGAGGCTGAAAGCTTAACTCTATGGTGCCCGATGACTGACGTCACACCTATACCCCAAGGTATCCTGTGGAACCCTATGGACTTCGTAGAAATAGAGATAACAAAGGTAAGTTCTTACCATATCTCATATTTTTCACATGCACGTTCAGATTGAGGGGTGTATGTGAATCTTTTGAGACAGAGGGACCAGCCCCAACTTTGGTCCCTACTCCTGCTGATACTCCTTCCTGGATGTCTACTTCAACTGGAGCCATGTTCTAGCAATTGGTGGCTTCCCGGCAGCTGTGACCAGGCACCTCAGGAGGGGATCTGTCTCATCTGCTCAGGTGTCGGAGCCAGCTTGGGACCAGGGTTTAGCAAACTCTGTACAGGGCTTAGTCCAGGTCTTTTCTTCCTTATTGTGGATGATGGTGTCTTCATCTAGAAGTGCAGACCGTTCTGCTAGCTGTCCATCCCATAAGAGACAACTCCCTTCGGTCCTCCAGTCAGGAGATGAATCTTACAGATTTTTCTTTTCAGGAGGAGGAAGGTGAGATTATAGAGGATTCAGATCTGGATGAGGCCTCGTCTCCAGATATTGATTTTGGGGATACCCAGGGGGTAGAGTCCCTTATTAGGGCTGTCCATCAGGTGCTACAGATCTCTGATACTGACACAGCGAAGTCGCAGGAAACTTCGCTGTTTCGGAAGAAGAAACTTTCAGTTCCTATTCCCTCTTCCCCTCAGTTAGAGGAACAGTTGTCCGTGGCCTGTAAACATCTGGATAAAAAAATTCCAGGCACTTACTTGTTCACGTCCCGTTTCAGATTATAGACAGGTCTCAGAGGGAAACTCCACCTTTGGTGTATCCGTCTGTCTCCTGGCTTTCCAATAAGACGACTATTCCAGTCCCAGGGGTTACTTCATTGAGAGATGGGTCGGATAGAAAATTAGAGACGACCCTAAAATCCATTTACATTGCGATTGGGTTTTCTCTCAGGCCGGCACTGGTGGGTGCTTAGGTGAACAAGGCTCTAGAAAAATGGGTGGAACAATTAGTTGAAGGACTCCTTTCTAATGTATAGCAGTCTGACCAACATCTTAGCTGAGTACATTAGGGAGTCAGCAGTATATCTGGGAGATTCGGCCTTGGATGCTGGCCATTCCAGGATTTTGGGTTCAGCAGTGGCCGCACGCCGTGCCCTATGGCTTAGGGCCTGGCAGGCGGACATGGAGTCAAAACGTGTCTTGGAGGCCCTTCCCCAAACTGGACAAAATGATTGCCCTTGTCACAGAGAGCCAAAGTATCTTTTTGCCTTCATCATTTATGACTCATTCGGGATCGTCTTTTCACTCCTTTCTTGCACCCTCTTTATTCCATTCTAAACCTTAGAGGTGCCTTGTCTACGGCCAGAGGAGGAAAGACCAGAGGACGTCAGTCCGATCCTAAGCCCACAAAAAAACCATCAGCATGATGGTGGGAGCTTGCTTATTTTGTTTCAAAGACATTTGGTTTCTTAATCTTGCTAGAGAAGGTTACAAGATAGTTGTTGGGTTTTTTTTTTTTTTCTTCTCCCCCAGTTCAGTGTTTCACTACCAGCCTGTCAGTCTCCTTGCAGAAGCACAGGGTGTTGCAATAGGCAAGCTTCTTGCCTCAGAAGTTTTGGTCCCTGTGCATCAGCGAGCTCAAGGTTTTAATTCCGTTCTGTTTGTCGTTCCGAAGCTGGGTGGTTCAGTTCAGCCTGTTTTGAATCTCCAATCATTAAATGATAATTTGATGTTTCACTGGTTCAAAATGGAATCCCTACACTCAGTGACCGCGGGCTTAGAGGCCGAGGAATTTCTTGTTTCCATGGACATCAGTGATGTTTACCATCACACTCTTCTAATTTGGCAACTGCAGTAGATTCCTCTGTTTTTCCATTCTGGGCTCTCACTTCCAATTTCAGCCTTCCATATTAATCAACCCATTGCAGTACCAGTTCTGTCGTCTGCAGATGCTTCTTTACCGTCTTTGGATGAGGTTTGGTCACTAGAAGTCTGTCTTTCATAAATTCTTTGTTTGTGCTCTGATGCTCAAAGACGTGGCTGTCCTGCTTCTAAGTAGACCCTTTCCAGGTGGATCCACCCAGCTTACGTAGCCAATGGTCAACCTCAGCTTGGGTCCAGTTGGGACCTCAATGACTGCAAGACAAGGTGCTTCTGTTTCTCAGCTCTGCTGTGCGTCTACTTGGTCCACAGTTCACACCTTTGTTAAGTTGTACCGTTTTGATACCTTTGCGTCCACAGAATGAGTTTGGTCACAAGGTACTGCAGGTTTCTCAGCGCCTTCCCGCCCTGGAGGACAGCTTTGGGACATCCACATTGTAAACTCCAGTGTCCCCCAGTGGATGAAGGGAAAAATAGGATTTTGGTACTTACTGCTAAATCCCTTTCTCCGATTCCATGGGGGGCATCTGACGCTCTCCCTGCGCTGTTCATTGCTGCAGTCTTCTCTGGTATGTTTGAAGCTGCATGCTGATTGTCTGCAGCGTGTCTGTTGTTTTTGGTGGTTTACTATACTTTATTACGGTACTTTGGGCTTTCTGGCTGCTTCCTCCTTCTTGTTTCCTTCTTTCCTATGTTTCTCTCTGCTCTCCGTCTCTGCTCGGGCTTGGTTAATCTGAGGCTAGTTCGGTATAGAAAGGGAGGAGCCTACTAGTATTCCTCAGAAAATGTAAAATGCCATTAATCACCTGTCTATACCCTAGTGTAAACTCCAGTTCCCCCATGGAATCTTAGAAAGGGATTTATCGGTAAGTACAGAAATCCTGTTAGACATAAATTTATTTATTTCATAGTGTTATTTCACTATTTTTCAGATATATTCATTGTCATTGATATAATGAAAATTTGTTTAAGATTAGTGATTAATATTGTAAGAAATCTCTAAACGGTAATTCTGCTTTTATTATTCTTTGTAGATTGATCATGTATCCAGTCTCATCAAGCTATCAAAGGTGAGCATTAAAAAAAGGTGCTGTCAGTCTTCTTCTTAATGTCGGTCTCCTTCTTAATGCAGACTTGTATATATCTAGAAATAGGCGGTATTGGTTATATTTTCATCATAAAATTTCAGCTTGCAACCCAACATCAAGGGTCCTCATTTTAGTAAGTGCCTACGATCGCATCAATGCGTTAAACTTCACAGAGATGTTATTAATTATTAAGCTACACTCACCTCACAGCTTAGGAGGCTAGTATGTGATTAGACTGTTATTTTTCTACACTGTCAGACAACATATGGCATTACTTGTAAATAAGGTGAGAAATGTTTGATAAATATGTAGTGTTGTAACTTCATTCTGTAAATTTAGCTGCTGCTCTGACAGTTGCTCAGCATTGTACTTTAGGTTTGATGTCCATTTGTTCACTTAGCAAACATATTTTCAATGTTGCACATTGTACCACTTCAGTGATCAGCATTGCAAATACTCAGTCAAGAGATTTTTTCTTTTTTCTTGGTTCTTAAGATAAGTTGGCTAAGGATGGTGTGATACAGGTTGTCTCCCATATCCAAATATTCCAAAATACGGAATATTTTTAGCATGACTGAGATAGTTGAAATTTTTGCTTTTTGATAGTTCAATGTATACAAACGTTGTTTAAGGCATAAAATTATTAAAAATATTGCATAAAATTATCTTCAGGCTTTGTGTATAAGGTGTATATGAAACATAAATGAATTTCATGTATGTACACAAACTTTGTTTTAGCCACAAAATTATTGAAAATATTGTACAAAATTACCTGCAGGCTGTATGTATAAGGTGTATATAAAACATAAATGCATTCTGTGTATAGATTTGGGTCCCATTCCCAAGATATTTCATTATGGTATGCAATTATTCCAAAATACAGAATATTCCTATATCCATAATACCGCTGGTCCCAAGCATTTTGGATATGGGAGACTCAACCTGTATCACTTTGCTTGTAAGGGCACATACATGTGTCAACTTTTTATCTTGCAGCATAGGTGGTGACACATTGATGGTATTGTTGTCTTCTATTACTGCACTTGTAGCCCAGCTTTAAGATGCAGGTTCTGTTTATTTGGTATTTGGCGAATACAATAGTAGTCAGCACTACTTGTGTATATAGTAGTTATTGTTGGAACCCATTTGTGTAAATATTTTTCCTTGCAGCCTGAGGTAGAACGCAAACTCTCCCAGATGATCCTAGACAAGAAATTTCACGGTAAGCTGTAGTAATAAATCCTTTGTGAATGACATTCACTTACTTTCCATGCCCCAAACCTTGCATGAAGGCTTTAAAGTGTTGGTGCATGTAGTCTGAGCAAGACATACACAGCCATCTGGGCACACTTCATTAGCAAATCAGTGCAGGGGATTAACAGAGGCTCAGTACCCAGCCTGCATGCTAGAGATAAGGGATCAAGAAGATGGCTGCTCCCTGGAGGCCATTTAAATACTTGTTACATAAAGCGCTTAAACTCCTACTTATGTGACTTTTGTGGCAGAGAATTTTTATTTAACTACAAGCTGATTCAAAGCATAGAACTAGCCAGCATTGCCATGGTTTGATGATCTCCTCTTATTACAGAGTCGCTATTAAGGTTATATATTTACATTTAACCACAGCTTTGAGGACCATATAACTGCAGTATATTTTGGAGGAATAAGACTTTGTACAACCATTTTGTTTTCTATCCTCTCTTCCTTGTTGGGGTAAACTGTCATTTGGTGTTTATGTAGACACACTTCTTTCCCCAGCTTCCATTATATAGTTGACTACATGGCAGCCAGAGCGGTAAATGCTCTTTGCACATGGATGTCCCTGTCATGTGGTGCCTTAAAACGTTATGGTTACTTTGTATGTGTGTGTAATATATATATATATATATATATATATATATATATATACACACACACACACACACACACACACACACACACACACACACACACACACACACACACACACACACACACACACACACACACACACTGTCCACGGGTGGCAGTCCCAGTACCTGATATACAATAATTCAGGTGCCCTCCAATAAGGACCAGCAGTTGACCCAAATATAAATCCAGTCAGGCGGCAAACCGATTAAATAAGATACATTTGCACAGGAATATAGAAGAATCACCGACGTTTCTGAGCCATTTATTGACCTTGATAATGGGGCAATAAATGGCTCCGAAACGTCGGTGATTCTTCTTTATCCCTGTGCAAATGTTTCATATGTAATCGGAGTGCCGCCTGACTGCATTGATTGATTTATATACAGTCTGGTGCATAAATATTGACATTGACAGAATTTTCATATTTTGGCCTCTATTCACCACCACAATGGCTTTGAAATGAAACAAACAAGATGTGCTGTAACTGCAGACTTTCAGATTTAATTTGAGGGTAATTATATCCAAATCAGGTGAACGGTGTAGGAATTACAACGGTTTCTATATGTGCCTCCCACTTTTTTAGGGGCCAAATGTAATGGGTCAAACTAAACGATCCTAAATCTAACTTTCACTTTTTAATACTTTATTGCAAATCCTTTGCAGGCAATTACAGCCTGAAGTCTGGAACGCATAGACATCACCAGACGCTGGGTTTCATCCCTGGTGATGCTCTGCCAGGCCTCTACTGCAAATGTCTTCAGTTTCTGCTTGTTCTTGGGGCATTTTCCCTTCAGTTTTGTCTTCATCAAGTGAAATGCATGCTCAATCGGATTCATGTCAGGGGATTGACTTGGCCATTGGATAACATTCCACTTTTTAGCCTTAAAAAACTCTTTGGTTGCTTTTGCAGTATGCTTCGGGTCATTGTCCATCTGCACTGTGAAGCGCCGTCCAATGAGTTCTGAAGCATTTGACTGAATATGAGCATATAATATTGCCCGAAACACTTCAGAATTCATTCTGCTGTTTTTATCAGCAGTCACATCATCAATAAATACAAGGGAACCAGTTCCATTGGCAGCCATACATGCCCACGCCATGACACTACCACCACCAGGCTTCACTGATTAGGTGGTATGTTTTGGATCATGAGCAGTTCCTTTCCTTCTCCATACTCTTCTCTTCCCATCACTCTGATACAAGTTGATCTTTGTCTCATCTGTCCATAGGATGTTGTTCCAGAACTGTAATGGCGTTTTTAGATGTTGTTTGGCAAACTCTAATCTGATCTTCCTGTTTTTGTGGCTCACCAATGGTTTACATCTTGTGCGAACCCTCTATATTCACTCTTGTGATGTCTTCTCTTGATTGTTGACTTTGACACATATACACCTACCTCCTGAAGAGTGATCTTGATTTGGCCAACTGTTGTGAAGGAGTTTTTCTTCACCAGGGAAATAATTCTTTTGTCATCCACCACAATTGTTTTCCGTTGTCTTCCGGGTCTTTTGGTGTTGCTGAGCTCTCCGGTGCGTTCTTTCTTTTTAAGAATGTTCCAAACAGTTGATTTGGCCACACCTAATGTTTTTGCTATCTCTCTGATGGGATTGTTTTGATTTTTCAGCCTAATGATAGCTTGCTTCACTGATAGTGACTGCTCTTTGGATCTCATATTGAGAGTCGACAGCAACTGATTCCAAATGCAAGTGTCACACCTAGAATGAACTCCAGACCTTTTACCTGCTTAATTGATAAATGAAATAACGAGGGGATAGCCCACACCTGGCCATGAAATAGCTTTTGAGTTGATAGTCCCATTACTTTTGGCCCCTTAAAAAGTGGGAGGCACATATAGAAACCGTTGTAATTCCTACACCGTTCACCTGATTTGGATGTAATTACCCTCAAATGAAATCTGAAAGTCTGCAATTAAAGCACATCTTGTTTGTTTCATTTCAAAGCCATTGTGGCGGAGAATAGAGGCCAAAATATGAAAATTCTGTCAATGTCCCAATATTTATGCACCCGACTGTATATATATTATTATTTCTACATCAGGGTCCATAGGGTATCCACAGGATACCATGGGGTATAGGTGATGACGTCAGGCATCGGGCACCATAGAGTTAAGTTTTCAGCCTCCCAGGATGCACTAGGGTCCCCCTCCTATACCCCGCCCCCGAGCCAAGGCATCTGTTTCATTTGGTGCCGGCCGGAGTCGGATGCACCTGTTAGAGGGGGGCTAAAGATAGCCCCTGAAGTTTTCTTCAAAGCAGCTGTGGCTGATGGACAGTCAGTACTGACGTCTATGCTGTCTTCCCTACACCCCCACCGGTACCAGAACGCCGGTACTGATCCGGGGATGCTGGTAAGTATCTGGGGTCACAGCTAGCGGTGACCCCAGATATTTGGGACCATGGCCGGATCCAAAGGGGCAGCAGGTAAGCAGCGGGGTACCGCGGTGGGACCCTGCTGACACATGGTCCAGAGTGCCCAGGCAGGGGGCTCCCTGGAGACTAGCTGCAGCGTGGAGCCAGGTACCTAACCTGCGCTTCCACTACCCCCCTGGGACAGCGGACCGCGGCTGAGCGGTAGCGCTGCGGCGTCCCAGGGGTTAAATGCATGCCAGGGGAGATCGCCTTCCCTGTAACACAGCCGGTGCCTCCCCCGCTGCACACAGCCCTCTCTGCTCTGCTGACTGGCCCTGTGGCAGCGCTCCTCCCCCAGGCCGGCCTTCTCTCTGCTCCTCGGTGGCCATCTTTCCTGGAAGCATGGTGAGCGCTGTTGGACGCTGAAGATCGGTGGCATCGCGCCATACCTCTCCTCCGTTGGCTTAAGGTCTGTGTATGCAGCGCTGTGTCCTACCAGGCTCTGTGTCTGCGTAGTTGAGAATCAGCGCTGATAGTGCAGGAATTGATTTCTTTGCATTGTATGTGACTTCTGCTAGCATCTGCTGCCTGTACTTTCACTTTCTACTGTCAGCCATTTCACTGTCCCTGATCTTTTTCTGCTAAAGCCCTTGCGGTGCGGTGATTGCAGAGTGGTCTCACACTGTACTAACAAGAATCAGTGAGAGGGGTCACATACTTATCATCATGTCTGAGAGTGACTTTCCTCTCCAGCTTATGTGTACTACATGCAAGGTACCAATAGCGGAGGGGGAGAGTAACGCAGAGGGGCTATGTCGGCAGTGTTATTTATTGGCGCGGCCAATTACTGTCAAGGCTCCAGTACAGGAGCCGCCCTGGGCTTGTTTCGCCAAAGCGCTTACAACACTCGTGGGCCAGTTAGCTCCACAGCCTGCATTCTCACAGATGGGATTGTCCCAGCAGTCAGTGGTGTCGTCACCCATTCACGGTTTCCTGAGACAATTGATGGTACCCCACAGTCCTCCCTATTTCCCCTCCCCAAGTCTCTCAGTAGCCTGCGTGGGTTAATTCACTGACAAGTTCTGTACAGCACTTGTCGGACGTGTTACAAGGGGAGTCTGTGTTGAGGCCACATAACTGGCCGATGGCGTCTCTGTCCGCTCCTTATGAGGATGACGACGTGACGTCTGTTGATGGGGAGATTCTGGATCTTTCTGACCAGGAACCTCTCCGTACTAAAGAATCGGACGCTAGGTCCAAGGTGTATATTCTTGGACTTATTTGGGCAGTCTGCACAGCTTTAGTGATTGAGGATGAATCAAGTCTAAATATGCAAGTCTAAATATTCCAAGTCTAAATATGCCTTTTTTAAGGATATTAAGGATGACGCCACAGTGTTTCCTCTTTCGGGTCAGTTAGTGGACCATTTAGAGGAGGCGTGGAAACATCCTGGCAAACGGTATCAGCCTCAGAGACGCTTGGCGGTGGCTTATCCGTTTGCGGATAATTATTTTTCTAAGTGAAAATCCCCTCCACAGGTGGATTCTCATGTGACACGCCTAGTTCGTAGTGCCACATTGCCCATGCCCTCCATGTCTTCCTTGAAGGATGCTACGGACCGCAAGGTGGAGATCTGCCTGAAGTCCATCTATTCCCTTGCAGGGGGGCAGCTAGGCCGACTATGGCCATTTGTTGGGTAGCCAGAGCTATGGAGCGCTGGGCTGATAGTTTGGAGGCGTCTTTCGATTCCGACTGTTCGGCTGAACAGACCGAGTTGATAGGCAATCTCCGGGATTCGGCCACTTATATCAATGAAGCGGCTTTGGATATCAGTACCCTGGCGTCTCGGATTTCTTCGGCAGCTGTAGCTGCTCGTCGCACCTTATGGTTGCGATCTTGGAAGGCGGACGCTAATTCCAAAGTGGGCTTGGAAGCTTTGCCTTTTAATGGAGTCCTATTTGGTCTGGATCTGGACAAAATTGTAGCCACGCTGGCGGCAGCCAAATCTGCATGTCTCCCGTCTGCTGCAGTTCCTTCCAGTTCAGGTACGTCGGCCTTACAGGGCCCAGGGTAGGCCTAAAGCACAGTCTTTTCCCCGTCAGGCTGGCCCCAAAAAATCGTCCAAGCCCCGGAAACAGGCCTAGAGTACCAGACGTCCGGCCCCTAAGCCAGATGAGCCTGCTGCCTGACGGTCCGGGCCTCCCTTTGGGGTATCCCAAAGTGGGAGGCCGCCTGCTGCAGTTCGCCCAGTGTTGGTCGGTTACCACGACAGACACTTGGGTTCTCGAGGTGGTTTCTAACGGGTACGCCCTCTCCTTACGGCACAGGCCCCCGTCTCGATTCTTCACCACGGGTCTTCCATCAGACCGGAACAAAGCCTTGGAACTGCGGAAGGTTTTTCACACTATGCTCCAGGCTGGAGTTATAGTGCCTGTTCCATTCTCCCAGAGGGGCCAGGGTTTTCTATTCCAATCTGTTTTGGTGCAGAAACCCAATGGGTCGTATCGTCCAATCATCAACCTCAAAGCACTCAACAGGTCTTTGCGGGTGCCGAGGTTTCGGATGGAGACCCTACGGTCCATCATGCTGGTGCTGGAACCTGGGGATTTACATGGTGTCGTTGGACATACAGGACGCTTACCTGCATGTCCCTATTCTTTTACGCCATCAACAGTTCCTCAGGTTTACAATCCGCAACGACCACTTCCAGTTCCGGACGTTACCTTTTGGGCTGGCGACAGCACCACGTGTATTCACCAAGGTGATGGCGGTCATGGCGGCTTCCCTGCGGCTGCAGGGAGTCCGCATGTTGCCGTTCTTGGATGACCTTCTGTTGGTGGCAGGATCTCCAGAGCTCCTTCTACGCCACTTGGACCTGACCATTGCGGTACTGCAACGGCACAGCTGGTTAATAAACTGGCAGAAGTCCACCCTGATCCCGTCTCAGCGGATTCTACACCTCGGAGCCTTATTGGACTCCGGACAGCAAAGGATCTTTGTGACAGGGGGAAAAGATCTCTGCCTTGCAGTTGAGGGTGCGCAGTTGTCTGCAGAATTGGCGTGTGTCTCTGCACTCCAGACCTCTGCAGCAATTGATCCTGTCCAAATGGAATGGACTGCCTCAGAGTCTAAAATCCCAGACGATGGTGCTCACTCCGGAGGTTCGCCTGTCCCTAGCCTGGTGGTTGCAGACGACCCATCTCAACAAGGGTCGTCCGTTCTGGGTGGCGAATTGGGTCCTGTTGACAACGGATTCCAGTCTTCGGGGCTGGGGAGCAGTCACGGGTCCACACTTGTTCCAGGGCAGGTGGACTCGGGTGGAAGCAGAGCTTCCAATAAACATCTTGGAGCTCTGCACGGTTTTCAATGCTCTCCAGCAGGCACATCGGGTTCTCCAAGGTCACCCAGTACAGGTCCAGTCGGACAACGCTACCACCGTGGCCTACATAAATCGGCAAGGAGGAACCCGAAGTCGGGCGGCTCTCGTAGAGGTGTCCCAAATCCTGGTTTGGGCAGAGCGCAATCTCCTGGCCATATCAGCAGTATTCATCCCGGGAGTCCTAAACTGGGAGGCGGACTTTCTCAGTCGCCAGGATGTTCATCCGGGGGAATGGTCTCTGCACCAGGGCATCTTTCAACTTCTGGTGGACAGGTGGGGTCTTCCAGAGATCGAGCTCATGGCGTCACGGCACAACAACAAGTTGCCAGTGTACGGGTCTCGCACAAGAGATGAAAAGGCGTCTCTGGTGGATGCTCTGTCCGTCCGGTGGACGTTCCGGTTTGCTTATCGGTTTCCTCCGTTTTTCCTTCTTCCACGGGTAATCCGGAAATTCAAACAGGAAGGAGGGACGGTCCTGTTGATAGCTCCCGCGTGGCCCCGGAGGCACTGGTTCTCAGACCTCCAGGGACTGTCCGTGGACATTCCTCTGCGGTTGCCGTTACGCCCGGACCTCCTGTCACAGGGTCCTTGTCTTCACCCGGACCAACTCGGCTGTCTTTGACGGCATGGCTGTTGAGACGGCCATGTTAAGATCCAGGGGGTTTTCCAGCTCTGTAGTGCAAACAATGCTAAGGGCTCGGAAACCATCCTCTGCAAGGATATACCATCGTGTGTGGCATACGTTCTTCCAGTGGTGTCGGCCGAGAGGTTATGCTCCTCGGGAGTTCCGTCTGTCTAGAGTGTTAGCTTTCCTACAGGCGGGACTTGACCATGGGCTTCGCCTTGCGTCTCTGGAGGTGCAGGTGTCTGCCCTGTCTGTCTGGTTCCATCGTAGGATTGCTGCAATCCCTGATGTGCGCACCTTTATGCAAGGTGTTCTCAGAATTCAGCCACCGGTGGCGCCTTGGGATTTAGCTGTGGTCCTGAGGGCTCTCCAGGGACCGCCGTTTGAACCACTGGGCTCAGTGGACCTCAAATGGCTGACAGCTATAACTATTTTCCTTCTGGCCATTGCTTCGGCCAGACGTGTTTCTGACTTAGGGGCTCTCTCATGTAGACCCCCTTTTCTGATTTTTCATAGGAACAGGGCGGTGCTGCGCACTCGTCCTGGTTTCCTTCCTAAAGTTGTTTCCAGTTTTCACATCAACGAGGAAATCGTTGTGCCGGCTTTTAACTCACCTGATCTTTCAGTGGGTGAGGCCACTTTGGACGTTGTGCGGGCCTTAAGGATTTATGTTGACCGCACTTCTTCGTTTAGGAAGTCGGATGCCTTGTTTGTCCTCTATGGCTTCCGTGAAAAGGGTTCGCCTGCTTCAAAGCAAACTTTGGCAGGCTGGATTCGTATGACCATTTCTGAAGCTTATCTTCATGAAGGCCTTCCGGTTCCTTCCTCTGTGAGGGCTCATTCCACTAGGTCTGTGGGTCCTTCGTGGGCTGCTCGAAGTGGTGCCTCTGCAGTCCAGATCTGCAAGGCTGCCACATGGTCCACGGTCCATAACTTTGTGAGGTATTACACGTTTGACACCTTTGCCTCTCAGGATGCTTCCTTCGGGCGGCGGATTCTCCTTTCAGCACAGGAGCGTCCCCACCCTTAAAGGATACTGCTTTGGGACATCCCCAAGGTATCCTGTGGCTACCCTATGGACCCTGATGTAGAAAATGAGATATGGTAAGAACTTACCTTTGTTATCTCTATTTCTACGAAGTCCATAGCGTTCCACAGGACTCCCGCCCTGTCACACTTGTGCTGCAGATGGGCTTTGCTCTGGTCACCGGTTTTTCCGTCTCCCTCTGGTGAGAATGTGATTCTTGTGTGTGTCCAGATCTTTTTTTCTCTCTTCCTTCTCCTTCGGCCTATAGCTTGGTACGTAACTGAGATGCCTTGGCTCAGGGGCGGGGTATAAGAGGGGGACCCTAGTGCATCCTGGGAGGCTGAAAACTTATCTCTATGGTGCCCGATGCCTGACGTCATCACCCATACCCCAAGGTATCCTGTGGAACCCTATGGACTTCGTAGAAATAGAGATAACAAAGGTAACTTCTTACCATATCTCATATTATATATATTTATATATATATATATATATATATATATTTATATTATATTTTATTTATTTTACACATACATATGGTATGTGTTCGGCATCCCAGCGGTCTGGATGCCAACTCTCCTATTACCGCCGACGAAATCCTGACGCTGGTCAGAAGCCTGGCACCGTCATCCTGACCACCGGGATACCGGAGGTAAGTATCGGGGTGTTAGGCACTACGAAGGGGTGGGGAGTTTGGTACCAAAAGGGGGGTTGGGGTGGGGGTAGGGAGAGGGTATGTTAACCCTTTCGAGATGCAGGCATCTCATACCGATAAACATTAGAAGAGGTATGCTGGTGGCTTGTTATGCCAGCTCTGGGCATGCAGTTAAGGCAGTAATTTGTAAGGAGCACTACTATTGTGTGGAATATGGGGAACTACTACTATATGGCATAATCTGTAAAGGGCATTACTGTGTGGCATAATGTGTAGGGGGCATTACTGGGTAGTGCAAGGGGCACTACTACTACGTGGCATAATGTATGCTGGGCACTATTACTGTGCGGCATAATGTGTATAACCGGATCAGAAGAAATTTGCCTCCTCACTAAACCATACCTGGTGTGGAAAATTAGGTTTCAGTTGAAGTAGATGAGTTGCCCAGTGTGCAAGCTCCATCCGATGGTCTGGGTCATAGTCAGTCAGGTATTGCAACATCTGAATCTTGTAGGGGTGCTATTTATGTGTAGATAAAATTCTCAGAATGACCGTATGATTATTAGGGATGAGCGGATTCGGATTTACTCTGTTCTTATCGCCACTTTCCTGCAAGTTCGGATTAGTTCGGATTTATTTTATTGGCTATCCAAAACACATGATAGCCGATAGCCAATAAAGTGCAGTTTTTAGAACCGAGTAAATTCCAACCCGCTCATCCCTAATGATTATATACCCACATTTACAAGACAGATGACAGTGCTACTTTGTGGGCTCTTTAAAATGAGGCCAGCACAGCAGTTGTTCATCTGTAACCTTTTTTTTGTCGTCCACTTTTTGGTTTATCTGCAACTGATCCTTTTCTTTAAATTTGGCAAGGAGTTTGGCAACTGCTCTATGAGTAATGGGTTGCCTATTAAGGTGACGTTGGTTGAAATCATTTGCAAGGGCATGTGTGCTTCGTTCTCCAGATATCGACAATCTCAACACATTTTGTTTGTGTTAGTACCATTGTCATTAATGGCACTACCTGCAAAGGAATACTTAGTTAAAACTTGAGAATAAATAAAAATACTTTCAAACGAAGAACCATTGTTTTGCTTATGAAATTCTACATCTGTTTGATATGTCACATGACTACCTTCCTATTTAAACAATTAGAGTTGCATTCAAGATGGCTGACTTCAAGATGGTCTCCATACTGGTGACCTACCCTAAAAAGTTTTCCTCCACTCCCATATCATATGTGTAGACAATGGATTAATATGTCCTTACTCATTTCCTTTTTATAAGGGTGTTTCCACACTTATGGACCACACTTTATATATGTATGTATGCACGTGTGTATCTGGGCCTCTTCAATGAACTCTGGGCCTGATTCAGATTCAGACTCTGGGCTGAGCGCTCGCAACCGGTCTATGGACCAGAGCGCATGCGCATGACTGAGCCGGCCGGCTCCGTTGTGCGCATGCGCAAGACCCAGATAGCGACGGGCAATCCATTGCTCCAGGTCTCGTACCAAAGGGGGCGTGCTGCTGTCGATGTTGAGTGACAGCGCGCCCCCTTTGGTCGGCAGGCTGGGGGGGCTGCCCAGATGGAGGCATTTCCATGAGAACGCCTACCGTCTGGGGGCGGCACCACTGACATCACAAGTGATGTCCGTGCGAGAGCTTTCGGCTCTGTTTGAGCCAAAAGCTCTCTGGGGCTTGCGGTCACGAGGCCACAAGGGTCTCGTCGCAAGCCCGATGGTCTTGACCATCGCGACCATCATCCTGGCCGCTCACATTAGCTGTGTCTGGCAACCCACAGCAATGCGAGCGGCCAGGAGGCCGCTCCATAAAAAAATAAGACGCCCTGATTCAGAGCATCCGGCTCTGAATCAGGGCCTCTGATCTTTAGTTCTTTCCATAGATTTTCAATTGGATTCAAGTCAGGTGACTGGCTGGGCCATTCTAGCAGCTTTATTTTCTTTCTCTGAAACCATTTGAGAGTGTCCTTGGCTGTGTGTTTGGGATCATTGTCTTGCTGAAATGTCCACCCTCGTTTCATCTCAGCATCCTGGTAGAAGGCAGCAGATTTTTATCAAGAATGTCTCAGTACATTTTTCAATTCATATTCATCCTTCCTTCACCCATATGAAGTATGCCAGTACTGTATGCTGAAAAACAGCCCCACACCATGTTGTTCCCACCTCCAACTACTGTTGGTATGGTGTTTTTGGGGTGATGTGCAGTGCCATTTTTCCTCCAAACATGGTGTGTATTATGGTAGCGTTCCCGCTAGGCTGTTTTAGCGGGGCGCTCCTTCTGGAGGGCAAAAAGCACCCTGCCCTCCAGGAGGAGGGCAAAAAGCGCCCTGCCCTCACAGCCCGCGGGAGCCGTTCTCACCCGCGGGACGCAGTGTCCCGCGGGTGGCGAAACATGCGGTGACCCGGTCACCGCCGGAGAATAGACACCGGGCGCATGCGCCCGGCATCTATTCTCCCTGTCTGCAGGGCTTGGGGGCTGCCCGGCGTGTCCGTAAGTGCCAGGCACGCCCCCAAGAGTGACGAAAAGGGGACGCGTCTTATAGACACGCCCCCTTTTCCGATGGCCACGCCCCTTCTCGGTCGCGCGCACGCCTTCGGCGCCCGCGCGTGCATGCCCTCTCTAGCTCCGGCGCCCTGCCTCCCGCCGGAGCTAGAAGGAACACTATTATGGCATCCAAAGAGTTCAATTTTGGTCTCATCTGACCAGACTATATGCTCCCAGTATTACACAGGCTTGTCCAAATGTTGTGCAGCAGACTTTAAACGAGCTTCAACCTGCTTCTTCTTCAGCAATGGATTCTTGCATGGTAAGCGTGCATACAGGCCATGGCGGTTGAGTGCGTTACTTTATTGTTTTCTTTGAAACAATTGTACCTGCTAATTCTAGGTTTTTCTGAAGCTCCCCAAAAGTGCTCCTTGGCTCTTGGACAACTCTTCTGATTCTTTGTACTCTTCTGTCAGAAATCTTGCGAGGAGCATCTGGCCGGTATATGGTGAAAGTTGTACTTTCCACTTCCGGATTATGGCCCCAACAGTGCTCATTGGAACATTCAGAAGTTTAGAAATCCTTCTGTAACCATTGCAAACTTATTGTTGCAAAACATACTGATGGCAAAGGCCTTGAGAGAGCTCTTTGCTTTTACCCATCATCTGATGTTTCTTGTGTGACACCTTGGTAATGAGAGACCTTTTTTTTTATAAGGCCATCAGTTGGGACTGAACCAGCTTATATTAATTTGCACTGACAAGGGGCAGGATTTCCATGCCTTTTTGCACATCCCTTTCTTTGTGTTCAATACTTTTCCCTGTGTCATTTCACATTATTACACATAACTTAATTTATGGACATCTATGGTTTGATTTCTTCGCATGTGTGGATTGCATGGGCTGTTGCTGACATTTGGTGAAAATGTAATTACAATAGCCCCATTACAAATCTATTTACTGAGAAAAATGTTGATGTGTTCAATACTTATTTTACCCGCTATATATATATATATATATATATATATATATATATATATATTATATATATATATATATTATATATATATGTGTATGTGTGTGTATCCACATACTGTTACATTTAACTTCCTAGTGTGTTTTGGAATATTGGGGAAAACCAGTGTACTCTGAGGAGACTCGTGCAAACACAGGGAGAACTTACAAACTCCACACAGTTAGGGCCTTGGTGGGAATTGAATATGTCAGTGCTGTGAGGCAGTGATGCTAACAATTATACCAACCGTGCTGTTACATGAAGGGGAATTGTAATACTAGCTTTACAATTGTAAGTAGGGTTCAGAAGATAATTTGTAACAATAGCTATCACCAGAGAAGAAGCTGAGGATATACCCAATTAACTGAGATGTTTTGGAGGTGAAGTATTTGTTTAAAGCAGAACTGTTACATACAAAACAGGGAGAAAAAGTGGAATTGGTGCATTATAGAGGAATAAATGTTAACTATTTTTTTCTAAAGCTTTTAAAACGTACAGTGATCGCACAGAGCAGATAAATTTGTGAGTACCAGGGACCCCTCGCTTTAAAAAATTGGGGTCCTATTCCACTGTTACAGGGTCACATTACATATTATGGGGGGGGAGGGCAAGCAGCAGTTGGGACTGTGCTGGGGGCAGGTAGCAGTTGGGGTAGAGGGGATTAAGGGCAAGCAGCAGATGGGGTAAAGACAGGGAGAAGTTGGGGTAGAGCTGGGGATATAAGGGAGTATGGGCAAACAGTTCTGGGGGTAGGGAAGGGTTAACTGCATACAGAAGTTACAACACTGCTGGGGAGCAAGGAGGGGCTATGGGTAGGTAGTTTTGGGGGTTGGGGGGCAAGGGTAGATAGCTGCGGCAGTACTGGGGGCAAGGAGAAGGTTAGGGGCAGACAGCACTGGGGGTAGGGAGGGGTAACGGTAGATAACAGATGAGACAGTCTTTGTGGGGCAAGGAGGTGGTTAGGGGCAGGCATTTCTAGGGGGAGGGAGTAAGAGTAGATAGCTTGTTCAGTACTGGGGGGCAAGGATTGGTTGGGGCTAGAAGGGGGTAAGGGTAGATAGCAGCTGGTGCAGTACTGGGGGGCAAGGAGGGGCTAGGGGTAAGGAGGTGGTCAGGGTAGATGGAAAGAAAGGTAGCTTAAAGTAGTAGTAGTAGTAGTAGCAGCAGCAGCTGACCCCTACATTGTTTGCTAAATGTACCCCTATTTGGCTGCCCACCTGCCACTATACACTGTTAGCAGCAGCAGTACCAGCAACCGCAGGAAGGTATGCTTAGCCCCCTCACCTGCCACAGCCACCCATTAACCCGCAGCACCAAACCAACCCCATCCCAATTAAATTTACTTTAATAATACTGTACAGTGTCCTCCCGCCAGGTGCCGGGGCCGTCATCGTGTCGGAGCTATCTTCCTGCCGGGTGCCACGGTCGTCGTCATGCTGCGGCTGTCCTCCCACTGGGGCCGCTTGTACTTCAGCATCAAGAGTGCCGAGGCGGTCATCCTGCCAGGTGCCGGGGTGGTCATCGTGCCGGAGCCATGTTCCTGTCGCGTGCCATGGGCGTCATCCTGCTGGGGCTGTCCTCCCGCCGGGGTCGCTTGTCCCTATAGTGCCGGGTACTGCAGCACTTTTTATATTCATCCCTGGCCGGGCCAGGGAGACATGATGATCAGGAGCCAGGGATAGGCCGTAGCAAAACGTGTCCCCGGGGACCCACCCATTCTGCAAAAGTGGATCTCCAGTCCTCCTTTTCGGGTAAAATACGAGCTATAGCTTGTATTTGCGATCACTGCATGTAGATCATAATATCTTATAAGAACAGAAAGCAAAATATGTAAAAGAATATTGTATGTGAGAAAAGAGAGGTGATAAATAAAATGAATAGCAGTAGCAGTCACACCAATAAGGTGCGCATTGGCTTGTGCGTGCCGTTTTCTGGGCAAACTCGCACTGCGGAGTGTGATTGCAATCCAATTCCAAACTCACATTGATTTTCCAGAGGAAATAATTTTTTTTGAGGCATACACAATTAGTCATTCAACAATGTTGCATGGACTGATTCTCATTCTATCTATATTGTAACACATCTTTATTGTAACTTTTTCCTGAGACGCTGGATATATTACGCACTACCATGTGTGTCTATGAAATGGTAGTAATAATTCCTAGTGTGCATTAAGTACCTACAACATAAGAGACAGCTTTAATTAGGTTGTTATACATGCAGCTACCACTAATTGGGGATGTGTTTCTAAGTAACGCTGGTAACCTTCTTTTATTTCTATACGTAATACCATTTTTTTTTTCTATGTCAGTACTGGTGTTGATGCTGTGTAACATAAGTTTTTTAATTATATGGTAAGAGATACTAGGTAGCAGTTTTTGAATGATACATGGGCATATATGTTAGGGCCCATGTTTGGTTCAGCTCTGTTGTGCACCAGAATCTGTAAATTGTAATATTCAGCAATAATTCCTTTAAATTTATAAAATTGACAAAAACATTCTTCTACCAAATCACATTTGGTGTAAGAGGTACTGACACACTCACTAAACAGACTACATGTAAATAAATCTGTTACACAGTTGTCCTTCAGGGCAGGTATAAAATGGGATAAGTGAGAAAGCACAATTGACGTACTGATGGGTGCAAGCAAATACCTTGCAAGACAATTTTCCAGTGACCTTTGTATGACAGGAAATAGGAACTTTAGAATCAACGTCTGACTCTCATTTCAATCCCTGAATCACCACTTTCCTGTGTGAGCTGTTACCAGTTTTCTTTTTCAACCTTGTGTTGCTGTCCATATAATGAGGGGTGATAAATCATTGCTAAAACTAACTTCAGTTGTATTATGACCCATTGAAAACCATTTTTCCACTCCCCCCGCCTCCACCCATGTGACTGTAACCCATTGTAATATATTACCTTCTATTTTGTGAGCAGCATTGTTACTAGTCACATGTAGGATTCAAAGATCTACTGTAAAATTATCGGTGAATATAAATCACCCCCCCCCTTTGGCTGCCTGCAGTTATTTGGTAACAGAACTCCTTTGTGACTTTTATAATAGGACTTATCATATTCACATACGCTAATTCTTATGACCGCTGTTTACAGCATTGATAATGCAAGTATAGAGTCATAAAGATAGGGGCTAATTACCTGTCTGACTGAGAAGGGAGCAAGAGGGATAGTATTGTAGACTCGGCTGTATGATCAGGTCACATAGGACACAAATAATATAAGGCCTATCACAAGGACAGTGTATCTGCAGTCTGCAGAGTTGATATCTCTCCTGAAATGATCCCATCTCGGAAGACAGTTGTACTTGTTCACCTCTTCATCTGAAATTCCAAACTTCAAACCCTTTATAGCCTGCTGGGACCATCAGTTTAATTAATGTGCCGCTGAAATAGGGCACTAATTACTGGCTGCCATTGGCATCCGGTCTAGTTAGAGTAGAGATGAGTGAGTTGGCTTTGGCTCAGATCTTCCCACCAAGGTCAGAACGATGCAAAACGTCAACTTTTACGGACATTTTATTATTATTTACCAAGTGTTACAGACAGAATTATGGGATTTAGAAGGCTTGTATATACAGGTGTGAAACTATGGAGCTTCCAATCTCTTCGGTTGGCCTGTTTACTGATGTTGCAGGAGACATCTGGATGCTGCGGTTTTTAGACAGTTTCCAGCCCTCACATCCCAAACAACCAAACCCCCCCCCCCCCCCCCCCCCACCATCAACCAACCAAAAAAACACGTACTCCATCCACAGAGCCTTTCTCCACCGGGCAGAAAGTGCTGTGCACACCATCTTACTTTGGAGTGTCCCCATTGTGTTGCAGTGCTCCCCACGTGGGCGGAAGACAATAAGGGGTTTTTATACTTCCATTCATTTTCTTTTTTTCTCCTGTGTACTTGGGGGGGATACGCTTTGCAGCATTTGTTCTCTCTTTTTATCCTTCTTCGTTTCCAGTTGTTACATTCCTCCTTATCCTGTCCTTGGGGCTTTTTTTAAAAAAATTAGACGGTACCAGCAGGCTATGGGGAGTATGGATTTTTTTGAGCCAAATACTAGCGCCCAAACTCCAGTGTTGAGCCTCCCCCAGCTCAGAGCGCGATCCCTTACAAGATGTTTCCCTCCTCTGGGATGCTCCTCCTCACCCTCCTCCCTATATAAGACACTCAGCAGCCATTAATCAGGGCTTTTCTGAAGCTACAGGTCTCGGGAGATTCTGGTCCAGTCTCCCTGATACCTCTCCCTGGGGCCAGGTCATACAGAACACAAATCCTACCAGCCCTTGGAGCTTGAGTAGTTGTTTCAGTGCCCATTATAAGTGTATTTATATGTGTTGTATGTGACTTGTGCTAGCGCTGCTGTGGTGATGTACTGTCTTAAAACTTTCTGACAGTTATATCAATCCCTGCTGTTCTAGTTTAGCCCTCAACTACCAGGTGTGTAGGGGTTCATTATGACTTCACATTTACTTGTATTTGTGAAGGGTGTCACACTGCATTACTAGGCACACACTGATTGTCCTTGTCCTCTCAGGATTTTGTGCAGGATTGTCTGTGCGCTATTTATATGCCACCTCCCCAGTCCACTGTACCAGACCCTGTCCAGGAGCCACCTTGGGTGTCCTCCTTATACCAGATTTTGACGCAGCCAGTGGACCACTTATCAACCCCCATTCTGCCTCCCACCATAGAGTACCCACAGCTATTACAGCCTATTCTGTCGGTACCCCCTATGCATCCTCTTTGGAAGGATGTTTATGACCACTCAGTTCAGAATATGGTTCAAACGTCTGCCGCCTATCAGCAAATGTTACAGGCGGACGGACCGTTAGCCATCAAAGCAGATAGGCAGACTGTGTCATCCTCTCAGTCCACCCAGCTTTCGGATTCTGACGCATCAACTGAGGAGGCAGATGAAGCACAAGGTTCTCTCCCTGGGTCACCCTCGGAAGAGGACAGTCATTCAACAGTGGATGTCCCTTCTTTAGTGAGGTTGGTTAAATCAATCCTGAATATAGAGGCTGATGAACCGGCCCCTAAGCCGATAACCCCAATGTTTAAACATCAAAAGGTTGTTGAGGCTGAATTTCCTCAATCAGAACAGCTCACTGAGCTCATGGGAGAAGCTTGGGGTACTCCTGGCAAACGGTTCCTGGTCCCAAAAAGACGTGTCTTTTTACCCTCTCCCTACTGATGAGTGTACTAAGTGGGAAGTCCCCCTCCCACTGTTGATTCACATTTGGCATACTTAGTCAGATGCTCAATGCTGCCTTTACCGTCTACATCATCCCTTAAGGATGCCACAGATAGAAAACTGGAAACTTGTCTCAAATCAGTCTACTGGCTTTCCATGGCTATTACTCGGCCGGCTATGGCCGCGTCCTGTGTAGCTAAGTCTATCGAAGGATGGACAGAAGCACTGGAAGACAGCCTGCCATCAGACGCTACCAGGGAACAACTGGCCTACATTTCCCATGTTCAGCAAGCAGCCTCTTATTTGGGAGAATCTGTGTTGGATACTGGGCTCCTTGCCTCCTAAGGCATCTGCGAACCTCCGTAGTCACCCGCCGGGTCCTTTGGGCTACGGACCTTACATTTTTCTGGACACAAGCTGTTCGGCGCAGAGTTGGACAAAATCGTGGCTACTATGGCAGCCACAAAATCTGTCTTTCTGCCATCAACAGCTGCCCCTAAGCCTAGGCCGTCCTCTTTTTGGTCCTTTCGCCCTCTGGGCAAGGCAAGGTCAGTCCTTTCCCTGACAGTCTAGTTCTCACAAGACTGCCAAGCCGCAAGCCCAAGCAGTCTTGGCCGCCCCATCAGACGGAGAATTTGTTGTCAGACTTGGAAGACGTCCAGCTTCCAAGTCTGACGACAAACTCTCCATCTGATGGGGCGGCCCTCCTGGCGGATCCCAGGGTGGGAGGCCGACTTCTTCGATTTGCAGACTCTTGGCATTAAACAAAAACAGACGCCTGGGTTGGAGACGTTATGTCTCAGGGGTACGCTCTCACCTTTCTGAAGCATCCTCCCCAGCAAATATTTTGTATAGGTCCCCCATCAGACCCTATCAAGGCCCTGGCACTCCAGGAAGCCCTTCACTCCCTGCTGAGTTCAGGTGTGATAATACCGGTTCCTTCGGTTCATCGAGGAACTGCTTTTTTTATTTCCACTCTTTTTGACTCAGAAGCGCAATGGGTCTCATCGGCCCATTCTGAATCTCAAATCCCTCAACAAATTTGTCAGAGCGCCCAAGTCCTGCATCGAAAATCTACGATCAATTGTCCTGGCATTGGAGCCTGGGGGATATCATGGTTTCTCTGGACATTCAGCTGCATGTGCCTATTACTCCAATCCACAAACAGCTCCTACGGTTTCAAAAACTTTTGGTGAATAAATCCCGTACCAGTTTCCTAAGGGCCCCAAGTATGTAAGTTGTTATATAACTATTGGTTCAATTCTCATAAATTCCATTTACCATTATATGAATAGGTATTTTATTACCTCAAATATACATTTTTTAAGGAGGTGCTACCACGATGCTATAAGTCATAGACCATTATTTTCAAGAAGAAAAGAAGAAAGCATCTTTTTTGGTGCACTCTGAACCAACTAGTTTTAAAATGTATACTTCCATTGGTATGTAGTAAAATTTTATTTTACCACATACCAATAAAAGCATACGTTTTAGAATTAGTTGGTTCAGAGTGCACCGTAAAAGATGCTTTCTTCTTGAGAATAAGTTCCTACGGTTTGCTGTTCTGCAGCAACATTACCAGTTTCGGGCCCTACCCTTTGGTCCAGCAACAGCCCCTTGGGTCTTTACCAAAATAATGGCAGGTATGGTGGCCCACCTCAGGCGTCAGTGAGTCAGTTGACAGAATCCTGCCATACCCAGACGACCTCTTAATCTTGGCACAGTCACTGGTTATGTCAATTGGAAAAAGTCCTTCCTCTCTCCGACAAAGCAAATGGTACATCTGGGGACACTCCTGGATTCTCAAATACAGAGGATCTTTCTGTCGGCAGACAAAATTTCAGCACTGCAGTTGCAACTTGCTTTACAGTCTGAGGGTATCCATTCAGTCAGCGATGCAGGTCCTGGGGTCCATGGTATCCACCTTCGATATGGTGGAATACGCTCAGTTCCACTCCAGGCCCTTTCAACAACTGATTCTCTCGGTGGAACAGGCAGTATCATCTGATCCAGTCCCAGACGATCCTCCTCTCTCTGGATGTTCAGCTTTCCCTCTCATGGTGGCTGCAGACGTCCTGGACAAGGTTCACACCTTCTGGATTCCAAATTGGGAGCTACTCACTACAGATGCCAGCCTCTGTGGATGGGGCTTGGTATCCGGTCATCATACCTTTCAGGGACGATGGACAACCAGAAAAGTCGCCTGCCCATAAATATTCTGGAGCTTCGAACAGTGTACAGAGCACTCGGGCGCAAGACCTTCTCCAGGGCAGGCTGGTACAATTCCTGTCCGACAATGCGACTGCGGTAGCCTACCTCAACCATCAGGAAGGTACGCAAAGTCGGGCAGCCATGTGGGAAGTGGAAAACATCCTGGTCTGTGCCGAATGTCATCTGCCAGCAATCTTAGCAGTGTTCATTCCCGGAGTCCTCAACTGGGAAGCGGACTTCCTAAGCCATCAGGACATACACACTGGAGAGTGTGCTCTCCACCCAGATGTCTTTCAACTCCTGGTGGACAGATGGGGCCTTCCAGAAGTAGACCTTGTGGTCTCATGTCACAACCACAAGGTCTCCAGGTATGGGGCCAGGACCAGAGACCCCTCCGCTGCCTTCGTGGACTCTCTGGCAGTGAGTTGGGACTTCAATCTCGCATATTTATTTCCTCCCATCTCCCTCCTCCCAAGGGTTCTCTGAAAGTTCAAACAAGAAGTCGGTACGGTGATACGAATAGCCCCAGCCTGGCCCAGGCGACAGTGGTTCATCGACCTACGGAGCCTCTCCATAGCCACTCCTTTTCCACTTCCTCTACGGCAGGATCTGTTGGCGCAGGGCCCTTGCCTACACCTGGACCTACCTCGTCTGTCTTTGATGGTGTGGCTCTTGAGTCATCCCTCTTAAGAGTCAAGGGTTTCTCTTGCTCTGTGGTCCAGACGATGCTCATGTCACGTAAGCCTTCCTCAGCCCACATCTATTACAGTGTTTGGCACTCTTTCAATGGTGCTCCCCCTGAGGCTATGACCCTACAGTTTTTAGGGTTTCCTGGGTGCTTGCCTTTCTCCAGGCTGGGTTAGACCTTTGCTTCCGTCTGGCCTCCCTTAGAGTTCAGGTTTTCTGCCCTATTGGTCTAGTTCCAGCGAAGGATCGCTCCCCTGTCTGATGTTAGAACATTCTTTCAGGGTGCTTTCCGTCTTCAACTGCCCTTTGTCCCTCCGGTGGTCCCTTGGGATTTGTCCTTGGTTCTCCAGGCTCTACAGGATTCCCCGTTTGAACCTCTGGACTCAGTAGACATGAAGTGGCTGACGGCAAAGACATTATTTCTTCTCGCCATCTCCTCTACCCACAGGTTATATGGTTTGGCAGAGCTCTCCTGTCGCTCCCCCTTCTTGATCTTTCAACCGGACAGAGCTGTCCTCAGTACCCGGGAGGGTTACCTTCTTAAAGTGGTATCTCTTTTAAATGAATAGATTGTGGTTCCGGCCTTCCAGTCCTCGGATCTGTCTGCAGGAGAAGCCTCTCTGAATGGGCTTTGTGCTCTACGAATCTACGTTGATCGTGCCAAATCCTTGAGGAAATCTGATTCTCTTTTGTGTTGTATGGCTTTCACAAGTGAGGCTGGCCAGCTGGCTCGTTGGCTCTGCATGACCATCTTCAATGCCTAGACGCAAGCTGGTTGTCCTGTTCCATATAGGATCACAGCACATTCTGCTTGGCCTGTGGGACACTCGTGGGCGGTTCGACATGGCGCTTCTGCTGAACAATTGTGCAAGACGGTCACGTGGTCTTCCTTTCTTAGGTTCTATGCCTTTGATACCTTTGCCTCTCGGGATGCTTCCTTTGGGCTTCAAATTCTTCTTTCTGATCAGGAGCATCCCCACCCTTAGGGGAAACTGCTTTAGACATCCCCCTGGTATCCCTGTGGATCCCTATGGACCATGAAGAAGAAATCAAGAGTTATGGTAGATTTACCTTTTTGTTAACTTTTTCTTCAAAGTCCATTGGGTCCACAGGGCGCCTACCCTGACACACCTGGCTTCATGGGTATTTTCTTCTTGGTCAATGATTCCCTCATCTTTTGTGAGTGTTTCTTGTGTACATTGTTCTTCCTTTTCCTCTCTCCTGCTCCTGCCTTGGCCTTGTTTACAAAACTGATCTGCCTCTGGCTGGGGGTGGGGTATATGTGGAGGAGTATCGGTGCATCCTGGGAGCTAAAGCTTTCACTGTTTGGTGCCCGGGTCACTCCAACCACACACACCCCATGGTATCCCTGTGGACCTTATGGACTTCAAAGAAATAGTTAACAAAGGTAAGTCTACCATAACTCTTAATTTTCTCCTTATGATTTGGCAAGAGAGCTATGCAGAAATAACACTTTTGTCTCCCTTCAGCACCTCTAAAAATGTCTTGATTTTGTGTCGTTTTTTAAATTTGCCTGTCAGAATATAAACCTATATGTCATAAGGTATTTGTGTCCCTTTACAGGAATCCTAGATCAGGGAGAGGGTGTCTTGATAATTTTTGACGAACCGCCTGTAGATAAGACATATGAAGCTGCTCTGGAAACCATTCAGAACATGAGCAAAGTGGTGGATTCTCTGTACAACAAGGCCAAGAAACTGACATAGGTAAGTGACTGTGTGTGTGGTTAGTTGATGGCTTTGTGGTTAGGTTACGAAAATGCAGCTTATTAAAGGAAAAAATACCAGAAACATGGAAGTTTACAAACTGCCAGCATACACCCCAATTTCAATTATTATAGAATAGAAACCACTGTATTTATCAAGAAAACAATCAAAAAACTGCTAGAACAAGCCGCTGTACAATGTATATGTAGTAGTGACTGGCGAGATTGCCCAAATAATGATGTTTGCGCTATGTGGCCAATCAAATTGAGGACTCCAAGTTCACTTTTAATGTAAGGAAACATTATGTATTTATGAATAAGGAAAATAACATTAATAATACTCTTAAGCGACAATATAATTTTGTTAAAATATTTGCAAAAATGTTTAATTTGATTTAAGAGCAAAATGATGTATGTATTAAATTAAAGGGACAATATTAATTTTGATTACAAAATAAATATTTGACGAGCAACATTTATTATTTTATGGAACTATAAATAATGCCCCCCGTCATAAATATATATTTTTAATCATTAATATTGCCCCTTTAAGAGCAATACTATATTACTTATATTAATCAGATTAAGGACTTATTTTTGCATCCAATGATATTAATAAAATAATATTGCCCCCATAATCTTTTAAGCATTGTTTGTTCTCTTCTTTTTACTGAAAGTGAACAAAGTGCAGACAGCATGTGCTTGCCTGTTAGGTTGCTAGGAACAAGTGATATTGTTTATTCATGGTACAGGTTTAAGGTAAATTGATATGCTGCATTCTCATGAATGTTGTTAGTCCAGGAGATGGGTCCACCTTTAAAGTGTCAGGAGAACACAAACATATATTTCCTATAGCATTTTTCACAATTTCTATCAGGTTTGTCTATTTACTTCAGTTACTAGCATAGCATGGCCAGTATGGTCATTACTACTTACAAAGCCGTAATTAGACTTTTTGGTGCCCTGTGCCAGAAAGAGCATTGGTGCCCCCCCCATTTTTCAAATAGGGACATAATGCACCCAAAAAAAGGGCCATGGCCTCATGGTGGAAGGGCCAGGGAAGAGATGGGGGAGGCCAGGAGATGCTGGGGATGAAATACTGTAAGAGGAAGTGAGAATGATGATAAACAGAAAATTGACAGGGCCAAATAGCGCCCCCTGCCCTGTGGTGCCCTGTGCCATGGCACTGGTCGCACTACCCTAGTTACAGCCCTGACTACTTAGTGTTTGAAGATAGCTTTTAGCACATTCCTAATGTAGTTTTAGTGAAACTTTTTTTAAATAAGCACAATGTTGCGAATGTACACATCCAAACTGGTCAGAGAAAATGCTTAATATGTAACTTTTTTAAACTCAACCCTAGTTACTTAATGAGAACAGGATGATATTGTATTTTAGGGTTGTAGGAAGTGGCAAGAGAAAAAGATTGCACAACAGTGTCTGGTGAGAATTGTTGCTGAGTGATAGTGAAGTTTGCAACAGCAACCAGCGTCCATATCTGCTTCTGCTTTCACATATCACACAATGTATTTTGTGGACAGTGCTGTAAACAACAAAACTGTGCATAAGTGTGCCGTTCCAGAATGTGTTCCCCTGAGGACAACTATACAATGGATAATCTTTTCACTGTCCTATATTAGTTAATTGGAGGGGAGACTGATATAGCCCCAGGGTTGTTGTAGGTACAGCTAATACTGTAGCATGAAATGTGTAGAGATATCACCCACATGGGGTAATAGCACAGGGCCTGTGTAACTCTGCACAGCACTTATTCCTTTTTATTCCACAGGTCATACAAAATAATCGGCCCTTAAAGAATCCAAGCGGCAGGAGCAGCGGACAACTCTCCCCCCTCATGTGGGATAGTGGAAAAAAAGGGGCTACTGAAGGGAATGCCTTTTTTTTTTTTTCTCACCTCCATCTCCCCATTCTTCCTAGTAACATCTTTTGTTATGAATGAATGATTTTTAAAGTTCCATTAATGGGTGATGACAGCCTGGGCCCTTACAGGTTCTGTGTTCACTGTGTGCTCTGTTTCCACTATCTCACCATTCCACATCCTGGGGGTGGGTAGAATATTTGCTTGTTTTATAGGTTTTTCTGTGTACTTACCTGGAGCAGTGATGTTGGGAGGGGTCCCTTCTGAGCTTTACCATGGTGCCCAGAACCTTTGATCTCTAGGCACATAACATAGCCAAATGCTGCTGTACATGCTGTGTACCATGTAGTGACTCCTAGGAGTCTGGAAGATGCGTGGTAGGGCCCATGGTTCAGCTTCCACGGGGAGCCCTCACTTCTGATAAATTATATAAACGGGTTTGCTGCTTGCAGGGATTTAATGAAACAAAAAATTACTGTTGCCGCTCTTGTTACCACTCCCCTGCCCCTGCTTATGTCCTTTTGGGTTTCAATGTCCCATAAGAGGTGCACAATTTCCACCCAGCTGAAACCAGAGTATATCTGATGTTCAGATGTGTTCCAATAAAGATCTTTTTTTTTTTTTTTTTCTTTCCCGTCTCTTTGCTGTTTCCAAAACATTTCTGCGTTCTAGAGGCTTTGAAATACACTTATATTGTAATACTGATGACGTAAAATGGTTCAATTGTAATGGTTGTTTCTGCATAAAACCATATTGCCAGGTCTGTATATCTGATTGTGGCTTACAGTTCACTGGTCAACCTCACAGCGAGGGGCAAGATGCTGTCTGAGCTGAGCCACCATTCATAAGGATGCCTATCAATACTTACTGCATCAGGGATGTGATTTAATGAAGATCCTCTTCGGAGAGACTAGTTCCAGGTAATTGGGCAGCCAGTAAATGATCAGTGGCATCCTGCTTGGTAAAAGAAGAGTTGGTTTGGGCTGAGCTGTGTGTAAGTCATGGGCATGCTTTATAAGCAGAACAGAAGCTTTGTAATATTTATCCTCCCAGGATCTACCCTGGACATTTTTGTTTTTAAACATTTGCATACTCTTCTTGTTTCATTTCTACACAATACAAGTGACATGGGTCCTGTCCTAAATTGTTGAAGGTTAATGACAAACTTAACCGCTCTACAGTAATGGTTGACATAATGCAGTTTGTGAAGTACTAGTCGCTTTGATTTGCATATGCAAGTTGATCTACTAACAAAAGGTAATTTTGTAACATTCACGAATTCTATCCACCCACCTACACACCGTTTACATTGTACATGAGTTATGCCACTGAAAGTTGTTCCCACATGAGCCATTTTGGGCGCTAGCAGAGGGTGTCTGTACTCATCACGATGACTGCATTCACTGTCAGATATGATTGTTATGTCCCAGTTGACATCTGAAGAGTCCTGGTCAGAATTAAATGCTATTGTAATATTGTTTTTTTTTTTTATTTATTACTTTTAAATACAAATACCAATGCTGTTTACATCTGAACTGCCCTAGTTGACATCTGTCAAAAAAAATGTCAGATATAAACAGGGAACAACATTGGTGTCCTTCATCCAGTTGCTGGGATTTAATTGACATCAGGGAATAAAACATAGTAATATGGGCTCCTTCATATTTGTATGAGTTGATAGTTTATATAATTTTCTAAAATACATTTTTTCTTTAGTCCCCTAGTATGCAATATTGTAAAAAAAGCTGTATTAAAAAGACTGTTAGATATTCTATCTTTATTATGTGTAAGCAATAGTAACCTGAGAGAATATAAAGCAAGAAATGATGGTTGAGTCTCTTTGGAGGTTTGCATTCACTCAGTGCAATTAAATTCTTGGCCTCCGGTATATCTTACATATTTATAGACATGGTAGATTTAGACGCAGTGTTTCCCAAATGCCGCCTCAAGGCACACCAACTGGCAAGGTTTTAAGGCTATGCTTGAGCACAGTTGCCAAAATCAAAAGTACTAATTATGTAATTTATGCTCAAGCATGGATTTAATTAAAACCTGGATTGTTAGAGGACCTTTTGGGAAACATTGAAATGTAAATAATTAATGAATGGAACACTGTTAAATATAAGAGATAACATTATCAAACAAAATATATACATTACCAAATGTTAAAGAAGTAAAACAACTGTTTCACTTTCATATTAATGACTGAGCGAAATAATATACATAATACAACCAACTAAATGTGTTAAGCTGGCCACACACTAGACCAACTTACATCCAACCAGCCAACTTGTTGATTGGTTGGAATGAAAATCTGGTAACGTATGGGAGTAAATAATGATCAGCAATTTGCTCCTAAATGCCAGAAAACAGATGAAAATGGTAATTCAAACAAGTTTGTTAAATGGTTGATCTAAACTATTTGTTCAAACAACAGTTTTGGTCCATTTTCCAGTGTTTGGGAGCAAATTGCTGATTGTATTCCTTACCAGATTTTCATTCCAACCAATCAACTAGTTGGCTGGTTGGACAGATAATCTTTAGATGTGTGGCCAGCTTTACTCTTATAGCAGGTTGACAGTTTAGAAGGAAGCTGCTGTTTTAATTGAGGAGGCAGTGTGAGTGACAGTCTTGTATTGAATTACATTTTCTAGTTTGATTGCCTCATTTATGATGGAAGTGCCAGTGCTATCACATCGGCTAATATGCCAGCATTTTTACTTCTATGAGATCTAATCATTCTATTCCAGTGGTTTTCAAACTCTGTCCTCAGGACCCTACACAGGTCACGTCACCCAGCAGGTGCACAGGTGTATTCATTACTCACTGACACATTTTAAAAGATCCACAGGTGGAGCTAATTATTTCACTTGTTCTGGGAGGAGACATGGAAAACATGCACTCTTTGGGGTCCTTATACCAGCTGTAGCAGAAAGTCAGATTAACATTTTCTTATGTGTAAATCTGCAGTTTTGGTGTTCAGTTGTAGTTTAACACACAACACTGGGGAACAGTCTATCTGTTGCCAGGATTTAAGAGTTGATTTCAATTAATTTTGTGCTCCTGATCATGAATTAGCCATGCTTATTTTTCAATTGGCTCTAGTTTTTGAGATATGCATATGTCTTTAATATTTATGAATAATTAAATTAAACAATGTTAAAAATAGGTAATTTTTTTTTTTTATTCTGATTTAATTTGATTCGTACAATGTTATAAAAAGACACAGGATAATTACATAAGTGTTCGGAAGCTATGAGAACAGGGGGTTTTTTTTGTAGGTTTTCTTTTGTAGTCTTGTTGCGGGCAGTCCCTCTGCAGACTCCAACAGTAATCGTCCATCATATGACGAGCCCACCTTCCTTGATATCTTTCTTCCATTGCCTGAATATCCCTTCACCCGGTTTTTCTTTTACATTTCCTAGATTGGACAGGAAGTGATCTAAATGGCTGCACAAAAACTGTACTTTAATGCTCATGTTGGCCCCTACTTTCTCAAAACATTTTAGCATGTTGTGGACTAATTCATGATAGTTGTCTGCCTTGTGATTGCCTAAAAAATTTTGAATGACAGACACATAACTCAGCCATGCTTCAGATTCGGTTCAGTCATAGATGTAAAATTTGGATCCTTCACCAGTTTCCGTATCATAGGGCCGTCAAAAATTCCTGCCTTTAATTTTTCAATACTAAGAAATGGAAATATTTGACAGATATACGTGAAACAATCGCCTGACTTTTCCAATGCTTTTACAAATTGTTTTTATTAAACCCAGATATGGTAAGGAGGCAGTATGATTTTTTTTTTCCTGTCAATTAAGGGCTCATGAATGATATTGGCTTCTCTTACAGTTATAACTTCTCTTGTGGGCCATACGGTTTGCTGCCAGTGCTTTTGTTTTGCATGACTATTCCATAAGCGTATGTGACAAGGATCCTTAGTATATCCACTTTGCTGCACAAGAAGAAAGTTTACCATTTTTAAATTGACACAAACAGACCACTGATGCTGAGAATAAGCAATTTTTTCTAAGACTAACTTGATTTTTTTCATACTGTTCTTTAAGTTTTGTTAAATGACCGATAGGAATTGATGCAAATTTATTCCCATTGTGCAGGAATATGCATTTTAAGCTCCCTTTAGAACTATCCAAAAAGAGCCGCCAGTCTTCTGCTCGATATTCTGGTAACCCATCATCTGGAGAAGTTCTGGAATATTGTTGCAATACACAAGATTGTTATCTTTGCTAAACAATGGCAGTATGGTATGGTCTCTATCTCGATACAGCGTCATAGTAACATTTGGCTCAAGACAGTGCTTTTCTTGAAGTCGATGCTAAAAGCTCAGCTCTTTTTTTTTTTTTTTAATAAATTCAAGTCACAAATTAAATCGTTTAGTTCCTTTTGAAAAAAATTGTTTGGAGTAGAGGAACTTTCTTCAAACTCACTTTCATCTGTGTTGTCACTTGCACTGGATGAAATTAACATTTCCACATCACATTCAACTTTGCACAAAGAACTGGATTATGGCACAGGTAAATCTTCGCTATGTGGTATCGGTTGTTTGCAGAATTCATACTTGGGTATTCCCATTTGCGTTTCTTAAATCGATTCATACCCTTCACATTTACAGCACAAAAATAGCTGTCACTCAAGTGACCTTTTGTCTCACACCACATCATAGGTATGCTGAAATGAAGTCCTTTTCAATCACTTTTAGTCCAATTGCAGAATGATTCCACGCAGGTTTTACCAACTTTGTGAGGCACCAAATCTTGTCTTGCTGGCTTATGAGACATCCAAAATAAGCCTGATATGCTTGTTTTACGAATACAGTTATATTTTTTGTTTTGCAACCCTATATTTGGCACAAATATAACAAAAACATCGGGGTTGTTAGTACACCGTCTCCGAGAAGAACTAATTTTCACGGCGAAAACGTTTTGTTTTACAAATTCAGTGCTAACTCCCAACAAAAGCTGAGGACTTACTGAACAAAACAAGCCCAACCAGTGGGATATTGGTTGTGGTGGGACAGAGAGAGGGCAGAACAAAGGAACAGGAGGTGTGCTAACTGCGTCACTCGGTCCTCTCCATTGCTCCTCTCTGTATGCTAGGAGGAGGCGTGGCTGTGGTCTGAGGATGTCCCAGCAGGCTCAGCAGTGCACTGCCACGCCTCCTCCCAGCATTAGTGAGGAGATATGAATGTGTTGTGTTGCTCCTCTCTGTATGCTGGGAGGAGGCGTGGCTGTGGTCTGAGGATGTCCTAGCAGGCTCAGCAGTGCACTGCCATGCCTCCTCCCAGCATTAGTGAGGAGATATGAATGTGTTGTGTTGCTCCTCTCTGTATGCTGGGAGGAGGCGTGGCTGTGGTCGGAGGATGTCCCAGCAGGCTCCGCAGTGCACTGCCATGCCTCCTCCCAGCATTAGTGAGGAGATATGAATGTGTTGTGTTGCTCCTCTCTGTATGCTGGGAGGAGGCGTGGCTGTGGTCTGAGGATGTCCCAGCAGGCTCCGCAGTGCACTGCCACGCCTCCTCCCAGCATTAGTGAGGAGATATGAATGTGTTGTGTTGCTCCTCTCTGTATGCTGGGAGGAGGCGTGGCTGTGGTCTGAGGATGTCCCAGCAGGCTCCGCAGTGCACTGCCACGCCTCCTCCCAGCATTAGTGAGGATTTGAATGTGTTCTGTGTCTCAAACGTGACTACAGCTACGTTATCACAAATAAAACAAATTCTTGTTATTGTTGAAGGCGGGTAGTTGTTAACAGAGTCGACTTAGTTTTGCTTTTTTAAGTGAAGCAGGCCTAGACTAGTAAGGTACTTCAAATTGAGAAAATAATTTAACTTTTCACTTAATTTGAAAACTGGAACCAATAGCGAAGAACTAATGCGAAAATAGGACCTGCGAGTACTCTCAAACCGATCTTAAATCCTTGGCAAGAAAATAAAAATATATATTGTTTTGTTCCCAGTGTAATATTTACTGTGCAGTCCAAGCTATTGCATACCTGTCAGTTGTAGGTGCTGGTAGATGCCCCGTACAGTGTTGTTCAGTAATGGTGCGTACACACTGGGCGATAAAGTATACGACTGAACGTTATCGTTCAGTCGTCCACTTTATCGTCCATTTTTAACCCCAAAAAGATGAACGATGACAACGACGCGCGTCCCCGCGGGTCGTTCGTCATCATCGTTCATCGGGCTGACATGTAGGCCAACCTGACGATCTCGTCAGGTTGCTGCATGTCAGGGAATGGGGGAGAGAGCCCGGCGATGAACGATATCGTTAATGATATCGTTCAGCGGCTGTGCTCAATGTCATGAACGACATTGAGCACAGCCTGCCGGGGACAACACTACACGATATCGCTCCGGGAGCATATCATCTAGTGTGTACCCACCATAAGTCAGGCCATGCTTGCTAATAACAGATAATTTAAATCAATTAAATTTAATCTTGCTGAAGCATAAAATTCCTGGCATGTTTTTTTGCACTCAGCCTAGCTAATTCTAGCCACAGGCCTGCATGAATGCTCTGTTTAGGGGAACAATGAAAGGGCATCCGTCACTGACATACAGTGAAGACGGCCACTTTGTTGATCAGACTGACAGTTTGATTGATTTTGTAGGTAACTGATGTGTAAACAAAAAGTAATAACTGGCCCCCCCCCCTTCTTTTTAGTGCACAAACTATCCGCTGTAAAACAAACATTTTTCCAGAATTCTGGGAATTGGCAGAATAACTAGTTAGATTAAGGGTAAGGAATTTGGTGAAGTACTAGATATTCCATGGCAGAGGTTCTACCACATATTGTCTGCTCTTCTGTGATGTGTTGGAGACTACAGTAGTTTTATATTCACGAGTGTTTCGCTTCTTTAAAAGGAAACTTTTACAAACCGGACGATCCTGTTCTGCAACATAAAAATTGCTCACCTTTACTTTTTAAGGGGAAATTTTAATTATTTTAGTATTTTTTTGGTTTCCTTCCTTGTCTTATGTTTATGATGGATATTAATGCATACAGCTGCATATTTGTCTCACAGACACTTTTCCTTTGTGGGTTTTTTTCTTTTTTTATTTACCACAATGAATATTTTTAGCTCTTCCTTGTGTAATAGAATAATATCACATGTAGGTGGGAATTGCGTTAGCCTCGTTAATTTTTCACACATGAAAAACTGGAGTTTGTCATATTTTTTTCAGTACAATTCAATTACATCCTATTTTTTTTTTTGTGCGAAAAAATAAAAAACGGTATTCGCCCGAAAAGACACAGGTCTGTGAATTTATCACGGATTCTGTGTATATTCGTGAACAAAAAAAATGGGGCCATTATTGGGGATTTTTTTTTTTTTTTTACTGGCTGGCTGAAAAAAAAAAAATAAATCCATGATGATTGCTGATTTTATTGAATACCCCCTGGATGATTTGTATCAAACTTTGGAGAGAGAAAGTACCAACCAATCAGCTACTAACTTATTTTACAGGCTCTTATTGAAAAATGATAGACATTGATTGGTACTTTGTCTCTCTTTGAGGTTTGATACATATCCCTTTAAAGGGGGGAGATTAATCAAATCTTGGAGAGAGAAAGTGTAGAAGTTGCTCATAGCAACCAGTCAGTTTCTAACTGTCATTTGTCTAGCACAGCCTGTAAAATGACAGAAGCTAAATGTTTAGTACTTTATTACTTTCCAAATTTTAATAAGTTGTTGACTTTTAGAAAATAGCTTTAGATATGGGTGTGAGAAGTAATTGGTGGGAGATATCTGCAAAATGTAAGTATGAGATATTTGTGGCTGTTCTCTGTTTCTGATCACAGCAGCAGTCCCCATAGTTTTCAAGGGACGCAATCAGGAAGCCGGCTGACATTATACCGATAGCCGGCTTCCCGACCGTCATATCCCGGCGAGGGTGAAATGCCCGGTGTCTAGATGTAGACACCGCTCATTTCACTGACGACGGGAGACCGGCGCCCGGCATCCTGTTCAAAGGGATGCCAGGCGCCGCGGGGGGGGGACATAGGGTCAGGCTTAGGCTAGGGGGAGGGAGGGTTAGGCACCCCTAAGGAGGGTTAGGGGGGTTAGGACGAGCGGAATTTCCAGCGCTGTCGGGCTGCCGCTGCTGGGATCTGTTCCAGTGTCGGGCTGCCGGTGGTGTTTCATACCGATTACGTTTTCAATGGGTACTATGCAAATGCTCAATTTACTAAGCATTTCGGGACCTTGATCTGATAGCTGACACCATTATGTGCCACCTGATAACTGCACATTAGGCAAGCTGGGCCCAAACTTGGCACTAAGGTGATAGCTATCCTATTACTTTACATATTACTCTTCACTGGGATAGGCTCTTATCATGGTCACTGTCCCAACAACAATCTTCATAAATCGCCCTGAATCATCATTCTCATTGCTGTCCTACTCGGTGATCAGAAATAACACATGATGACAAATCTCACCCAAGAGCCTATTGTATGGCTGACAGCTTTAAATCATTAAGAGAGCAGATGTTCTAAAACAAAGCATGATCCATTTATACATTAGGGGGGTTGTTTTTAATATTCTGTTAAGCCTTGAAGTTTATTAAAATGCCAAAAAAAGGTGTAATTTTCTATAGTATACAAAACTAATGCAACTGATTAATGGGAGTCTGCATCTTTTTTTTTATATTATATTCAAATTGAGCTAATGTTCTGTACATTAAAGCGGTTTCCTACAAATCAAAGCAGAAGCTTCTTCACAGCAGAGTTTACCTTACCTACCTACCTAGCTCTACTGCTAATTAAAAATAAACATTTAGTAAAGTGAATGCCCCACTGGGATCATTTGTATATTAATTTATTATTTTAACTGTCAAATTGCATCTGCTGATTTTAACTACTGAACCAATTTTCATGCAAACGGCATCATTTTGTAGTGGAAACTCCTAGAAAAAAAACTGCACTTTGTATCATCTCGATCCGTCCGTAAAAGCTGATCAAAAACATATATATGTATTTTTTTATTATCTCATCAATGTAAGAGATCGATGTGGCACCATGCGTGTGGCTAATAAGGGGTGAGAGAGAGGTGCTCTAGGCCTTCATTTACTTGTATAGGATCGGCTCCAATAGCAGTCTATGCATAGTGCGCACAGTGACATTGGTGTGGGTGAAGGTGTTGCTGCCACCAGTCTGTATAGCGCTGCTGGTCACATGGGCACGCCTGCGATGTCCACTATGCAAAGCTGTACAACTAGAACCCCTCAAATAAAAATAAAGGTTAGCAGAAGTGTTTTCATCGTGGGTGAAGCCATGGGCAGCAGCTTGTATGTCAATTCTGTACAAAGCATATTTGAATGAAAGTCTTTAATCTGTATATTGCCTCAAAAAGCTCTAAATTTATGCAAGACATATATATATATAATATATATATATATATATATATATATATATATATATATATATATATATATTCCTTTTCTTGCCTGTAGTCCTATAAAATAAAATAAAAAATAATAAATGAAAAAAAAAAAATACCCTTTCATCCCAGCTGCATTCAGTGAATAGCAGCACTAGGTCCCCATTTCCCTGCTTCCCGGGCCTGCTGTATGAGAGGCTAGCGATGGGCAGAGCTCAGAGCTGCAGCTGTTTACTGAGAAGATCATTCATATGGGAGGAGCTGGAGCCTTGTGCTGAATCTGTCACTCAGGCACAGATGCTCACAGCACACATTGTTTAATACTGTCTGAGGAAGGGGAAGATCGTCTTCTGTACTATTCCCATACATTCTGCAATACACAAGTACAGCTGCTGTAGTGTGTGTATAGATGGATTTATTCGCATATGACATGGTCAAAAATCAAACCGGACCTAGCTGATCTGCTTAGGTCAGGCGATCCAGTTCGGCATTCAGAGTATGAAGTCTCAGAGCCCAGCTTCAGGTCATCACAAGCTTCAGGTTTCTGCCGGACCCCCTTATTCCAAACTGCGAGTTTGGAATGTAAGTATTGCAAAACCCATTGTAAGCAGAACCCTTCTGATTAGAGCCTGCTGCAATCACAACGTGCTGCAAACTGAACCTGCCCAGCTGATTGCAGAGCCCTCTGCAGCCTGATGTTATTTAGATAATCCGAGTTTGAATCCTGCAGACATTTTGCTTGCCGGCCTCCAAGATCAAAAACAGGACCTTGGACAGAACCAGTGACATCTAGAGGTAGGTGCTAGGTAATCTTGCGGGTTGCTATTATTATTAGAGGACTAAGGGGATAGCCAACCATTTACATTAACATATATGTCCAGAAAGCTCCTGTGATACCCCGGGGCATTTTACTGTCCTCCTCCCTCTATATGTCTGTAAAATAATTAACTTCACATTACCGTAGAATCCATGTTAGTGGGAGGGAAGGACAATAGGAATCTACTCTGGCTGCTGATAATAATCTAACTGGAGCTTCATCTGCTGGACAGTGACAGTCAATAAAGTCATTCATCTCAATGTATCCTCTATGGACAAATGTGTGTGACAGCAGTATATTCGTTCCTATTAGATCTATATTAACAGAGGGATCCCCCTTTCCTCTTTTTATGGAGCATAGGACCACGATAGATGGGCTAAAATGAAGATTATAGATACCATTCAGTAATAATACCAGGTCGTATCTGTCCTGTCTGACAATGAGGTGGGTGATTCCCAATGCAGCGACCCTTTGTGATCTGCAAACCTCTTCACAACAAGACAATCTGTATGCTGTCTACATGTGAATTGTAGATAATGTATGTGTTTGCATGCAAGGATACATACCAGAAACATAGGATGGTTTGAAAAAATTATTGTAAAGCTATTCTAAACCACAGCAATAATTTCTGCTTCCATACACCACTATATAATATAATGTGCATATTATTTACAGCATAAATGCCATTACTATTTTTAAATAACATTCGCACTGTATGTGCGCATTACATATCCTTTGCTCATAAACACACCAGTATTCTCTCCACATTAACATTTATAAGATCAATATCACTTCTTTGCTCTCCAGGAAAACCCCCACCCCCCACACTTACACATACATTACATTACATTATCTCCCCTCCAACATAACAGGAGAGAGCCAGAGGTGACATGATGTAGCTGAGCTGGTATGGCAACTGGCAGTCTTGGCTGGAAGCTTGCAGTATGTATGTGTGCCATGCAGCTCTGCATATACTGCAGTGTCTGTTTCATACTGACATCCTCTATCTAACAGTAGTTTCTCTCAGATAGGTACAGCATGATGCCAGCTTTCACCTTTCTTTCCAACGCACATCAACCAGACACATACATGATATAGCTTTGTACCATGTCTGCTTATTAATTGTAACGTAACATCTAAAAACCCAATTCTATGTCGCCAATCCAGATTTATAGAAAGGCCACAAAACCCTGTACTACTCCAGCAATAAGGTGGCTGAGAGTCCATGCCATTATCGAAACAATATACAGCATGTGATGGGTTTATAATATATTTAGGAGCCAATGCTGAGTTTGAAGTAAAATGGTAGTAAATGAGTCAAAGGAAATGTAAGTGTATTCTGCACATAATATATACCTGCATTGTATATGCCACTGCATAGGCAGCCTATTCGGCTATTTCATCGCAGACTTGCACCTCCCAAAAACAGGCACAAAAGATCCCCTGAATAGGCCTGTTTGCAAATAAATCTGCATGTCTGCCATTTGTCTTTCACACCCCAGTTCTGCCGCTTTTGGTCGTACGAATCAAATTGCATCTGTCTGTGCATAGCCATATATGTCTGCGCCTGTTTTCTGACCATCCGCAATGCGAATTCATGCAAGATAAGCTACACGGGGATGTAGTCGGGATGCCGACTGTCTGAATACTGGCGCCGAAATCCCGTCAGGTATCAATACCGGCTCCAGTAACCCGACCGCTGGCATCCCGAAGGTAAGTATCGGGGTGTTAGGGAGAGGTTAGGGTTAGGTAGCAGGGTTAGGGTTAGGCACCGGGTAGGGATTATTAGGGTGCGAGGAGGGGGAGGTTAGGGTAGGGATTAGAAAAATACTTACCTGTCTTCCCTATGGGTGTCGGGATTCTGACCAGCAGCATCCTGACAGCTGGGATTTCATACCCAACCCACTACTCAAATTTACTTTCATTTGTGCCTCAGCCCTTATAATATGGCAATATTATTTATGTATTAATGGTGTTCCTATTTATTTAATACAGAAGGTAACAATGCAATGGTGGTAAGGTAAAAGGTGTGATAGAACAAGCACTGGCCCACAACAGCAACAACAAGCAATCCCGCATAAGCCCTTGTTTTTCCTTCAGGATAATGCCACTTGGATCAAAGTAAAAATTTGGTATTGGGTAAAATGAAGTAGGATAACATATAAACTGTTGGTTCAAGTTCAGAACATGGGGTACACTGACTTCACCGGTTCCTGTCTGGCTTCACTAGCAGCACCCCCATTGGCTGGCCGTCCTCTCTAGCAGTATCACTGTGGGCTGGCACAGCATCAGCATCGGCGGTCCACTCTGCAGCTCCCGGCACCTGTGATCCATGTCATCCTTCTCCAGGCTCCTCTTCAATGGCTCCAGCTCCTGTTCAGATTCATTGGCAACACCCCCACTGGCAGTCTGTCCTCTCTGGCAGTACCCTAGGCTGGCTGGCTGGCACAGCACCAGTGGCGGCGGCGTTCACCTCTGCAGCTCCTGTGACCCATGTCATCAATCTCCTGCAGCCGTGCGGACTGTCTGATTTGGCTCTGGCTGAAAAAAGGTGTGCAGTACCTCCAGTTAGTCAGGGAACGTGCAGGCACCATGGAAAGCCAGTGTACCCCATGTTCAGAACTTGAACCTAAAGTATTTTCTGCCGTGCAGTAACTCTCCAGTGCAAGAGATCAGAGCCGTAACTAGACTTTTTGGTGCCCTGTGCCAGAAAGAGCATTGGCGCCCCCCTCCTTTTTCAAAGAGACATAATGCACCCAAAAATGGGCCATGGTCTCATGGGGAAGGGCAATGGAAGAGATAAGAGAGGTCAGGAGATGCTGGGGATGAAATAAGAGGATGCTACAAGCAAGAATTATAATAAACAGAAATTTGACAGGCCCAAACAGCGCCCCCCGTCCTGTGGTGCCCTGTGCGATGGCACTGGCCGCACTACCCTAGCTACGGCCCTGCAAGAGATCATCGTTTGGGAGGCCTTTTTCAGACCAAAAAAGTCAAAGCATTTCCTCTGCTAATTTGCTATTTTTGTAACAGTTAAACCCACCAATGAGAACCATTGATAATTCTGTCTGTTTGAATCTTCCAAACCATAGCAGGATAATGAGTCTCTTTTGCTTGACTGTTACAAAGAGACATCTTGGTTCATGGGTATTTCCGGAGTCTATAAATATTCTCAACATTGCAGATATGCAGTTGTGTCCAATTCTTGGTGTGTGCCAGCAACAACAACATATAAGATATATGTTGTTGTTGCTGGTTCACACCAGTAAATGCAAAAGCTTATTATGTAAACTAGGACTAGATTGTAATGCTTAGCTGGCTAGACCTCAATAGGAAAAGAAAATATACAGTGTGCAGTGACAAAATCTTTATTATACAGGATGGAATGTTTGCTCCAGTAAGGCAGAGATGACTATAGGCCTGAGGTGGACACACAGCCGATGTCGGACGTAGTGGAGCGATTTTTGGCTACTGCATACACATCTAAGTCGCACCACACATGCATCCTGATTGTGTTCATGCAGAGTCACAGCTCTAGTTTCAGGCACACACAGGGAGAAGTGTATTGATAATGTAGTGTGGGTTTTCCTGGGCGGTAAGAGGGATGTGGCTTAGCGCACACATAGAGATGGTCCGTCTTACGGGCATGTAATGAGAGTGTCGCAGGTGTGTCAGCGTAAATTTTTGTGTACACAGATGCTCGACTGCCCATATAGGAGGCCATACATGGAAGGAGAAATTGCACCTGCCATAAGGCTGGTGCAAGTTTCGATGGTGGGACTGATGGTGACATGTAAAGGGGCGCTAATCTGTACAGACACAAAGTGGGCGTCTCAGTCTTTGCACATTCAGATGCACAGATGTACACCAGAGAAGGACTTTGTAGCGGCATTTGTATAAAGTCGTAGACGGACAATCGCCAATAGACACAGCTGCAGGCACTTCTGCATCCACTTCTGAATCAGGGCCTATATCTCCTTGCAACAACATGTTACCTTACTGTATTTATCATGTTTCTATAGAGTACATAATGTATAGACCACACTCGAACAAACTGTGTTGGGTACACACGGGACGATCTGCACAACCAGCGATATTGCTGAACGATTTCCCTGTAGTGCAGGAGAAACGATATTGGGTGTACCCACTGACAGATATCTATGATAGTTATCTTTCAGTGAAGTCATCCTGCCCCATCTCTGAACAGGCAATTCTTGATGATATCGTCTAAAGTGGCCTGCATGTACGGACGACCAAAGATATCGTTATCGTCCAGCGAGAGCGCACATCGTTGGTCGTTCATTGCATTCACATGGAATGACATATCGTTGAACATTCAAAGATATCGTCTCGTGTGTATGCACCTTAAGACAAGACACAACCATGGTCAATGGCAATATGTGTTATTTAATCAAACGCCTTCCCTCCTGCACACGTACGCACACTCTTACTTTCATGTTTATACTTATATTTTGTTTTACACAGACATTTAAAACCAATTGTTACTAATTGTAAAAAGCATAACATTTGTGGTCAAAGGAAATTATAATATTGAAGACCTGGAAGTGCGGTGGGGTCACTCCGTCAACATTGCCACTGGAAAACTGCAAAGGACGCCATTTTATGTCCTCCAATGGTATGGAATAAGTGGAGCAACTGCTAACAGTAATAGCTGTCACTGGGTAATGCACGTTAAACGTGGCATTTGCCCAATCAGATGTTGCTTTCGTACCTTTTTTTCCACTCTCTATTGTGAGATAATGGACATTGGGCCTGATTCAGAGCCACTCGTAAGCGGCAGTTCGTTCGCTCCGAGCGATGTTTGGCCAACTGCGCATGCGTACGGATCGTTATACGCATGCGCTAACCAGTCAGTGCGGCCGAAATTCATGTGCTCACAAAATAGCGAATGCCTGCTATTTTGAGTGACAGAAAGAGGCGTATGTGGGTGGTAACAGGGGAAGGTGCTTGAAAATGGGGAGTGGAAATCAACGCATGCGTGCTTAAAGGTCAAAACGGGCGTTTTATGGGTGTGCATATTTAAAACAGCAGCGTCATTGACCACGTCACTGGGTTATTTTATAGTCAGAACTGCTCGCAAAATTGTGGTAGAAAACACCAACCCCAAGAATAGCGAGCAGTTCATACCCATGTCGATGTACTCGATTAATCTAATAAATAGCGGACATGACGTAGGATGCGAGCGGCCAGGGGGCGTATCTTTCCAAAAAACGAACGCAAGTTTTGTTCGCTCATTCAGACATAGAGGCGTGAACAGACCGCAAACAGCGAACGGTTCATTTGAATAGCCACCCCTTGTTTTAGAACGAACGACCGCAAATAGCGAGTGGCTCTGAATGAGGGCCATAGCTTGAAACCCTCAACAGGGGCTGAAGAATAAATTCTCTGTCACCTCCTCCCCCAGACACATTACTGAATTTGCACAGGGGGAAGTATTTCAGCTAAGTGGTGCCTTGCCTTCTTCAGCCCAAACCACCCCGCTGTGGGATGTCTCTGATTTATCTCCCCAATTGATTACTTTTTCATGCATCTTTACTGATGCATAGACAAGTATGCAAACCAAACCAAAATAAATTGTACAAAGGTAGTTATACTCTTAATTCACTCATAGGCGTAACCAGAACTTTGTAGGCCCAATAGTAACATTTTGAAAGGGCTACTCCCCAATGCTTCTAGTCAGTGCCAGATTAAGGTCCACATGGGCCTGAAATTTATGAAGGGCTTTTTGTGTGCCTCTGCAGTGGGTGTGTCCAATGCTGCAGAGATGTGACTAGTAATGTTTGGCGTGTGGCCTGTGCCATGGGGTGTGGCTAGTAACAAGGATGAACATATCTACCACTTACCATCAACCACCTTAATCTCCCTTCCCTCTTCACTCATATGAAGCATGCACCACCTGTTATTTTATATAAATCAACAAAAGAGAAGGAGAGAGTATCCCTCAAATGTATCTACAGGGGTCCGTAGTAGATATCAGACATATCTGCTGCAGTCTACCATTTTTGATCGTAAAAAGAGCCCCCATAGGTAACTATGGGGGCTGCTTTATTGCCAAAGGGCCTGATCAGAGATGGACGGTATTGCACAGCTGCAAGGAAGTGGCTGTGCAATACCATTTAACTCAAATGCAAATGCAGCAGGAGGTGTCTATAGCATATAATGTAGATGCCTCCTGCATGCATCTGCAATCCAAGTGCAACATCCTTAGACGCAGCCCCGGAGTTGATCTTTTGGCCAGGCTGCGTAAGCTGAAAGTTACGCAGCCTTGCTAGTTCCTGGCAGCTTGCGAGGCCAGGAAATTTGTGTCCACTGATGCAGATCCTGGCCTCATCCCTCCCGGCCTCACACCCACGTTTCAGGGAACACTGCCCAGCCATGCCCCCGATCCGCCGAGATCACAGGACCAGTTCTGCACATGCACAGACCCCAATATCGGAGATGTATGCAAACCATAAGGTTTATATACGGTTACACATATACACATACATAGTCAATTGCAGTCACACACACATAGTCACATACTTACACACTTACATACATACAGTCACACACACATGCATGCATACATAATCATACACTTACATATAGACAGTGCCCCCTCCCTGAGTCCCTCTTACCTTATAAGCTGGCTGATGGATATTGTTTTTCACTCTGATAGCTGAGTCTGCACTAAGGATGGCCATTGACCATCGATGATTTGAAACCATCGGCATGAACAGCTCCAACTGCCGCACATGCGTGAAAACCGTGATGGAAAAACCATCAATGGTACCACACAGAATAGTTACTTACCATTGATGGTCTGTGTCACCATCGATGGCAACCGTCATTGGAGGCCACACCAATGGGCATCCCTAGCCTGCAGCTGCTCCACCTCTTCTCTTCCATGCTGGCACAGTGCAGTGTAGCCCCACTCCCTACTCAGACTCCACCTCCCTCTTCTCCAGTTCCTGCTCTGCACTGCAGCTGTGATTAAAGTATGGGGGGGCCCTGAGAGAGGGGGCCCTGGGGATGTGCTTTAATACAGCTTTGTGGATGCAGGCTGTGAGGCAGGTAGAGAATGCTGTCTGGCCACTCTGATAGTGTGTAATTAACAATCAGAGTGGCTGGGGAGCATCTTTATCTGCCTGCAGCCACACACTCCATGTAGAATCCACTCCCAGCCCAGCCCGATCCTGCTCGAAGGCCCCTAGAATCGTGGGGCCTTGGGTAGCTGGCCAGTATGCCCATACGTTAATATGGCCCTGCATTAAATAGAGCATTGCAATGACCGCAATATAATGCAGAGAACATCACAGGGGCTGCCATATAATACAGAAAGCATCTGTGACCTCCATACACTGAAGTGCCAAAAGTCATGGGATAGATGACTAGTATTGTGTAGGACCCTCTAGCCTGGCAACTTGACATGGCATCTATTCCACAAGTGGACAGAAGACCTCTGGAGAGATGTTGACCCATGCCATCTGAATAGCTTCCCACAGCTCCCTGATATTTATAGGTGCAGGATCTTGGGTACGAATGGACCTCTCCACCAGTTCCATAAATGTTCGATTGTGTTCATGTCGAGCGAACATGTATTTGTCAGAACTCTTCAGAGGACAATGAATTATCCTGCTGAAATATTCCATTGTTGTGGGGGTACATGAAGCCCATAAAGGGCTGAAAACGGTCATCAAGCAATGCAACGTAGCGGTTACCGGTCAATTACATGTTCAGATGGACCAGCGGACCCAACCCATTCCACTTGAACACACCCCACACCATTAAGAAACCACCACCAGCCTGCACAGTCCCTTGTTGACAACTGGGGTCCATGACCTCATGGGGGCTGGTCCACGCTGCACTGACCTGCTGGATATGCCTCTGGTACCTCCTGCATTGAATGTGGGTTTGATTTGAGCCAGTCTGTTACCACGAAAAATTCAGGCCAGATGCCGCTGGTCACGATCATTAAGCACCCATGGTCAGCCACTGCGCTGTCCACGGTGGGTGGTAATGCCTTCCATAAGGTTTTCCACGTGACACCGTAGATTGAGGAATGTTGATTGTCCTCACAACTTCGGACATAGAATGTCCCACCCGTTAGGCACCCACTATCATGCCCCATTCGAACGCCGATAATTTGCCTTGCCGTGAGCAGCCTAGCCGGTGTTGAAACTGACTCACGAGATCTCAGATTACAACTGATGCGGATCTGGGCATTTGCAGCACGTGACACGCCGCTGTTGCCTGGCGACTAGACAACGCTATACAAGTGACATCACCATACAGCGTTGTCTGGTTGCCGGCAACAGAGGCGTGTCACGTGCTGCATGCTTCCGGTCGGGTCTCTCTGGAAGCAGGGCGGGCACCGCCAACTGGGGCTGTGGGCAGCTGGACACGCAGATTACTCTGGGTGCATTTAAGGTAAACTGATTTTTTTATGTACTGTTGATTCCTTGAAAACGGGTGATTAAAGACCCGAAATGTCGGAGGTATTTGGCTGTCCTTAGTGTCTTTTTTATAAAATTACAGCCCTGGGAGTGCCATCCTTATTTGCATATATATATAATAAACACACACACAAAGGGATGGCATTCCTCTTCACAAATATTCCGTGCCCAGGTTCTCTTACGTAAAAAATAAAATAAGTCCCACACAAGACATAGGCACTCCAGGAGCTTTAAATAACTACTCAATACACAATGGCCGTGTTCCAAATTTTCCAACGTTTCAGATATTTAATCTTTCATTACATTAAAATGTAGTTGTGCATACAAGGTGCCAGTGGTCTCCAGGGGCTCCGGGAGGGGGTAGCGGGTACTAATTACCTGGACCCGGGCTTGTTGGAGGGACCAAGGTTCTTTAGCTGCCCCCCTTCCTCTTACCTCCCTCGTCAGCATGCAACGTTGCTTTAGTGTGCTGCCAATATTTTTTCTAAGGGGGTGCATGGCCATGCCTCCCGTGGTTAGGTCACGCCCCCCGACTATAACGGGGGCCCGGGATATCTCTCTACGACCCTGGTGGTCTCTGGTCAGTCACTTGCCTCACACACCACTGGTGTTTAGCGAGCGCTGAGCCCTGGTTCCAGTCAGGCTCCTCACCAGAAGAATGCCTGACTAGACGGCACATCGGGCACATCTCCGCCTCCCTCCTCCCGGCTCCCTTCAATGCCTTAATAATAGTGTGTGAGCGGCGTTCCTGAAGGGTGATGATGATTCATCATCACCCTTCATTTTAAATGATCACCCAGCTGCAGCTACCTTCTGTCCAGCTCCCCCCTCCATCACCGGGGCACACAGCGTGGGGGAGACACTGTAACACTAGGCAGCACAGGGAGGACTTATAAAGCCTTCCACTGCACTGCCATTTGTAACTGACACCCAGCCTGTATGGGCGGCATGGGTGTGTTTGTGGAGATGTCCCAGCAGGGTTCGTAGTGGGCAGGGCTTTGGGCGGCCGATTATTGTGCTTACTGATTAGCTCAGCTGTGCCTGTGAGTGTGAAACAGAAGTGTGTTAGATGGATCACATCAGTGTGGAGCATTACTGAGAGGGAGAGAAAGAGATTGTCACTGATGAGTCCCCCTTTTCAGGTCCATACAATTGGCCAGTCAGCGGGCAATTTTGAGAATTTGGTAGACCACTACATGAGCTGGGTCCGGGGCCCCCTAAACTTCTGAGTCCCTTAGCAATGGCACCCCTTGCACTCACTATAGGTATGTCCATGCTCATAGGTTCTTTGCACAAACAAAATCAATTATACTAGCATTGGATTATACAAAAGTTATAATTGATTTAATGCCTAATAGTTTTAATTTCATCTGTAACAATTACTCAGATAAGAATATATTACAATCATCACCTTCTTAATTAAGGAGAACACTGTTTTTAATACAATACAAAAATAAGATCAGTGCAATCACATTTTTGTATTGTATTAGAAACAGTGTTCTCCTTAATTAAGAAGGTGATGATTGCAATTTATGCAGAAGTGAATTGTCAGTTTCCATCCAAACTCTGGCAGCTATAAATATAAAACAGTCGGCTGCGCCCAGGTCAGAGCAGCAAGATGACAAACCTGTATCTGGGACAGTGCTGACAATAGCAGTCTGCAACTGAGTCATTGTTGTTTTCAGTCCCATGATAGATATATAGATCTCATTGATTGACAGACAGAGTTGCAGACAGACACAGACAATAACTAAAGAGAGGAGATTCTCATGTAATTATACACCTACTGGATATTTATTCTATATGATTCAGTGGCTACACACAGAGTGGAAAACTGATCTGAATACTTCAGTATACTTTGCAGGTCTATATAACGTGCAGTCCTCCAGTGGTTCCCCCACCAGTCCCTGGCATCTTCCATAGACTCCTACATCATTTTTAGTTAAAATAATTATTATAGAGGTAAAACATATTCGAGGCACTCTAATGCAGTGCTGTCAAAGTACTTACCGAACAGTGCTGTAAACTAATCAGTTCAGTCAGTACTGAATCCCATGCCAGTCAGACCAGCAGTAGGGATACAGCTGGCGGTTTGTACAGGACTGCATTTTTTGTAATTGATGGATCCCGTGGGTACACAATATTTAGTGAATTTGGCCGGCTTCAGTGGCGCTTGGAGATGATGCCAGAAGAGCCGGGTCACTGCAGACCTGGCACCGGTGGGAATGGCGCCGACTCTGGAATTTCCTGGGTAGGCACCGGGAACGTTCCGGGTCTGATCTGGATTGGAACCCTGTTCCAACCTTCGGGTCAGACCTGGAATTTAGGTAAAAAAGCACTATTAGTAGGCTTAGTACAGTAAGTAAGTTACACAATTGATATATATTTTTGTGCTAAGAACAGATGTATATACTATTAAAACATTCTTAAAACTTTATAAGAAATGAAAATATTTTTAGACTGTTTAGCTTGCTTTATTATTGTAGTTTTGTTGTAAAATGTTTACCTTCTCATAGACAGTTGGGTTGACAGTGTATGAAATGCTTACAGTGATAGCAACCATGGGATTTGCATTCTCTGATAGGATATTACCAGTGGCGACTCCAGAGGTGGAGCTGCAGCGCAGTCCAAAATTGAAATAGGGGAGCCACACCAACTGCCAGTGAGTCCCGGACGTGTTTTTTGGGAATGGGTATGTTTGACCGCCGGACGTCAGCCGACGGTTCAAATCCCGACGCCGGCAGCTAGATGCACAAAATCCTGACAGCGGAGGTAAGTTAAGTATTCCTAACCCTCTCTCCCCCCCTAACCCTCCTTTAGGGGTGCCTAACCCTAACCCCCCCAGGAGTTAGGCACCTCCCCTTCCCCTAGCCTAACCCTCCCCAGGGGGGGTGGCTAACCCTAAGTCCCCCCGGGGTGCCCTAAACCTAACCCCCCCATCCCCGGCTACATACTTAGCCACGGCGTTGGACGATCGGTCCGGCGTCGGCATTAACATAGGCGTCAACATTTTGACGCCTGTGTTAGATCCCTTGCCGGTATTATGCTGTCGGCATGCGTCCGCTGGTCTCATAACTGCATACCGTTGTTTGACAGTATTTGGAAGGTCAGTTGTTGTGGCTCCCCTAATTGAATTTTTGGACTGCGCTGCGGACAGGTTGGGTACGGGATGCCGGTGCTCGGGATCCCGGTGTTCAGAATCCCAACAAATATTGGTTAGTATCCTAACCCTCCCCTTCTCCCTAACCCTCCCTCCGCGTTGCCTAAAACTTCCACCCCAGCCAGACCCTAACCCTCCCCCAAGTGCCTAACTCTAACTCCAGTACTTACCACCGGGATCCTGTCGGTCGGAATGCTGGTGCCGCCATACCGAGTGTCAGTATTATGACCGCATCACCTGCAGCCCCAACTCTGAAGCTGCTACTGGGTATTACCACTTTCATAGTGTTCTTTATATGATGTGTGCTTATACCTTTCACATTAAGTGATTGGTGATTTTTAGTAATCAATTTCTTGTTTGATTAGTTAGAAATAAGCATATACTGTTTATTTTATTTTACAGACTCACAAATTTCAGCTGAAAAGACTTGAAATGATATACGCAATTTGATTTGCCTATTGAGAGGCTCTCCCTTAAAGGTAAAGTTCCAACACCAGATTCTAATCATGGGGACTGTTCTCTCTTTATCGCCGAGCTACCGCAAGGCGGGTCTGTTTGAAGGAAGCTCATCAAGTGTGGCCCATTACACTGCTGTCCAGAACAGCAAGAATGGAAAATCTCTGAAGAGACATTCATTCATCTTGCCCTGGAAGCGACTTGTGGCTGTATCTTCGAAAAAGAGACAACCCAAAAAGAGTCAAACCAACAACGGTTACCAGAACAATGTTACCCAACTCAACAGTGAGAACCTGAAGAAGTCTCTATCCTGTGCTAATTTATCAAGTTTTACACAGGACTCACAAGATAATCTTACTAAGGACCCTGTGTCTACTGTCAGTAAGTCAGCTCAAGAGCAGCAAGTGCGCTCTTCTCCAAAACGTGTGGTGGTGCAGGCATCCACCAGCGAGCTACTGAAATGTTTAGGGGAGTTCCTCTGCCGTAGGTGTTACAAGTTGAAGCATCTTTCACCCACAGACCCTGTTTTATGGCTTAGAAGTGTTGACAGGTCTCTCCTTCTTCAAGGATGGCAGGACCAAGGGTTCATCACCCCGGCCAATGTGGTCTTTCTCTACATGCTGTGCCGAGATGTCATCTCTTCAGAACTGGCCAGTGAACAGGAACTACAGGCGTCCTTGTTAACCTGTGTGTACTTGTCATACTCCTATATGGGCAATGAGATTTCTTATCCACTGAAACCCTTTCTTGTAGAGAGCTCGAAGGAGGCCTTTTGGGACCGTTGCCTCTCGGTTATTGCATTAATGAGCCCAAAGATGCTGCGCATCAATGCGGACCCCAAATATTTCACTCAAATCTTTGCTGATCTTAAAGCTGAGGGTGGACAGGAGGACAAAAAATGGCTCATGATAGGGTTGGATCGGTAAAATATAGGATATGTTAGGCATGTGCGAATTAACTGTGAAGATAAGACTGCGTTGCTGGTGTCTAATAGAAAAGAGGTTATTTGTATTGGCTTTTGAATGGAAAGATGGTACATGACATTTCTGAGCTGGAATTTGGCAAGCAAATGGTGTCCCTCAGCAGAATTTAAGAACTGAACATGCTGTTTGGATTTCCAATACAATGTTCTTCAGGGCTTTACTTGAAAATGGATGGTCATACCATAGAACTTGACAGGACTCAACATAGGCTTAAACAATGCAATGTTTTGAAATTCTCCCACTGTAACAATTCTCTGCAGAACTCTGAAAGAAAAGTGTGTTTAGAACTGTTGTTCAGAGGTCTGGTGGAATATAAAGGCTGATATTGTCCCAGAAATAATTTGTTCTTGCCTTGGTAATCCACCAGATTTCCCTCCCATTGTTCTTGTTTACATCCATCTTGCTAAATGTCCAGATATTACCTTAATTAACCTGATTATAAATGTGAACTCTAATTAACCCCTCTGGCATAAAACCGTCAGATTAACTGGTGTACTGCTATGGTAGGATTACCATGTGTATCAAAAATAGCACTTGACTACTTGGCTCTCAGACAGAAATGTGTTAACCTCTGATTTTGCCCTTTCCATCCTAAGGCCTTCCCCTTAATGCAAATACTTAGAACATATGGTAAAGGGCACCTCTCTCCTACCCCACTGTGGTTTTGGGGAGATAAATGAAAAATTGCTTTGTCTAGATCAGTGGTTCTCTAATTCGGTCCTCAGGACCCCACACAGGTCATATTTTCCAGATCTTCTGGCGGGTGCACAGGTGTATTCGTTACACACAGACACATTTTAAAAGATCCACAGGTGGAGCTAATTATTTCACTAGTGATTCTGTGAGGAGACCTGAAAAACATGCACTGTTTGTGGTCCTGAGGACCGAGTTTGAGAACCCGTGGCCTAGATTATGGCATGTCAACAATACAATGGGGGAGATTCAACCCATGGTTAATTGAATCTCTCCCAAATTCTCTTTTTGGTTGTAAAGACAATGATCTGCTTATATGGCGGGAGGCAAGTTCACTGTAAAATAATCATGTTGTACAATCTCTGAATGTGGAATGTTGATGGAAGTGGAAATAACTGTCAACCGATGAGCTTCTCTTACTAACACTGCCCGACACAAATGGGTTACTAGACAGATCTGGGAGCCATGTCCTGCTGCACATGTCTACTTCATAGTCAGAAAACCCCAATCTTAGAAGTGGAGAGGGCAAGTACAGATAATAGTAGGTATTAATACTCACTAAAGGACACTGTAAAGCCAGATGTCCTCATTAATATTTATGTAATATTTGGAATACTATGAAAGAGAGCTGGTGGTAATACAGTAGGTGGCTTTTCCAGCTCCTGTTGCCCTAAAACACCGGGTGCTAACCTGCTGCTTTTATGTTATTTGCCTAAATGATTCGCTTGTAGCATATGAAACAAGGTATTTGCATAGCAAAAAAAAAAAAAAAAAGGTTTGTTGCTATGCTATGAATAACTAGATATTAGTTAACCCATTTCTGTCCATTCAAGTTCACAGCTACAAACACCTGACCAATCCCAAGGCATTTGGCAGCATTAGTGCACGTGTCACCTATACACAGTGGATGCAGTCATTTTGTGAACTGAACCAATGTTTGCACTAGGAACTAGTGACCTTGCTGAGGTGTTAGGTAGAGTAGTGTTCATAGTGAAACAATAGGCAACATTTAAAAAAAAAAATTGTTATAGTCCCTTTAATAACTATATTTTACTGTGTGCAGACACTGCTGCACTTTAAGGATATCCCATTATGAACCAAGAAAATGCAGCCAATCCATTCACAGAACTACTAGTGTCTCCTGAATATTTGCCCAGTAGGCATCTCAGTGAGGTCATTGGTTCCTAGTGAATTGATACTATGCCTTCTTATGAATTCTGGTTCAGTGAGGGACAAGTGTGCGTTGGCTGGATGGTGGTAGGTTGAGTGTCTCAATGTGACATAATCCCAATATCCATCATGACTAGCGCCTACTATTATTTATTTTATAGCTTAAGTGCTTCATATCCATATAATGTGATTTAACTCAAAGTATGGGTCATTTTATTTTAAAAATATATATTAAAAAAAACAAAACATGAATAGATTTGCATCACTGTGAAACAATTCAGGTTGATAGTTTTGACATAACATAAGGGCACATATTCTCCACACTGCCCTTCTGGTCTCTGTCTAAAGCTGCATGCACAAACAACGATTTTTTGAACGATTATCATTAAACGATATCGTTTAATGATAATCGTTTGACTCAGAAAGTGAACAATTTTTTCAAACGATGAACGATAATCGTTCATGTTTGTAGTTTAGTCAGACTTGTCAACTCAACAATTTTCATTAAGGAAATATGCAAAAAACGTTTGTAGTTCAAAAAAATCGTTCATTACACTTTAAAAAAATCTGACAGATAATCTGACAGAAAATCGTTCAGAAAATCGTTGGTACAAAATCGTTGTGTGTGCATGCAGCTTTAAAGTGTACCCATCACTTACACAGCATAGGCAGCAATTATGTCTGCTGGATGAATATGTAATCGATGATGCCACTAGGGACTACTGACATAATTGATGAATGACACATTACTTCCCAGTAAATGCATAGGCTGTAATCTTGCCCACAATATGACTGCCTCCCTCTACTTGTGGGCGACAGGTACACTTTAAAGTCGAAACCTGAACTAATGTAGCTAACTGAGCCAAGATTTATGCAAATGCTAGATTTTCCCTAAAATATAGCGTATAATTGGAAATAAGCAAAAGGCCAAGCAAATAAGTTTGGTTGGAAGTCAAACTGATCAACTCTTGTTGAATTACAACCACAGAAGCTGGATGAGAGTTCTGCCTCAGATTACACATTGCTGGAATGCTAAAATTGTAGAACCTTATCTAATGCAGAATTCAAAAACATGATTTGACGTCCTGGCACTTTTTTTTGTGCTAGCGAGAAATCTGCATAAGGAACTGTATTCTCAGCCAGATTTGCAAATGCGTGGAAAGAGTGGACAGTCAAAACTAGACTTGCATATGCCTGCCTTGACCCCTGACACTTCTGCGGTTTAAGGGACATCTGTTGTCAAATAGACTGCTTTGATAATTATCATTACAACGAGATGTGCCACTAACTTCTTGTTATCATACTGTTGCAGATTAGTAAGCAAGGAGTTTGTTACCCCATTCCCCCATGTGTATGTTACATGTACAGTGTTAGAGAAAAATTGTGGTATCTTCTAAATTCATATTTTCTTTATAGTTAGGTTGTAGGTGCACAATTGGGGTTATATTTTGTTTGTCCTGCAGGATAAAGTGATTCGATTTCTCTTTTCATAAAGGACACATAAAAAGTGCATCTACTGTTTACCATAACTGAAGGAGGAACAAAAGTTAACATTAGCCGGCTCATGTTGACATTTTGCAGAAAAGTTGGTATGTGATGGTGATATTTATTTTCAAGGTGTCCAGCCAGTATTAGCCAAATGCACTAATGCCAAGCTGTGTTTGGGGTTAGGATACAGTTTATTGTATAACTGGATGCATATAAAATATGTACATAAGCTGGATGGCTACTGCTGTTACACATCTTAACTACTGTAGCTCAAGGCCAGCAGCATGTGCTATTTATAGGTGTCTGTTGTTTAAACCTACATTTTGATCTGTACCATTTTACTTGAAGTCACTGCATTACCTAAAAAAATTGTTTTGTGTTTAGCATCACTTATGCAGACTTGCTGACTCTCCCGCAATGGCCAGGAGGCTCCCGAAAATCAGGTGGCGCACCTGCCCCCCCCCCCCCCCCCGCAAGAGAGGGCAAGTCTCCCAGTTAGGGGGGGTCACCGGAGGAAACTCCCGACAGCCGTCCAGTTAAGAGTGATAGTGGGCAGTCTAGGGGGATGGGGGGCAATGATGCGATTCGCGCTGAATCGTGTTACCATAGCCCCGCCTCTGCTTTACAATGCTGAATCTCTCAACATTATATGCTGGGGATGGGGCCGCGATGACGCTATCGCACCACCCACCATTGCCGCTGCCACGCCCCCTGCAACGCCTACCTGGCTGCAGCTAGGAAGTCGGCATGTATGCTTATGGGGCATGTGATACAGAGAGAGTACTTTTTCCTGGGGGGTACAACAGAATTCAATTAAATCATTTTAGAAATGAATAAAAGAAGCATCCACAGCATGGAAGCTAATATAAATCTTGCAGCAACTTGTAACTAAAGGTGAGTACCGGCACTATTTTGTACTTCGTTATTTTACACTATCCATTTGAAATCTCAGCCTTCAAAGAAAGATCATTACAGTAGCTTGTTGGCTGTTGGCTATATGCACACAACAAGCAAAGTAATAAGGTTGGTGAAATAGAATGTATGGGTTGGGCCAATGTTTGTGAGACTGCAGCTGATCAAATTCACTAGGAACAAACTGACCACACTGGCTCCTGGTGAATGACTATGTACATTGATATTGGCACAGTCCACAATAATTTATTTGCAAAACGATACAATAATTTTAAACGGCTTATTCCAAAATTCTCACCCCAAATACTTTAGCTTCCATAAGAGTGCCTCAGCTTTAATGTCTGGACTCCTGAAATCCAATTTACAGTTACTAAACTGCATATAGGTGACACCATTGTCTAGGTCTCTGCTGACCCCGTAGCAGTGTTTATAGCAGATGTACTGGTATATTGCAGGAATGTTTGGTAGCTTATTATGGATATTAGGTACCAGGCTGTAAGGGATCTGATCATGAGGTGGTGCCATATATGGCATTTTACAAAACGCCTCTACAGGTATTACCCCGAGCCCTTATCCCAGTTCTCACCAGTTCACTCAATTTAGAACAAGAACTTAAATTGGTTCCTAGCCTAGGAAACTATTTATAATGTGTATCATCATTTATTAGGGTGTGTGTGACCCACTTTATAACACACCCATAGGAAAAAAACATTTCCAAAACTGTTCCAGGTGCTTTTGTATTTCTTGTATCAGTCACGTATACAGTGAAGGCTGCTATGGTGTAAGAATGCAATCTTCTCATTTAACTATGAACCACTGAAAGCACTTGTGGCACAAAGTATTCCTGTCACCTACTGCACACTGTGCCACATGCATTGACAGTATTAGAATTCAGCCTCAAAATGCCAGCAGCCTCTACTGTGTCTTGGCAATGGCTTCACGTAATGAATTTTGGTACATGTAAAAAAAAAAATGAATTACTGCTGATATGTGAATATTACATGGTGAGGAGTGGGTGTGTCAGTAAACACTTGCTTTTTGTGGGCAGGCTGTGTGACCTGGCATGTTACCTATGATCTGCCTGTGTAATATATGTACATGTATATAAATATGTATTTGTGTGACTGAGTGCATGACACCTCGTAGCCCACACATGTACACAGGGTAAGCATGTTCCTGTACAGGTATTTGGGCATGAACATGAGTACATGTGTGTGGGAGTCAGGTTATCGTACTTGTAGCATCTTCCGGTTTACATGAAGTTATCGAGTAGTTTGTGTGAATGACACTAATGCTTGTGTCTAACTGTATTTTTATTTAATTTTGTACTGTGAGGATGAAATAAAGTCTCACTCTGTGTCATGTGTGTGTTATTTTTGGGGGCGGTGTTACAGCGATCATGTTATGGTGAGACCAATCCAACAACTGGAAATTCATTTGAAAGAAAAATAAAATAACATAACTTTAGCGTGCACCTACCAAATGATCGATCAATCTACCTACCTGTGAAAATCATTAAAACTTTAAATCTGTGGTTTCCAAAGACTGCAACTTTTTACTATTGCAAGAATTTAATTAGGTATTGTTCAGCAATGGAAGGGTCCATTTACACTTGCTTCCCCTACTTACTGATTCAATAAGACCATAGGACACACAATGCAATGTTACAGATGATTTAACTACAATCTATACAATTATATATATTCTTTTTTATTATCAGTCAAATTGATAACACAATTTTATAGATAATTCTAAAAGACAGTTACAGGCTGGAAAACCTGGGATAAAATTATATAGCAAAGTTGTATGATTTAAATGTAACCCTCTCAAGGGTTTAAGAGAATTTTGGGGGAGCCAGTCCCCACAAAGGACACCTGGGTATTTGATTGTCTTTTTAAAGGCATAGTGCTGAGGTACTCAGGATTGCTGTATGGTTAAGGCACACACAAGTTAATTGGCTGGTACACTCAAATTGAAGCCGTTTCGGCTCTTGTTGAAGTGAGGCTGTGATTGGTTGATCTTGGTTTCCACGCTAATGGAACAGGACTTGCCGTGCTGGCTGCACTGAACTGGGTGTGACACTGTGATCTGTAGGCGCCTCTTCTCACTGTCAGGACATAGGAATTAGACATTAATGTAACACTTAATACATAACTCCTCATCATTTTATTTCAATTCATCTATACAGCGTCTCAATGATCCAAATGTAATTGTGTATCTAAAATGCAATATACTCATACTCAAATTATAAACTTAAGACATTCATATTTACTGCATCGTGGCAAGACTGATCATCCTTTCTTACAGCACCCCATCTGCAAATACCTGCACACATTCTCCCTTTTTTCCAGAAGCCAGGTAAATGTAATTACCCTCACACACAAATTCCTGACCCACACCACCCCTTCATAGATCTCAAACCTCTGCTGGAAATACTATCATCCACGTCCTCTTTGACCTACCTCTCACCTGTGCCTCACTTCCTCTGATAACCACCTCTTACTCCCACATACAGGACTCTCGACCTCACTTCATACTAAAATCTCTGACAAGCCATCTCTTTACTGGAGCCTACTCTACCCACACTAGTACACCCTCGCTGCCATGCCAATCCCCACTCTGAGCCACAATGGCCCGTTGTTTCAGTTCTGCCCTTAGGGGGTACATTGAATATATCATGACATAGATAAGTTCAGCTCACATCAGCTGTTACATTTCTTACAACAGTTTTATATGAGGGTATTCGTGTACAAGTCACCTAAAAACAGCAGAGAGACATTTTTTCTGGGCTGAAAGAATAAATAGCACATCTTTTCACTAGGAAATGCCTCATGCCTCAGTGATGATTCTTCTGAGTTACATGCTGCATTTATTGGTCCATCTCACAAATAGCAGCTTCCGCTATATGCTATAGAAGAAGCAGTTACATGAACTTCACTAACTACACCATTTGCTCCACTTTGCAATTAGGAAAAAGGGGTTGCACAATGTTTATTAGTCACACACCCAGGATGACACCACAGTCTTTGACCCACACAATGTTCCTTACAGGTTCTATGCTACTGACTAATGACACACAGTAATATATAAAGGAAGTTTTGAAAGACCGTTCAACATCCTGTTACTGCAAGTGTAGAGTGATCTAGTAGTAACAGAACATCAAGGAGAATTAGCAAACTTTCTAAAGAGGACAAGTGGTGGACCTGCTAATAGCAACCAATCAGATTTCAGCTATCATTTTATTGAACGCACTAGATAAATGACAGCTGGCACCTGGATGCTAGTTTTGCACAACACCTACACCCTCCTCTCCAGTACAACATTTTGACTCAGGCTTATCACTTTCACCAATCTGCCTCTGACTCAACTGTCCAAGGCTTAGTAAATAGACCCCACAGCTTGTAAAGTCACAGTTAGGAGTTGATAGGTTGGTACTTTACCCCCATCCTATATATCTCTCTCTCCAAAGCTTAGTACATAGACTCCTGTGTACTGCACACACGATGCAGTGTGGACATGTGATAAATCTCACCAAACAAGCAGACCTAGTTATCATACGGTTTCCTATGAATCAGACTGACACAGTGACCTATACATTAGTAAATTATTTTTATGTTTAATTGGCATTATAATTGGCAGTATCTCTGTAAAAAATGCTTACAGGTCATTATGTATAGATTGCTTACAACTAACTGAAGTACTTCAATCACTGAAAATATTTTGTATGGTTTTTTTTGTTTGTGTTATTAAATTCATTTTCTAATTCAGGTATACAAATTATATTAGTTACTGTACTTGAAGTCTGTACAATGGAAAAGCCTAACTGGAAAGCATGGCCAAAGAGAACATATTTATTCATGGTCAGATATGAGACTACTCTGCTGTTATACCAAGTTATAACTGAAAGACTGTAATGTAAAATGGGGAAGAAGAAAAAGAAAAAAGAGAAGGTATTGCCCCTTGCGAGAAGACCCACAGGATGTGCTGCTGATTTTCCAATGGTAAATATGTGGACAATACTGTGTTAGCAGCCTGTGCAGCACATACGGCTGAGAGAACCCGGTTTGTGGAATAACAGATACAATTCTTCTGTCAGAATTCTGTGAAATTCCTCCATGATATCCCCCAGAGAAACTGCCTGGTCAGTCAGAGAGGAGCGAAAGAGAGAACGTGAGAGGAGGAAGGAGGCGGCTCAGGATGAAAAGAAGGCAGAAGGGGAGTTATGGAGGCGCAAATAGGGGTGGGGGAGTTCAGCTAAAAAGAGCTTGGATGGTTGCCTGGTGCTGACCAGGGATTTTTCTTTGATGGAACTCATTAAGCCCTCCATCCTCATCACAGATCTATTCAGATACTGATGCTGTTGCCATGGAAATAATTCAACCCCCCAAGTTTAACTCCTCATTGTTAAAAGCAACATGAACAGTGTAAAAGTAAATGGAGAAAGCAGCACAGAAACGGTTAGGGAAGGCACAATGACATTACACATGTAACCTGCGGTCTATTAAATGTAATTTAATCCTAGAAGGAGATTTGGGGAGTGTAGAATTAGGAGGGGTAAATGTGAAGGAAAACCTCAGAAGAAAAGAGATCCTGGTGAAGGAATTGAGATAAACTCAAAGGGTAACACAAGGATCTAACAAAAACAGCTGAAGACAATGTATGAATGCTTTCATGTGACAGGAGGACTCTGGGAACTCCCCCTCCAGCTGTATGTGTCACTCCTAATACTTCCTGGTAGCTGCTATAAAGGGGATGAGGGAAGCTCAGTGTGACAGTGGATAAATGAAGAAATTAGTGACAGTGGGAAGAAATTACAGTATATTATCCTAGGTTAAATTATTAGCTTTATCTGGAAACATTCTTTGCTATTACTAAAACAATCACAGTGCCCAAAGTGTGTCACAAGGATACACAGTGTTATTAGCATAAGCCGACAGCTGTTCTATTCACAGCACACAATGGAAGCAGCCATTTGTGGGCTGAGCCAATAGCTATAGGAATGCAGCCTATCAATTTCTTAAGCACTAGTGGCGCCATGGTTTTTTGATGACACAGTGGAGAGAGCCTGAACCAATATTTCATATTTAATTGTAGCCTACCAGTTTCACCACAAACTAGCATGCTCCTTATGCCTCAGCAATGCCACTACAGCAGTTCCCAATTAATTAATAGGATGTATTCATTGATGGCTCAGCCCACAAAATGGCTTCCTGCATTGTGAGCATCATGGTAGTTCCTATGAATTTGTACTACGACTGGACCCACTGTCCCAAAAAAACGAAAATTGGAGATCATTTATTTTATGAATTTATTTCTAATATCATTATTATAGCGCACCTGGTGTATATTATTGTAAATGCAATTCGTGCATTTTAGGTGCTGTCATTTTTTTTGCAGCATGTTGTGTAATACAAACAGAAACTAAATTGTGTTTATATTCAAATTAAATGATTTAGCCTCGTTTCCTGTGCCTAGATCAGTTGTCTGTTTGTAAACATTACAATGTGATATTAAGTTATGGTAGACTTAGCTTTTTGTTAACTCTATTTTTTTTAAGTCCATAGGGTCCACAGGGATAACATGGGGTGTGTGTGGTTGGAGTGATCCGGGCAAAAAAACAGTTAAAGCTTTAGCTCCCAGGATGCTCCGGACCTCCTCCACATATACTCCGCTCCCAGCCATAGGCAGACAGTTTTGTAAACAAGCCCAAAGCAGGAGCAATAAAAGATGAGAAGGAAGAACATTTCTCCCAGAAGATGAAGGAATCCGTGATCAAGAGAGAAAATACCCAATGAGGCCAGGTGCGTCAGGGTGGGCGCCCTGTGGATACTGTGGACTTTGAAGAAATAGAGTTAACAAAGGCAAGTCTACCATAACTCTTAATTTCTTCTTCAGGGTCCATAGGGGATCCACAGGGATACCTTGGGGATGTCCCATAGCAGTTTCCATTAAGGGTGGGGATGCTCCTGAGCAGAAAAGAGAATCCGATGCCCAAAGGAAGCATCCTGAGAGGCAAAGGTATCAAAGGCATAGAACCTGAGAAAGTTGTGGATGGAAGACTACGTGGTCGCCTTGCACAGTTGTTCAGCAGAAGCACCACATCGAACTGCCCAGGAAGGTCCCACAGATGAGTAGAATGTGCTGTAACCCTGTTTGGAACAGGAAGACTAGCTTGCGTGTAGGCCTGAGAGATTGTCATGCGGAGCCAACGAGCCAGAGTTTTTGTTTGTTAGCTGGCCAGCCTCGCTTGTGAAAGCCATACAACGCAAAAAGAGAATCTGATTTCCTCAAGGAATTTGTACGATCCACGTAAATACAAAGAGCACTGACCACATCCAAGGAAGCAGCACCTGCAGAAAGATCCAAGGACTGGAAGGCTGGAACCACAATCTCTTCTTTAAAATGGAACCGGGATACCACTTTAGGGAGGTACCCAGTCCTGGTATGGAGGACAGCTCTGTCCGGATGAAAGATCAAAAATGGGGAGCGACAGGAGAGAACTGCCAAAATCAGAAACCCTGCGGGCAGAGGAGATAGCAAGGAGAAAGAGTATGTAGAGTTAAGGACAAGTCCCATGGAGCCACCGGAGGGACAAAAGGAGGTTGAATGCAGAGGACACCCTGAAAGAATGTTCTAACATCAGACAGGGGAGCAATCCTTCGCTGGAACCAGACTGACAGAGCAGAAACCTGAACTCTAAAGGATGGCAGGTGTTAGCCAAGGTCTAACCCAGCCTGGAAAAAGGCAAGCGCCCGGGAGACCCTAAAAACATAGCCTCTGGGGGAGCACCAGAGCATCCATGAGGGCGGCTGGGGTTCTCTGGTCCTGGACCCGTACCTGGGGACCATGTGGTTATGACATGAGGTCATGAGGTCTACATCTGGCAAACCCCATTTGTCCACCAGGAGTTGAAAGACATCCGGGGGGAGAGCCTATTCTCTGGCATGTATGTCCTGAAGCCTTGGGAAGTCTGCTTCCCAGTTGAGGACTCCGGCAATGAACACTGCCGATATTGCCAGGAAATGACCTTCAGCGCAGACCAGATTGATTGCCATGTCCCACATGGCTGCCCGACTTCGCGTGCCTCCCTGATGGTTGAGGTAGGCTACCGCAGCCCAGTTGTCTGATTGGATCTGGATCGCCCTGCCCTGAAGGAGATCCTGCGCTTGAGTGAGTGCTCTGTATACTGCTCGAAGCTCCAGAATGTTTATGGGCAGACGACTCTCATGGGTTCTCCCACATCCATGAAAGGTATGATTACCGGATACCATGCCCCATCCGCAAAGACTAGCATCTGCAGTGAGAAACTCCCAGTTTGGAATCCAGAAGGGGTGACCCTTATCCAGATGGGACATCTGCAGCCACCATGAGAGGGAAAGCTGAACCTCTGGAGAGAGGAGGATCATTTGGGACCGGATCAGATGATACTGCCCATTCCACCAGGAGAGAATCAGTTGTTGAAGGGGCCTGGAGTGGAACTGGGCGTATTCCACAATATCGAAGGTGGATACCATGGACCCCAGGACCTGCATTGCTGAGTGAATGGATACCCTCCGATTGTGGAACAAGTTGCGCACACGCAAGTGTAGTGTCAAAATCTTATCCGCTGGCAGAAAGATCCTCTGTATTCGAGAATCTAGTAGTGCCCCCAGAGGTATCATCCGCTATGTCGGAGATAGGGAGGACTTTTTCCAATTGATGAGTCAGCCGTGTGTTTGCAGGCAGTCCACGGTCAGCTGGAGATGGCGTTGTAACACAAGCGGTGAATGTGCCAAGATTAAGAGTCATTTAGGTATGGCAGGATTCTGACTCAATGGTGCCTGAGGTGGGCGCCATAACTGCCATTATCTTGGTAAAGACCTGAGAGACTGTTGATGGACCAAAGGGCAGTGCTCGAAACTGTTAATGTTGCTGCAGAACAGCAAACCGTAAGAACTGCTGATGGGTTGGAGTAATAGGTACATGAAGGTATGCATCCTGAATATCCAGAGAAACCATGAAATCCCCAGGCTCTGATGGGGGACTTGTACAAAAAAAAACTGCTGTGGAGGACGCCTCAGAAAGGTGAGAGCGTACCCCTGAGAGACCACTTCTCGAACCCAGGCGTCTCTTGTTGTTTGACACCAAGAGTCGGCAAATCAAAGAAGTCGGCCCCCCCACCCTAGGATCCCCCAGGAAGAGGCCCGCCCCATCAGGCGGAGGGTTTGTCCGATTTGGAAGTCAGACGTCTGGCTGACCAAGACTGCTTGACTCGCAGCTTGGTGGTCTCATGCGAACTAGACTGCCTAGGAAAGGACTGTCCTCTTGCCTTACCCTGGGGGCAAAAGGATCTAGAAGAGGACAGCTTAGGGGCAGCTGCTGATGACAGAAAGGCAGATTTTGAGGTTTCCACGGTAGCCTTAGCCACCTAGGCCGTAGCCATAGCTGGCCTAGTGATAGCGTCAGAAAGTGAGTAGACTGATTTGAGATAAGTTTCTAGTCTTCTATCCGTGGCATCCTTAAGGGATCATGTAGTAGGTAAAGGCAGCGTAGATCTTCTGATTAAGCGTGCCACATGTGAATCAACAGTGGGAGGGACTTCCCACTTAGTACACTCCCAATAGGGAGAGGGTAAAAAAAATGCTAGTCTTTTTGGGACCTGGAACTGTTTGCCAGGAGTACCCCAAGTTTCTCCCATGAGCTCAGTGAGTTGTTTCAACTCAGGGAATTCAGCCATAACCACCTTTTGACGTTTAAACATCGGGGTTTTAGGCTTAGGGTTCATCATCCTCTATATTCAGGATTGATTTACCGCCCTCACTAAAGCAGGAACATCCTCTGTTGAATGACGGTGCTCCTTGCTCGAGTGCGACTCGGAGACAGAACCTTGTGCATCATCTGCCTCCTCAGATGATGCGTCTGAATCCGAAATCTGGGTAGACTGAGAGGATAATACAGTCCACTTATGTGCTTTGGTGGCTAATGGTCTGTCCGCCTGTAACTTTTGCTGAGAGGCGGCCGACGTATGAGCCATATTCTGAACTGAGTGGGCATAAACATCCATCCAAGAAGAATGCATAGGGGGTACCGAAATAGTAGGCAAGCGGGAAATCGCCTTACCTGTACCTCTCAGTCTGCCCGGCTGAACTCCTGGAGCAGCTAGCAGAGCCCCGCTGGCACCCGCCGTAATTACCGGACCACTCACCAGTGTTGCGGCGCCGGCGGAGGTAGCTGGAGCAGCCGCACAGACGCCCCTTAAGGACACCTTGCTGCTTGTTCATAATAATAATAAAACAAAACTCATAAAACTAATGCTTGCCTAAGCAGTCCCCTGGTTCTAAAGGTGCGATCTGTCCAGCACCAATTGAAAAACTGTCTGCCTATGGCTGGGGGCAGGTGTATATGTGGAGGAGGCCCGGGGAATCCTGGGAGCTAAAGCTTTAACTGTTTGGTGCCCGGATCACTCCAACTACACACACCCCATGGTATCCCTGTGGATCCCCTATGGACCCTGAAGAAGAAATTCCCGTATTCACAGTTTTCCTTGTTTGCAAGCGGTTATATGCCCTTTTGTAAGCCCAGGGAAGAAATGAAATTCACACAAGCATAACATCTTGTCCATTGGCCCAGTCAAAATCTAACTCCTCTCCCAAATTGGCCACCCTGCTCAGACATTACTAGCATGAGTGCAGTACTTCAATTGCCTATCTGATCTTATGGCAGAGATAAAGACTCAATTTGACTCTATAACCAGAGCAAATGTTGCTGTATACTTTCTTGTATTCCAAGTGGGTATATATCATCATCCCTACAACAATAATCACAATCCTTTCTACAAGATCCTGCATGACGCTATCTGCTGTATTCCTGTCATCTACCCTGTAATCTGTTCCCTGGCTGTCCTGTGTAGAACCTAGTGCCCTTGCTCTGCCTGCTGCCTTGCAGTCTTGATCCTAAATAAACTGTCAGAAGGAACCAGCCACATACGCCAGCAGAGAGGTGCCACAACAGCTATACAAAACTCCCAGAAGTAGGCTGTTCCAGGTGCCTGGTGGTGGCAGCAACGTCTTTCCTACAACGAGTGTGCAGTTGGCACTTGCAGCATGTGAACATCTGGTGGCCTAGTAGCACAAGTAGGATTGGTCAGTTATGGTGTTGGAACCTTAAAGCCAATCAGTAAAACTACTGAAACAGGAAGTAGTACAGACAGAGTACAGTAATCACCTCCTGTAACAAATACTAAATCCGCCCCCCTTTAGTTCCATAGTCAATATATTTAAGGCAAACATTTATAAACAAAATAATAGAGATACAAGCAGTATATTTTAGTGTCACTGGAGGAAACCTGTACACTTTAAGTTCAGTTTTGGACAACTCGCCCCTATCCTATCTGCTGCCCCCTTATGTGTGCAAACCCAAGCTTGCAACACGGGGAGAGCTCTATTCAGTCTCATTGCAGAAGCAAAGGCATACTTCCCTCTTCCCTCACAGCGTAAAAAGGCACATGTCATCCACAAGTGACTAACCCCCGACCTCACTTATTGCATGGATAAGGGTAGATAGTACATTTCACCATATGTTTCCTAAGCTCTGGAAAGTGATAAATTGGAAAGTGATAATCTACCAGCCACTCTATTCCTGTCATGTTACAGGCTGTGTTTGAAAAATGACAGTTAGTAGCTGATTGATTGGCACTTTATCACTCTCCAATTTATCACTTTCCAGAGCTTAGTACATCTGCCCCATAGTGATGAGTTGTGTGAAAGTGAATTGCACCTTTAACACCACTTGTTTAACTTTATACTACTAATACTTTGCCCACTCACTGGTGATATGCTTAGAATTTTAGAGATAAGTAAGAGAAACTACTACCACTCACTCACTCACCTCTTAAAATGGTTGGCTAAGACCCCGACAAGTTCCCCCACACGGCTCTCTTGTGGGGACTGCCCAGCAAACCGCAGACACACAATGAGGTCTTTGTGGTCCTTTGTGTGAAAAACAATCAGCTGGTCTTTCCCATCGGTCACACTGATGCCAGTTACCTTATGGAATAAAAAAGGAGAGAGATAGATCATATAGGCAGAGACCTGTTAAACTCTCAGGCCCTAGTTCTAAGTTGCATGCAACTTCGTATGTGGCTGCATCTAGCGATTTTTCTCATACTGCGCATGCATCGCAAGCTGCATATGCATCCTTCTTAATGTCTACTTGATTCAGAGCCATACACATCTCAGCTGTTTCTCTGTGACCACTAAATAAGCGCTTCTCGGTGGTAATCAGGCGCCAACAATAAGGATGCACACAAGTAAAACCCTCTTGTGGGTGTGTGTGGTGTGGATGCAGCCACAGTTGCTCACTATTCTGAGTCATGCGTATACATTCTGGATACCAAATTCAGGCCCCCTGCACCTACTTTAGCATGGGATAGAAGTAAGTTTCGACAGTTGCGACATTTCTGGTGGGACGGTGCAATCGCATTAGGACATGCGCATAATTGCATTAGCATTCTGTTTGCAAATTCATTGGCATTCTGTTTGCAGCGGGCAGCTGGAGATGTGTGCACATTACATACAACTTGAATTTAGTTCAGTATTTATCCAAATGTTTTATGAAATAAATCTGTATTCTGTTAAACCCTTCCTGAATCTGATGTACCTCCCCTGCCTCCCTATCTAAGTGCCAACCAATTACTCTCCACCCATTTGCCTTCAAATTACTGGTCTATATTCACCTCCTAAGCCACCTCACCACCTCCATGACCCACTCTAATCTGGCTTCTGTCCCATCCACTGCACAGAGTCAAATTATCTTCTGTCCACACGCTCATTGACTATATGTACCTTCGGCACTTCCTGTTCTCCCTCTACATGTTGTGGTCACACAAGACTCCATCCTCAGCCCTCTCCGGTACACCTCCTACATGGTGAACTTTCAGACTCCAGCACCACCTCTATGCTGTTGGAACCCAAATCTACCACTTCTCCCACAACCTCTCCCCTTCTTTCCTCTCTCATGTGTTCAGTTGTCTCTCTTCTATCTCCTCATGGATGTCCCAAAGTTACCTTAAGTTCAGCATATCTAAAATAGCCTAGTGTCTCAAAACCTTCTCCTCTCTGGGGGCAAATAACTCTCCTCTGTTTATCATTTCTGCTGCCTGTGTGTCATCCCCAAATCTTCCCTATCATTCACTCCCCCTATACAGTAACTCCATCAAGTTTGTTCCTAGTACCTTAAAAACATTGCCAGGGTTACGCCCTCCCTCACCCATGAAGCTGTCAAGACATTTATCCACTATTTCATTGCCCTCAAATTCAGCTACAGAAACCTCCTCAAATTGGGCCTCTATCTCTGTGCTCATTTCACTCCATGCTACCTTCCCCTCTGATCTGACCAAAGCCTCAACTTCTCGCAGCAAACCACATTACAATTCCGCATCCAAAACTTCTCCTGTGCTGCTCCAGACTCCAATGTTTAAATGCTCTTTAAAAACCCACCAGTTCAAAGTCTACCAGTCTTTACACTTAACTCCACTCCCACTGTCCAGATTTCCTACACCCTCGCCGTCACCCACTCTTGTCTCAGCCTCAAGCTCTCATGGTACAAGTATGATTTCTGCCCACTACCCAATTTTACAGTGTATCTATTACCTACACAAGGGGAGATGTATCAAACCTTCGAAACAGATAAAGTGAAGAAGCATTCAATCAGCTTCTAACTGTCGTTTAATCTAGCACAGTTTATAACAATGACAGTAAAGCTGGGTACACACTAAACGACCTGTGTACCCAGCAATGCGACTGGTGCTTCAGCCGATGGGCCGACATATCGGGCCGACATATCAGGAGGCCGGTACACAGACGATCCGGTGCCCGATTGCCCGATATGTCAGACTCTGCCGCATCCCGCTGCATGGGGTCGTCAGCCTCATCGTCAAGTTGATCTGCATGTAGGGCCGTCCTGACGATGCGGCTGACGACCCCACAGGAGTGCGCACTGCACGACGATCGGAAACGGGCAAATAGCTCATATAATCGTCTAGTGTTTATCCACAATTAGAAGCTGATTTGGTTGATATGGGTAACTTCTCCAGTTTATCACTCTCCAAGGTTTGATACATTTCCACCACAGAGTGGCGGCAACCATGTTGTGGAATGAACCAGTATTCTGTACAGTAACATGATGCTATCAGTTATATAAAAACTAATGAGAGCATTGAGGCATGAGGCACAAAGCAAGGTTTCTAGCTCCTCCTAAAGTATTTATAGACTAAATATTTGTTATGTCTAATGGCTTCCTCCACTTTAGTTAGCTGCCAGGTACACTTTATGTAACCTTTTGACGAATAGAGTGATGTATCAAAAATTGGAGAGAGATAACGTGGAGAAGATACCTAAAGCAACCAATCAGCCTCTGTCATTTATCTAGCACAGTCTTTGAAATGACAGTTAGAAGCTGATTGGTTGCTTTGGGCAACTAGTCCACTTTATCCATCGCCAAGACTTGATACATTTCCTCTTATGTATAATAAATAGGCATGTTTTACTGCAGATTTTGGCCATTAAATGTTTGTTGAATTTGGTGTATTAGGAAGAGGTGACTAAATAAATAATATTATTTGAAACACAGGAGTAGATTAAAAATATTAAAGAAAAAAAATAAATCAGACCCGTATAAAAATGCAGACTTTTAAGATAACAAACAAGAGCAGAGAGAGGCAACAAAATAATCTCAGCAGGCCAAGCACCGGAGCTGAATGAAGCCAACCCTGGACCAGACATCGGCTGATCTATCTCCATAGAGATCTCCATGGTAACCACATCCCCCAAGTGGTTGTCATGGTGATAGGATGGTTTTGGATGCAGAGATGTCAACTGCTGCTGTCTGCAGCATTCAATGTGGCTGAATGTAGCCCCTCTTATTGTCCTTGTTTTCCTTCACAATGCCTCCATTCCTTCCCCTCTCATTTCAGTCAGTCCCCTCTGATCTTTTCCCCGTTTCCACTATTCCTTTACAATTCTCTCCTGAACCATGCCTTTTTGAAACATAGGCCTCCAGCTTTTCAATCAGTGCAAACTAAAAACCTGAATAATAAACTGGAGAAATCAAAATGATCACGGTAGGAAAAACAAATAGGCTCTACCTTTAAAATGACTACAGACAAAAAAGCAAAATAATGTGCAAATGTACAATTCATTTGGTGATAACTGCACACACAACACACCACACAATGCCATACAGATGCACTCTCTGTAAATAGGTCATCAGAATCAGTATGCACTATGCTTACAGCACTCTAAAGGGTGAATTATTGCTATCCAAACCCATTTTACACATTACAAATATTTATTTATATTGAGCACACTACTAGCGGCCAACACAGTTTTATGAATGAGCACAAAGAACAAAGAACCCTTTTAACATATCTTCTGCTTTCTATGTAAATGTTGTCACATGGTTTGATTTCTATTTTTAGTCCACAGATATCAGAACAGGAACAGAAATATACTCCAGCAAAATGTATATTTATTTATTAATCCATGGTTGTCATAGGTAAAAACTGGGATTGTTTGGGGAATATATTAGTCAAGGAACCAGACTGTCAGCTGTTATAATGGTAGACTGATCGCGCACACAGAGGCATATTCCATAAAAGAAGGGATAGACATGATGCTAGAAAATGTACTCCATATTTGACATTATTTTACGACACTTCTTATATTAATCAATGAAAACAGGCTGTAGTTTAGTGAATGGGACAAAAATTATTCTTGACTAGCTGTTGCCCGTGACTTCGCCCATGATGAAATCGCTTTTGTCAACATTTTTATTTTATTTGAGGTGTTCTAGCTGTATCGCTTTGCATAGTGGCCCCAAGCAACAAGCAGCGCTATACAAGACTAGTGGCAGCAGCGCCTTCATCCATCAGTCACACCAATGTCACTGTGTGCCCTGTACACAGACTGCTTTGTAGGCTATGCTATTCAAATGAACGCAGGCCTAAAGCACTTCTCCTCCCACCCCTCACGGGCCATGCACATAGTCCGCACCTATCTCTTACATTGATGTCAATAAATTTAGTTTTTTGCTATTGCTCAGCTTTATCTTGTCGGATCGAGATGAAACAAAGTGCAGGTTATTTTTAGGAGTTTCCACTACAAAGTGATGCAGTTTTCATGAAAATTATTTCAGTAGTTTTTGCGACAACTTGGTACAGATAGACACATTCTTAAAATATTAGTATTTTAAATTGACATCATATTAGTATGGATTATATTTATACGGGGGCAGTAGCAGGTGGGGAGTTTGACTGGGGCGGTACACCTGTCAAACCGTAACGCAGGTGTCCTAAGGCGAGCTCAGGGAGGACAGAAAAGTCTCCCCTGGAGCAGAAGGGCAAATTGGTGACTTCATTGCTGTGTTGTCACAAGTTGGGGGTTTTGAATCCATCTCTCAGCAACTTATGTTGGCACTAGTCAGTCCAGGGTAATATGTAAATGGTTTTCACATATTTTTCCCCAACTCCACCAGTGTTCTATTTTAGATATAGTAGAACATGATGACAATTTAGAAAGACTATTAAAACATTTTATTACAAAAGAAAGCACAGCATACAACTGCTTATTCTAGTTAAGTTAAAATAATATTAGTACATTGTTATGTCGTAAAGACTTTTAGAATCTGGTGTAAGATCTCACTTATGCCTGGGTATAGAAAACACAATACACATAATGTGACCCATGAAAATAAATGCTTAACAACTATTTCTCTTTCATATTCAGAAGGTCGAGGTTTATAGTCTACTGATGGATAAAGACAAAGGGAATAGGTCATGTAATTTATCCACGTGAAATAGCTTTTTTGTGTGTGGATCCAAATAGATCTAGCATCTTGATCACATACTTATTGGGATAAACGGAGGAAGGGGAGTGGGGAAATCCTGAGCACTGGTACCAACTGAGTTGTAATATCACAAAGATTGTAGATAAATGCACATACAAAAAATAATTGGGTCAAATATACTATGACAAAATTGGAGGTACATCAAGACAGTAAAAAATACTAGACCACATACTAGCCAAATATTAGCCCTAAGGTCAGAAAAGGAGAGCATCAATTTAGCTCATTAACTGTGTGTGATCTAGACCCGTATGATGGGAAAACTCATTTTACTTCCACAGTGGTGGTGGTTGTAACATTTGGTCAACATGGTTCTGCCAGTCAGCCTCCAAAAAGGTTTGCATGGTTGCATGACATAGGGGGTGAGCTTGGAAGAATGCTGGTGGGCAGACGGCCACCCACACCCCAAACATACAGATCAGACATTTTTTTTTTTTACACTTGTTTGTGGCCACATTCTAGAATTCAATCATCTGAAATCCAAGTCACACTATGAGGTAAATGTATTGGCGCAATTCTGGTAAGTTTGCCCGATGTTTTAAAGCCTCAATCACCAGGTTGGTTTGGCCTTTAAAATGATTGCTTCTTTGAAAAATAAGGCAGAATTGAAGGAGTCTCACTGATGTCTGCATCTCGCAGGCTATTACTTTACCCCCTATGAGCTAGATGCTTTCCTTCCCAATTTTTATTGGAAGGCAGTTCGTAAAAGACAATCCTTGCAAAATAATCTATATAACAGAGGCTACCGATGTGTTTATATGAATTAAGAATATAATAATTCTTATAAAATAATATCCTATTATACTGCCTCAGATTTCAACAGTGTCTTGCCAATGACAGATTTTCAATGTTTTATTGTATAATCTTTACCTGTGTTTTATGACCCCATGTGGCTATTTTTAATTCCACTTCCCGTACTATTATTTATATTTCATTTTATATTACTTTTATTTGCTACATTTTAATGTTGCTGGTTAGAACACTTATTTATGTTCTCTACATTATATAAGTATGTGCTGTACAATATATATTATATACACATATATAGAATTTAAATGTGACTTTTTTTAAATAAATACATTTAAAGAAATAAAAAAAGAATATAATTTTTGTCATCAAAATACACTGATATTTCACTATAAAATGAGCTTGACTATTTTCCCATCAGAGAAACATAGGTCTTATAATAAATAATTGCATCAATATGTCACCAGGTTCACTGTTCCATTAGTCTATAGATTTTATATAGCTTTACCACTGCTGAACTAGCAAACTATACTTGCCTACCCTCCCAGATTGGCCGAGAGACTCCCAAAAATTGGGTGCAGCTCCTGGCCTCTTGGAAAGGCAGGCAAGCCCCCCGCCAACATACCCCCGTGGTGACAAGAAAAACCTGTGAAGCACGCGCAGGGAGGGGGGGGGGGAAGGGGGTCAGTGACATCATTTTGGCCCCGCCCCTGCTTCATAATGCCGGCATTGACAGGGGCCAAAATGATGCGATCACGTGGCCACGCCCCCACTCCGCCCACATATGTAACCTGTCTTGCCGCACACCCCATGCCGGCCGTGTCCCCCTGCTATACCGAGCTGGCTGCTCACTCCCGGAAGGGGCTGCCAGAATGTCGGCAAGCATGAATTTATTATAAATAAGGTTTGCTGTGCAGACTGCTATGTATCATTATGTTTCGTTGTGGAAAATACAAAAGAAAACCTATTTGTAAAAATGTAAATTCCCCATGAGCTGACCTGAATCTATGGATATTGTCAGAAGTGATGTCTATATGATTGGCTCATTAATACCTAGCTGATGTAACCTACAGTAAATTTATCTTGTACACTCTGTACTGTAGTCGGTTAGATGTGTAATAAGTCTATACCCAGAGGTACTACAGACAGATACCTGGGGTCCTTCAATATGCAAAGTGCTTGATATATATAATTGTTTCAATAACAAGTATTTAATGTATGGACATCCCATTTAAGTTTTTTCAGCAATTTAGACATAGTACTCCACATGATAAGTACAAGATAAGACATTTCTTACGTTATAAAGTGGAGTACTGCTCATAACTTTATACTGCTTGCTGGGATCCATTTTATACAGATGTCGGTCTGTTAAAAAGATGGCACGATCTTCTACTTTGTTAAATCGGTTTACCTGTGTTAGGATATAGTGGAGAGAGTCAGACACAGACTGGTACATCAGAGACAGAAAGAAATATATAGCATGACACCATGAAGAGACAGGGCTAAAGGTATGCTGGATTTAACTGGATGACTTCATGCAGGACAAGTGCTTCTTTACTGCAGCATTGGTTGTAACCTTGAGGTAGCAACAGGAACAATGTGAGCTATATGGGTGTGATTCAGAGGTGGACGCTAATGTACGCGATCGAGTACGCAATGCTTGTGTGAAAATATGCAAATGTCGCAGCCATTGGGATTTGTATTGAGGCGCCCACTAATGGCGCCAGATGTCCGGCTGCTTACTTACACAGATGCACCATCGATGTTCTGAGCAACCCTAATGTCCGTTGTAATTAAGCTGCCGGAGCCTTAACTAGTCGCAGACATGCCCCCGAAATGGTTGCGACATACCTGCGTTTGAGTCGCCACCCCATTACCTCCTACAAATGCTCTTTCTCTGTCAATCACATTGTCCAAGTCCACACTGCAAACGCCATCGATAAAGAAACTTGGTGCATGCACAGTTCGAGTTATACAAAATAATCAGTGTACTGCGCAAACATCGGCATTGCATTCACTTCTGAATCAGGTCCTATGTTCCAAACCCCTCCCCAAGTTTCAAGCTGCCAGCTTCTGCTCCTCCATGTCAGCGCCAAGCACTTATCCAGTGCGGAATCGGTATGACATACCGCTGGACCTAAGCCCGGCGGATGAAATACCGATGCCGGAAGTCCGGCAGATGAAGATCCCAATGGCGCCTGGTAAGTATCCTAACCGTCCCCTCTCCCCCCCCCCCCCAACCCTCCCTTAGGGGTGCCTAACCCCAGCCTCCCCCCCTAGTGCCTAACCCTCCCCCAGGGGTGCCTAAACCTAACCCTCCCTCCCCGCTCCCTAAACCTAACCCTCCCGGGGGGGTGAGGTGCCTAACCCTAACCACCCCCAGGGGTGCCTGACGCTAACCCCCTCAACCCTTAGCCTAATCCTAACCCTCCCGGGGGGGTGCCTGACCCCAAAACCTAACACCCCCCCCCCCCATCCCGGCTAACAGGTCCCGGCACCCGGCTTACCTACGTTCGGTATGCCGGGTGTCGGGATTTCGGCATGGGCCTGATGATAAGCATCGGTATTTAGACGCCTATCAGGAGTCCCATGCTGGGATTTCATAGTCGGGAAGCAGTCGGCATTTCGACCACCGGCTTCCTGACTAGATACCATCCAGTGCATTAGGTGCATCTTAACCACTAGGGTCCTATGCAACTGCTGTGTGATTGCAAACTTTGCAAGGAATGGGATCGGTATCAAATACCGGCGGCTGTTTAGCAGCTGGTTCAAATCCCGAAAGGAGGATATCCCGACGCCGGCTGGTAAGTACCATAGCCCTCCCCTCTCCCCCCCTAACCCTCCTTTAGGGGTGCCTAAGCCTAACCCCCCCTTCCTGCACCCTAAACCTAACCCTCCCGGGGGCATGCCTAACCCTAACCTACCGCAGGAGTACCTATTCCTAACCCTCCCCCCTAGGAGTGTCTAACTCTAAAGAAAAAAAAAAACCTAACACCACTACACTCCCTAAACCTAACCCTCCCCCCCCCATGGCTATGGACGCCCCTGCCTTACCTCATTCGGGCAGTCGTCCATCAGCGTTCTGGCGTCGGGATTAAGATAGGTGTCTGTATTTCGACGCCTATCTTAAACCCCCGTCGGGCTTCTCCTGTTGGTATATAGACCGGCAGCATTTTGTCAGCCAGTCTATAAACTGCATCACGCAAGGAATTGGAGCTCCAGAATACCATGCATGTGAGACATTATTATGTGGCTCCAATTTAAATTTCTTGACTCTCGGCAGAAATTGCAAAGTAGAGCAGAGCAAAGGTCCCCTCTAGAGGTAAGATCTTGCGTATTTTGAATTGCATTTAAGTCCCTCCCTCATGATTTCATGTGCTGTGAGGTGGCCAAAATTGACTGGAAATGACTGGAAATTAATGTTACTGATGTTAATAATATTATAGGGACAAAAACAGGTCCACATTACATGATTCTAGCTGTTTTTATCAATTCTTAAAGAAATCCAACACCAAAACCGAACCAGTACCCTTGAGGGTGGTTTTGCTGAAACCAAAATACTTGAGGGTGGTTTTGCCAAAAGCAAAACCCAGGGGTTCGTTCACATCTCTACGATCAACACTGTTATTAAAATTGTAAAGTAGTCTAGTAAGTTATACAAATAAGAAACAGATTTAAGTTGGATGAGAAAAATTGAAGCATCCCCAACCACTAGACACCGGAAATGAGGCAAGGAGTCATTTGTAGCCCACATTTTTTCTTGCACACAAACGTCACAATTAATGACACAGATGCGTACCTTGCGCACGTTACAGGAGAAAAGAGACTGCATGAACTTGTCTTTTCGCTGCAGCTCGTTGGCACGAGATACAAACAATCCTGAATCCTGGCTGTTCTCCTGTTTCTGAAAATGAAATAACTCAATTACACCTTTAGGATCAGACTTTTGTGCTAGGATTATAACATGGTTGATGTCCACAGCTTTATGCAAATCACTTTGTACCATAGTGAACTTTTCCACTGGCCAAAATACCCGGGTTATTGCCGTGTCAACCTGGGTAGCGGCTCAGTGGAAAAGGGTCCTAGGATAAAATCACGGTTCTTCCCGGGTCTCGAGCAGGGTTTTAAGCGGGTAAAACCCTGGTCAGGCTCAGTGGAAACGGGCAACCCGGGAGAGATTACAGCTGTCTCCCTCCCCGGTGACAACCCTCGAATGAACCCTCCACCACCCCGGGAAGGACCCACTCCCCTGGTCACCGGTATGCTCCGGTCTGGCGTTCAGGGGAGAGCTGGAGTTTCCTGCGCTTGGTGATGACGTCAGTGTGAACGGCATCGACCCGAGATATTCCTGGGTCGGCGCCACAGTGTATATGGAGTAAAGCCCGGGACTGACCCAGCTTGGAACCATGTTCCAAATCCCGGGTCAGACCCGGGATTTTGGATGGAAAAGGGGTATTCGAGAAAGAGCAGTGAAAACTGGAAATTCTGGGGGAGACTTTGACATTTAAGTGACAGCCTGGGATAAGCATGCAGACCAGGACAATGTCAGGAAAGACCTTATACTTGAGGTTCTAGCATTGTGATTTGCAAAATATGGGGCACCATTTAACAATGAGATATAACCCGTTTAGCACTTGTTAAAGGGGTTATGTCCTCCTCTCAGTATTTAACAAACAGCGGTAAGCTTGTCCTGTACTGCTTACTCCATCTATAGATGATGAGAGCGATGAGGCCCCAATTGCTGGCAATGGGGACCCAGCAACAGCCTTTCTGGCTGCAGCAAAGCAATGGCCAAGTCCCTGCTGAGTGAAAGTATAATGCACATGGGCAGACTGGCTATCACGCATGTGCATGGCAGAGCAGCCCATTGCAATACTAATCTAAATATGCTGCTAGTAATAAGGATTGTTGTTAAATGGGGCCCATGCTTTAAAAAGGGAAACCTTTTTTTGTACATTAGTGACAGACCGTTTAACAGATGCATCTCCCTACCTTTTTCCCAAAGCACCTACCAATGCTAGGTAATTTCCTTCCCAGCTCCTCTGAAGACCCATATCAGCTCGGTGGCCTTTAAGGTTCTCAAAAGCAGCAACTTTAATCTTGACTTTTGGTATGTCAGCGGGAGGGATGCCCTTTATTAGTTGGTATGCTCTCCATCTGTAAAGATAGAAGCTTTGTTGGTTTGGCAATGACCCCATGATAAGGTTGTTTGACTATGATCTAATGCCACTGCTCATGTACCTATGGAAGATGTTCTGCAGAAATTCCTGAAACCGACGGAGCACTTTAGGAGGTGATGGCCATTTTATGTTCTTCCCATAATCCCTGCTGTTTCGCACTCCATTGAATTTGCGGACCACATCATGGATGTAAGACTTCACTTTGTAGTGCCTATAATGGCGCATAATTGTGTGAACTGCCTTTATTTTCTTGTATCTCCAGCGGGCCAATGTGCCCCTCCAAATCTGAAATATAAATACAAAAGCAGAATGCGAACGGGTTCCAGACCTAGCATATAAAAAGAATAAGCAATGTTCCATTTCTCCTCATCTCACCTTCTGCAGGAAGAGAATGATTCTTAGCAGCATCTCACTTCGCTTCTCCTCCAGGGAGAACAGGGTGCGTGGGGTGCGTATGAACACCTTGGTTTTGCCGTAGGCAGCATCCTGGTGAAAGCCGGACTGCTCCATGAGTTTCTGCACTGCAGCTCTGTCTGATGGCAAGTCATGGTTAGGCCAGGTCAACTGGGATATCATCTTGTACCTGGACAGGTGGCAGAGAGGGAAGGATGGCGAAAGCAATTAACGTGACTGGATGTCACTCACGAAATTGAACAAGACTACACAATAAAAAGTACAATAGTTACGCTGCCAAGAGATGAGAATGAGAATCCTGGTTTGTATTAAGTGATCCTTTCATTTGTTAGGGACAAGATCACAAAAGGTTCCCTAGTATGTCATAATGTAGCACAATGATTCACAACAGGTGACAATAGGGCCAAATTCAGTCCTTCGAACCTTTAACTATTGCCACAACTCTTTTTGTTTTATTGGTTGTTATACCTTGTAACACTTGCTGAATATGCCTGCTGTTTTGCTTTGAATAAATGTATTGTATTCATCTATTCCTGAAAATAAGTATAATGTGCTGCTGTTTTGAAAGGAAGAGAGCCAGATACTCACTGTCATATTACATATTACATAGTTCAAGGTCTGCTCAATTGTGGAGCAGATTTTAGAACTGGAGGTATGTACTGGTACACTGAGCTGATCTACAACTGGAACCTATTTTGCACAAAATGTAGTCCAACATCGCTTGTCTAGCCACATGCCTCATAACACAGATTTAAATGGGATAACTGGCAACTGAGATTAGCAATAATATGAGATATGGTAAGAACTTACCCTTGTTATCTCTATTTCTACGAAGTCCATAGGGTTCCACAGGATACCTTGGGGTATAGGTGTGACGTCAGTCGCTGGGCACCATAGAGTTAAGCTTTTCAGCCTCCCAGGATGCACTAGGGTCCCCCTCCTATACCCCGCCCCCGAGCCAAGGCACCTCAGTTAGTTATCAAGCCATAGGCCGGAGGAGGAGAAGGAAGAGAGAGAAAAAAAGATCTGGACACATACAAGAATCACATTCTCACCAGAGGGAGACGGAAAACCGGTGACCAGAGCAAAGCCCATCTGCAGCACAGGTGCGACAGGGCGGGAGTCCTGTGGAACCCTATGGTCTTCGTAGAAATAGAGATAACATGGGTAAGTTCTTACCATATCTCATATTTTCTACTTCAGGGTCCATAGGGTATCCACAGGATACCTTGGGGATGTCCCAAAGCAGAATCCTTTAAGGGTGGGGATGCTCCTGTGCAGAAAGGAGAATCCGCCGCCCGAAGGAAGCATCCTGAGAGGCGAAGGTGTCAAACCTGTAATACCTCACGAAGGTATGGACAGAGGACCAAGTAGCAGCCTTGCAGATCTGAACTGCCGAGGCACCACGTCGAGCTGCCCACGAAGGACCCACAGACCTAGTGGAATGAGCCTTCAGAGAAGGTGGGACCGGTAGGCCTTCATGAAGATAAGCTTCAGAAATAGCCATACGGATCCAGGCTGCCAAAGTTTGCTTTGAAGCAGGCCAACCCTTTTTATGGAAGCCATAGAGGACAAACAAAGCGTCCGACTTCCTAAACGAAGAAGTGCGGTCAACATAAGTCCTTAAGGCCCGCACAACATCCAAAGAGGCCTCACCCACGGAAAGACCCGGTGAGTTAAAGGCCGGAACAACTATTTCCTCGTTAACATGAAACTGGGAAACAATTTTGGGAAGAAACTCGGGCCGAGTGCGGAGCACTGCCCTGTTCCCATGAAAAACCAAGAAAGGGGGTCTACAAGAAAGAGCCCCTAACTCAGAAACACGTCTGGCCGAAGCAATGGCCAGAAGGAAAACAGTCTTAGCTGTTAGCCATTTAAGATCCACTGAGCCCAGTGGTTCAAACGGCGGTCCTTGGAGACCCCTCAGGACCACAGCCAAATCCCAAGGCGCCACAGGTGGAACAAAGGGCGGCTGAATGCGGAGAACACCCTGCATAAAGGTGCGCACATCCGGGATTGTAGCAATCCTACGGTGAAACCAGACAGATAGGGCCGAAACCTGTACCTTCAAAGAAGCAAGGCGAAGCCCATGATCTAGTCCCGCTTGCAGGAAGGCGAGAATCCGAGACAGACGAAACTCCCGCGGTGCATAACCTCTCGGTCGACACCACTGGAAGAACGTATGCCACACGCGATGGTATATCCTCGCGGAAGACGGTTTCCGAGCTCGTAACATGGTACGCACCACAGAGCTGGAAAACCCCCGGGACCTCAGCATGGCCGTCTCAACAGCCACGCCGTCAAAGACAGCCGAGTCAGGTCCGGGTGAAGGCAAGGACCCTGAGACAGAAGGTCCGGTCGTAGCGGCAACCGCAGAGGACTGTCCACGGACAGACCCTGAAGGTCTGAGAACCAGTGCCGTCTGGGCCACGCGGGAGCTATCAACAGGAGCGTCCCTCCTTCCTGTTTGAATTTCCGGATTACCCGTGGAAGAAGGGAGACCGGAGGGAACAGGTATGCGAACCGGAACGTCCACCGGACGGACAGAGCATCCACCAGAGACGCCCCTTCGTCTCTTGTGCGAGACCCGTACACCGGCAACTTGTTGTTGTGCCGGCACGCCATGAGGTCGATTTCTGGAAGACCCCACCTGTCCACCAGTAGTTGAAAAACGTCCGGGTGCAGGGACCATTCCCCCGTATGAACGTCTTGGCGACTTAGAAAGTCCGCCTCCCAATTGAGCACTCCCGGGATGAAGACCGCTGATATGGCCGGAAGATTGCGCTCCGCCCAAACCAGGATCCGAGAGACCTCTACGAGAGCCGCCCGACTGCGAGTTCCTCCTTGCCTGTTTATGTAGGCCACGGTGGTAGCGTTGTCCGACTGGACCTGCACCGGGCGACCCTGGAGAAACCGCTGTGCCTGCTGGAGAGCATTGAAGACCGCACAGAGTTCCAAGATATTTATTGGAAGCTCCGCTTCTGTCGGCGTCCACCTGCCCTGGAACAAGTGTGGACCCGAAACTGCTCCCCAGCCCCGAAGACTGGCGTCCGTTGTCAACAGGACCCAATTTGGAACCCAGAACGGACGTCCCTTGTTGAGGTGGATCGTCTGTAACCACCACGCAAGGGACAGGCGAACCTCCGGGGTGAGCACAATCGTCTGGGACTTCAGAGACTGAGGCAGCCCGTTCCACTTGGACAGGATCAGGTGCTGCAGAGGTCTGGAGTGAAACTGGGCGTATTCCACCATGTCGAACACCGACACCATGGAGCCCAGTAACCTCATCGCCGAGTGTAAGGACACCCGGCGGCTGTGCAGACAACTGCGCACCCTTGACTGTAAAGCAGAGATCTTGTCCTCCGTCACGAAGATCCTTTGCTGTCCCGAGTCCAATAAGGCTCCAAGATGCAGAATCCTCCGAGACGGGATTAGAGTGGACTTCTGCCAGTTGATTAACCAGCCGTGCCGTTGCAGCAGTGCAATGGTCAGGTCCAAGTGGCGTAACAGGAGCTCTGGAGATCCTGCCACCAATAACAGGTCGTCCAAATACGGCAACATGCGGACTCCCTGCAGCCACAGAGAAGCCGCCATGACCGCCATCACCTTGGTGAAAACACGTGGTGCTGTTGCCAGGCCAAAAGGTAACGCCCGAAACTGGAAGTGGTCGCTGCGGTTTGCAAACCTGAGGAACTGTTGATGGCGCAAAAGAATAGGGACATGCAGGTAAGCGTCCTGTATGTCCAATGACACCATGTAGTCCCCAGGTTCCAGCGCCAGAATGATGGACCGTAGGGTCTCCATCCGAAACTTCGGGGCCCGCAAAGACTTGTTGAGTGCTTTGAGGTTGAGAGTCGGACGATATGACCCATTGGGTTTCTGTACCAAAAATAGATTTGAATAGAAACCCTGGCCCCTCTGGGAGAATGGAACAGGCACTATAACTCCAGCCTGGAGCATAGTGTGCAATACCTTCCGCAGCTCCGTAGCCTTGTTCCGGTCTGATGGTAGACCCGTGGTGAAGAAGCGAGCCGGGGATCTGTGCCGGAAGGAGAGGGCGTATCCGTGGGAAACCACCTCCAGAACCCAAGTGTCTGTCGTAGTGGTCGCCCAACACTGGGCGAACTGTAGCAGGCGGCCTCCCACCCTGGGATCCCCCAAAGGGAGGCCCGGACCGTCAGGCCGCAGGCTTGTCATCTGGCTTGGGGGCCGGACGTCTGGTACTCCATGCCTGCTTCCGGGGCTTGACCGATTTCTTAGGGCCAGCCTGTCGAGGAAACGACTGTGGTTTGGGCCTGCCCTGGGCCCTAGATGACCGAAAGGACGATGGTCCAGAACCAGAAGGAGCAGCGGCCGACGGGAGACAAGCAGATTTGGCTGCCGCCAGCGTGGCCACAATCTTATCCAGATCCGGACCGAAGAGAACTTCTCCGGTAAACGGCAACGCTTCCAGACCTTTCTTGGAATCTGCGTCCGCCTTCCAGGATCGCAGCCACAAGGTGCGACGAGCAGCTACCGCTGCTGAAGAAATTCTAGACACCAGAGTACTAATGTCTAGAGCCGCCTCGTTGATGTAGGTGGCCGAATCACGGAGATTGCCAATCAACTCCGCCTGTTCGGCCGGACAGTCGGATTCAAAAGAAGCCTCTAATGAATCCGCCCAGCGCTCCATCGCTCTGGCAACCCAGCAAATGGCCATAGCCGGCAGTGCTGCCCCCCCTGCAAGGGAATAAGCGGACTTCAGGCAGATTTCTACCTTGCGGTCCGTAGCATCCTTAAGGGAGGACATGGATGGCATCGGCAATGTGGCACTACGAACAAGACGGGTCACGTGAGAATCCACCTGTGGAGGGGATTCCCACTTAGCAAAATAATTATCCGCGAACGGATAAGCCACCGCCAGGCGTCTCTGCGGCTGGTATCGCTTGCCAGGCTGTTTCCACGCCTCCTCTAAATGGTCCACCAACTGACCCGAAAGAGGAAAGACTGTGGCATCGCCCTTCACATCTTTGAAAAAGGCATACTTAGATTTAGCCGCTGGGGGAACTTCGTCCTCAATCACCAAGGCTGTGCGGACCGCCCGAATAAGTCCAGGAATATATACTTTGGACTTAGCATCAGCGTCCTTAGTATGGAGAGGTTCCTGATCGTAAGGATCCAGAATCTCCCCATCATCAGACGTCCCTTCGTCATCCTCATAAGGAGCGGACAGAGACGCCACCGGCCTTTTATGAGGCCGCATCACAGACTCCCCTTGCAACACATCCGACAAGTGCTGTACAGAACTCGTCAGGGAGTTAACCCACGCTGGCTCCTGAGAACCCGGGAGCGGGGAAATAGGGAGACTGTGGGGTACCACCAATTGTCGTGGGAACCCCTGCATGGGTGACGACACCACAGACTGCTGGGACAAACCCATCGGAGTAAACGCGGGCTGCGGAGCTAACTGGCCCACTAAAGCTGTTAACGCCTGAGCGAAACAAGCCCAGGGCGGCTCCTGTACCGGTGCTGTAACCGTAATAGGTCGCGCCATGGACAAACACTGCCGGCAAAGGCCCTCCGCGCTACCCTCCCCCTCCGCTAACGGTACTTTGCACGTGGTACACTGTAACCGGAGGGGAAAATCACTTTCAGACATGATGGCACCACGTATGTGACCTTTCTCACCAATTAAGTATTAAATAGGCGAGAGACCACCCTGCAGCACCGCACCGCAAGGGCTTTAGCAGAAAGAACAGGGACAGTAATAAAGTTGACAGTTTAGAGAAGAAAAGTTACAGGCAGCGCTAGCACAGTCACATACAATGCAGAGAAATAACAATTCCTGCACTAACAGCGCTGATCACTCAACTACACAGACACAGGGCCTGGTAGGACACAGCGCTGCATACACAGACCTGAGCCACAGCGGAGGAGAGGTATGCGGGGGGACCCAGACCACGATGCTTCCGTCCAGCGCTTCCAGCAGCCTTCACCATGCGTTCTGGAGAAGATGGCCGCCGAGGAGCAGAGAGGAGGCTGGCCTGGGGGAGGAGCGCTGCCACAGGACCAGTCGGCAGCATGCAGAGAGGGCTGTGTGCAGCGGGGGAGGCGCCGGCTGTTAGACAGGGAAGGCGCGCTCCCCTGGCATGCATTTAACCCCTGGGACGCCGCAGCGCTACCGCTCTGCTGCGGTCCACTGTCCCAGGGGGTAGTGGAAAGCGCAGGTTGGTCGCCTGGCTCCACGCTGCAGCCAGTCCCCAGGGAGCCCCCTGCCTGGGGACTTAGGACCATGTGACCAGCGGGGACCCACCGCGGGATCCCGCTGCTTACCTTTGTCCCCCTTGGATCCGGCCATGGTCCGGAACATCTGGGGTCACCGCTAGCTGTGACCCCAGATGCTCACCAGCATCCCCGGATCGGTACCGGCGTTCTGGTACCGGCGGGGGTGTAGGGAAGACAGCATGGACGTCAGGACTGACTGTCCATGCTGTACATCCAGATGTGCAGCCACAGCTGCACTGAAGAAAGCTTCAGGGGCTCTTCTAGCCCCCACTCCGACAGGTGCACCCGACGCCGGCCGGGCACCAAACTAAACTGAGGTGCCTTGGCTCGGGGGCGGGGTATAGGAGGGGGACCCTAGTGCATCCTGGGAGGCTGAAAAGCTTAACTCTATGGTGCCCAGCGACTGACGTCACACCTATACCCCAAGGTATCCTGTGGATACCCTATGGACCCTGAAGTAGAAATTAAAGCCAAAATCTATAGCATTAGCATTCTGCAGCAGGGCTAGGTAGTTGTCAGACTGCTGTGACACATGAAGCCTGAAGTGTGCTTCAGTTTTACCGGTACAGTCCTGGTTATCAACAATGAAAACTTCAAACCTTAAATTCTCATTTATCCTACAACACAGACCACTGATGAGGCTGATCAGTAACAAGAAGATGTCATTCTGGTCATAGTGCTGTAAACTAACAGCATCATACAGTAGAAGAGAACAAATGCCCTTACCTGTGTAGAAATCGCTCATATACCTGCCGATACGCGAAACCGGCTCGCCGGACACGGACATTTTCCAGTAACCCCAAATACTCCACTTGGTGCCGGCAGCGCTCCTCATCGAACAGAGATGGTGATTTCTTGTCATTTGGTTTAATGCAGCGGACATAATATGGCTCCTGAGAGGTCAACAGATGGACACAGGGTTAGGCAATGGAAAGACAGGACAGGTGAAGATAACTTGGTAGAACAATAAATACAGAAATTAAATTAAAGAATGTGGGCAATGAGAGAAGATAATGCAATTCTACACGCTGGCTTCCATCTATCATCTTGCTGTACCTGTCTGTGGAGGTCTGTAGAAAGAAAAATAGGAAACAACTTTGCAGCATATTTGTGTATAACAGGACCTGCCTAACACAGGACATAATCAGGAATCCTGCGGGGGAAGGAAGGATATCATGTGCTGCAGACGCACCTTCTGATCTCTGATGTGCTGCTGGTACCCCATGACCTCCATGTGTAGACTGGAAGAGGTTATGCAATAAGGGCAGAGAATAATCAAATTTAGTCTTATTCTCAGTTTAATTATACACCAAGCTTCACCCGAGGCTGTGGCTCTTATTTAATAAGAGCTATGCCCATGGGTAAAACTCAGCATGGCATAAAGAATAAGTTGGAGCAATGGGACATAAAGCAGAGAGAAAAGGACCACTGAGACATAAACCAGGAATGTGCTGGGGCTGTGGTTGAAGGCACAGAGGACCGCTTGTTGCCCATCACTCGATTATATGTCTCAGGGCACCAAATGTTTGTACCTTAGATGCCAGGTTGTCCACAAGGGCAATCATGGAGTTTTTGAAGAGTGTGGCTGCAGTCAGTGGGCGTTTGGTGACTTCCGTGATACTCAGCTTCCCCTCAGGCCACATATTCTTCAGCACAGGGTTAGAGCTGGATTGTGAGGAGAAACAAGACATAGTATAGAACAAATGAAGAGATTATATAGTGATCGGGGAACAGGAAGGAATGGAGAAATATTCCAATAGAGAAGGACCAGATATAAATTTGTTAAATAGATCAAACAGCTTATTAATTGAAGCTAAAGTGACTAGTGCAGTCGGTTACAATAGAAAAACACCCACAGTGTATACATGTCAACAAAATCCCACACATATCTAAAACATAAACAAATAAAAAAAAAAAACACATGGCACTTCGGTCGGCGCGATGTGCACGCATGCAGACGGTGCTCGCTGTTCTCTGGGGCTTGTGACTTAGGGGCTGGTTGGTATGGCTTATGGATTTATTGATGCCTTTTAGGTTTGTATATTGTACGATGTTGTGCATTACTCCTTAGGGGGATTTCCGGTGTTTACACCTGGTGGGAGTGGTTCCACTAATTGATATGGCTATTTCAGTCGGCTGCAAGTGTGTGTTATGGGTTCTCCTGGTGGTAGCTTTGTGGTGGTTGTGCTGTCTTGATAAAGGACCCATGCGGTCTGAAACGTCGACTATACAGCTATGTACTTGTGAGTAAATACATCATCTTCTTACTGAATGGTGAGTGCCCATCCAATTCTTAATTGCTATATATATTATTGCTATATTATATATATATATATATATTTATTTATTATCCTATATACTGGTAAGATCATACACATATTTAACTGCTATTCCCAAAACATATGTCAGATTGACTCCAGCTAGTTGAAAATATTGCCCATAGTTAGAGTAACTATGTATCTCTTATACTGGTGTGTTATATTGAAACAGTTGTTCACTGCATGTTCCAGATACAATTGTAACTTCATTGAAAAGGATACAGTTACTCCTGGCACAGTTATTCCAGCTATTACATTCCCCACTACATGAATATCATGCAACTCTTTACTCAGTGGGTTTTTAATAATAGTGCATCAGGTATTTGATGCATATAGTTGAGATTTATATATAGTGTAGTCATTTATATAGTAATCTTCAACAGTAGCATATCAGATATTTAACATACAGAATATACAGGATTGCAATTCATGCAATCTCATGAGGATAGAATAGTGATTTGTATTATGATCTTGAGTGATGAAATATCATATTTAGTATACAAGAATGGGAATTGTATGGTAATAGTACTATGTCAGCTAGTATTCATTACCAGATAATTGGTCTAGTATAGAACATTTGTCACTTTATTTTAGTAAATAAAGCAGTGAATGTTCTCCTAATAAGTAGATTTTTAATCTGAAATATCAATGTGTTCAATTAATTCCAATAATTGCAGTGACACTACATCAGTAAATCAGTATTAATACATATCTGCGGTATATCACTGTTATCAGTATTAAACACTTAGTGGGTCACTCTTCCTTATCATATGTGTGTTATGCCGCTGTGGTTGCTGTTACTACCGCTATGTCCTTATTCCTATATAACATGCATGTGGGGATCGGGTCTCCAGTTATCAATCCGCGGCATATAGAGGAAAAGAGATGATCCTATCTATACTAGTTGCATCATAACATTAACCAGATTCATTGAATTATTTAGACATGACAAGCACTCGGCTAACAGTATTTCCTGTGCAACAGATTTCCTCTTTTTCCCTATACAACAGGCTAATAAAAGCTGGCAGCTGACTGGTTGTATGGATTATTGCACCACTTTATTCAATAAGATGGAATATTTCCCATATAGATCTGTATCTAGAAATATGGATATCAACTTTCATATTACTTACCTCATGAGACATAGGCATGTCCATCCTCAAACAGTACTAATAGAAGCAGTGCCATTTATACTGCAAGACCATAAACTAACTCCAACAATGGATTTTCAATAACAAATTTCTCTGCAAAACCATATACCAGCTCCAAAATATATATTAGTCTATACCTTCTATATAATGGGGGGTAATAATGCTCTAAGATTTAAAAATCTACTTAAATCAAAGACCTGTGATTAGTCTCACCTGTTATACATCAGTCTCTTGAAGTCCTGGAATAATGTATCTTTGTTCTTATCAATAAATCCCACTACTGAGTAACTGTTCACAAAAAAAAGAGACACACAGTCAAAATTCGGGCAACATAATTTAACCCCATTTGAAATAACCAAACGCATTAACGTGCCCCATAGCTAAGAAATGGTCACCCATGTATCATAATTGTATGTCACAATATGATATTATTTGAATTTTATTGGACAATCTCAGGTAGAGAGAAAATATTACCGAGACCTTGTCTGTGTCTGACAGGGGTCAGATACTCACAGAACATCTCCAGCATAATGACGAATTCGGAAATCTCGGTCATATTCCAGAGCTTTATCCGTTGGACAGACCTAAAGGAGGGAGAAAACATGAAACTTTTACACTAAATTCTTTTTTTAATTTGTCAGAACAAATAGAAATCATAACCTGTCCAAATGGTAGCAAACAGGGAAATGACTAAATATAACATTTGTAGATCTCTTTAGGACTAAAATACACTTGTTGTCTGTCTCCTTAGTGCAATGCAAGGTTTATAAATGTTATTCCGAAAGTGGCACGGTCCTGTCCTAATGTCCATCTCCAAATCTTGACTGATAATGACTAACTGCTAATTGGTCCAGCGTTGGAGATAGTAATTGCCTCGGTTAGTTCCTGACCCTATGACCTGTACCATCAAATGCAAATATCCATCTTTTAACGTTATAAAACCTTGGGCAACACACAGAAAAATAATTTTTTTTGCAAGTAACTATATTTCCCCTTGCCAGTGCCTGTAAAAATATATAATAATATGTCAGCATCTGAGGGTTATATTTACTAAAGTGCAGGTTTTTACAAGTGGAGTTGTTGCCCATAGCAACCAATCAGATTCAACTTAACATTTATCTAGCACCTTCTAGAAGATAATAGCTAGAATCTGATTGGTTACTATGGGCAACAACTCCACTTCTAAAAACCTGCACTTTAGAAAATATACCCCGAGAGTGCTGCACGATTGCTTGCTATTTACCTCATACCCGTAACGCTATAGTTGTATACAGTTTGGAGAGCTAGGTCTGTGTATGTATTATAATATATATATATATATATATATATATATATATATATAAAATCAGCTGTAACATTACACCCGTTGACAGGTGACGAGAGCATAAGTTTAATTACCTAGTTGCAATTTTACCTATCACAGTTTGGGATATATTAGGCAGCAAGTGAACAGTCAGTTTTTGAAGTTGATGTGCTGGTAGCAGGAAAAATAGGCAAGCGTAAGGATCTGAGTAACTGTGACAAGGGCCAAATATGATGGCTAGACGACTGGGTCAGAGCATCTCCAAACTGGCAGGTCTTATGGGGCATTCCCAGTATACAGTAGTTAGTACCTACCAAAAATAACCCAAGAAAAGACAACCGGTGAACCAGCTACAGGGTCATGGGCACCTAATGCTCATTGATGTGAGTGAGGATGTGAAGGCTAGCCTGTCTGGTCCTATCCCACAAGAGTAACTACTGTAGCACAAATTGTTAAAAAAGAAATTGCGGGCTATGATGGTGTCAGAACACAACGTGCATCGCAGTTTGCAGAGTATGGGGTTGCGTAGACGCAGACCGGTCATAGTGCCCATGCTTGTCCCTGTCCACCACTTAAAGCTTCTACAATGGGCATGTGAGCACCCAAACTGTACCATTGAGCAATGGAAGAAGGTGGCCTGGTCTGATGAATCACGTTCATGCGGGCGGCCAGGTGCATGTGCATCAAGAAGAAAATGGCACCAAGATACACTATGGGACAAGCTGACTGGGACAGTGTGATGCTCTGGGCAATGTTCTGTTGGGAAACCTTGGAACTTGCATTCAAATGGATGTTACTTTGACACATGCCACCTACCTAAAAGATTGTTGTAAACCAAAAACATCGCTTCATGGCAACGGCCTGAAAGAGGCCACTGCCACTAGGGAATACTGAGTGTATGCATTTTATATTGTATATATATATATATATATATATATATATATATATATATATTCCCAACCAGACTGACACACATATGGGCAACCATCACATGGGTCAAGGCATGAAGGGTCTTATATATAGTTGTGATGAGATAACTACATCAGCACATGTTAATAACACACTACTCATGAAATATAAATACCAATGCCTCATCAAGGCATAGGCAAACATGTTATGGATCCTCTGTGTTCTATTTCCTCCACTTATTATTACGCAAAGGGAACACTAAGCAGCATTCACTATCACAACTTTTCACCTTAATGGTGCATACACACGATCAGATTTTTTCTTCAGATATGGACGATAACGATTTAAAAATCGTTCAGTCGTTCATATCTGAAGGAAAATTGTTCATATCTGACATGCCTGAACGATGGACGATCAACGATGCGCGTTCCCGTTTTCAGATAACGATATCTGGCATCTGATGGGTTTGCAGTCAGACTTGGACGATTCCATTCATTTTAATGCAGTCAAAAATCGTTCAATCGTTCAAATCGTTTAATCGTTCAATCGTTCATCTGACAAATCTGACAAGTCTGACAAATCTGACCGTGTGTACGCTCCATAACCTGCTCAGGGAGAAACTGTTAGGTCTATATTTATACTGATTTTTATGTATGCATGGTGTGTAAACCACTTGTCTGGCACAAACGCATGGAATATGTCCGCAGTCAGAAGTACTTTACCTGACACTACCACATCCCGTGTGTCCGTGCCGGCCCGCTGCATCCCCGTCTGTATGAACCAATCTCCTCCTCCTGCTACGGCCCCCTGGGAGTGATGTTGCGGTCTGTGACTGCCAACAGCGCTCCTGAAATCGGGCCCCAGAATGCTGAGCGAACACCACTCTGGGGCGCATGTGCTGTAGCAAAAGTGGAGGAGGGGAACACATATATACTGATCTCTGCATGAGTAATGGGGGGAGGGTCAACTTTTGGCACGAGGGGGTAATGCCCCACAAACAGGGGAAAGGGTGACACATGGGGAGGGGGGCACTATTAAAGTGGGGGTACAGTGACAATAGGGACAAGCCTGGGAGCTCTGCCATTGGGATTTATTACCACTATTGTGCCGGGTGGGGACCATGCTGGGGATCCTTTACCACTATAGGGGGTCATTTTCTGATGGGTGATGGGAGGTGAGTTTACAATGGTGGCCTTTGGACACATGAGGTTGCAAAACAATCCCTAGGTATGTTTTTTAAATACAATATTAAATATATTTTTCAAAATATATTCCAAACCTAATAATAATAAAAAAACTAAATTTTTTCTTTGTAAGAAAAGTTGCTTAAGTGGTTAACTAAACTGGCTTTTGCCAAGGTAGAGACAAAACCAACAGACACAAACTGCATAATTTCTGAAATATTATCATGAGGCAATTCATTTATATCCATAGCCTCAAGAACACAGGAAAATCCTAAATGGCAAAAATATCATTACAAAAGCTACATAGAGCAATTTTGAGTTTTGTTAAAATAACAAAAAATTCAAATCCTTCACTGCTGAGGCTACCTAGTCTAGAATACCAAATAGGCCTTCAGACTGTGCAAGTCACAAGAAAGCGGCCTCCTGTCCAGTGACTAGACATGACATCACCTCTTAAGGCTCACTCTGTGCAAAGGCCCCGTGAGAGAGTCAGCAGGGAATTTGGCTCCCTCTGCTGGAAGTAACAACACATCACATATGCAAAGGCATAAGAGCATCGGTTTTTCAAAGCGCCATGTTTGTGCACAATAGCAAAAAATAATAAAAGCAATAGGGGCAAATTAGCACCATACAATGCATTTCATATAAGCACAACTCATTCAGGGCCTCAAAGTCCTGCTTGGGTTCACTCTTGAAAGTATAGGCAAATCACTGTACACTTTAGTTGCTGCATTTCTCCTTTCACATTATGCTTATGTACTTTGTAAGGAGCTGCAGAACCCTTGTGGAATCATATAAAAAGATAAGGATAATAATAAAAAGAAATGGCTGAAAAACAGTCGGGACAATTTAATTTATTATAAAACATGTTCGATCATGACTGTTCTTCAGCAGATTCCATATAGTGAAGGGAAGATTGTGCCCATATATCAGGCAGTGTATGGAGGCACAGCAATTATCATTCAGTCGCCCAGCTCTTCCATTTCAGTGCATCATTTGGGTCACCGTGCAGTCTATGGCCAACACAAGATCTGTAGTGCAAAACCACCTTGTGTAATGCTACAAAGGCATTTCAAAGTACATTCATTTCAGTTCATTTAGGGATGATTTGCATTGTAGCTATAATTTGGCTGCAGTGCTAGAAAAGTACTATGATGATATCAATAATAAATAGATGCAAATACATGGCTTAGTTTTTCCAGGAAGGTTACATAAGAGTGGGTGATTACATACAGAAACCAACCTGGATACAGACTGGTTGTTTTAATTAATGCATAGTTCTGCTTTACTTCCTTTTCAACCCCAGTAAACAAACACATCTACCTCCAGGACAAAGCACACTGAATTAGCAGTGTGAAATGTCCATTCATCTTTCTGCTGATTGCTTCAAAAATATGGCATCGCTGCTGCCATATTTCCAAAACGCGTGCCAGAGATCTGTGCTGTGCAAGTAAAGCAATGGGTGCAGAGTGTGGGGTGTGGGTCATGGGCTCCTGTGCACTGTACACCCTGCACCCATTATAAATACACCACAGCTTGGAGACCTATTTCTTCAAGAGGTAATAGTGTACACTGGTACATGGCAGCACCCACTACGTCTCAGCTTTGGATCATGAGGACATCACCATGATCTACAAGAGATGGGCACACGGTCATTCATCAGTGTCATGATAGGATTTCACTGGTAGGTTAGAGAAAATCAAACCCTGAACAACAGGGAAAGGGTGGATGACTTTTTGTGCTTTTCAAGTGATTTTACCTAGCAAATGGTATAAAATAAAAAAATCTCTCTCAACAGGCGGCCTTATATATTCCAAAAAACAAGATAAAATTGGTTGTGAAAAGGCAACTTCCAGCAAGTCCCATGCTTTGCACAACCATGACAATGGGCCTAGTGTAACTCACCTACACTCTATAGGAGGCAAAGGAGCAAGCAAACTATGCAGGGACAGTTTAAGAGAGGAGGTGGTCCGTGTGCAGTCTCTGCGCGTGCCACCCCCTCTCTTGTTGGTGCATACACAGAGCAGACTCTGGTACAGAGCAGTGGTAGACACTGGCAGAGATATCTGGTAAAATGGGGTCAGCGTCATTCGGTGATTTCTCTACTGCACATGTACATAACCCCAAGAAAATTATACTTGCGCCATTTTCCTGGTGATTTCTGCGCCCCCCAGCGGTGAGATAAGTATAGTCTATGAGTACAAAGTGTCATTCAACGGTTATTCAGTGCGCACCACATACCCATTATAGATATGCCTATGAAACGGTGTACCCAATTCGCTCTTCCTAATCCACCACCATTACCTTCCTGCTGGAGTAGTGAGCATGTTTCCCCAGCTGCTTGTTTAGTGCATCAAGGAACATGGGATCTGTCACTTTCCCAACATTCATGCAAGCATCATCCAGCAGTGCAATGATCCCACGGTGTTGCTGCTCAACGAGATCCACGATGATCTGGTTATTAAAATAATCTATCTGTGGAATGAAGAAAACAGTAGTCAGAGGAGGAAAACTACTGATGACGGGGCTGTATGTGTAACTGCTGTACAGTCTGACATTACTCACATGCTTCCAGGGAATTCCCTCCCTCTGATATTCCTCTTGCTCTTGAGTCAAGACAAGTTGAATGAACAGCTGTTGTAGTTTCTCATTACAATAATTAATGCAGAACTGTTCAAAGCTGGAAAACATTGATAAATCATGAGGATTTCATCAGACAGAGCAAACGCTATTTCTCTTTTGTCTGGGCTGGGGGACCATGTGTTGTAGGTGGGAAGGCGTGGATTTGGCACCAACACTGAAATCTATAACTCCTCCCCTCTGCAACCCCTGACTTCAATGTAGTTTAGTGCCTGTGGAGAGAGGCACGTTTTTTCAGGGCTGCTTTGCAACCCTGGTTTAGCTTAGGGATTTTTTCCTTTATTTTTAATGTTATGTTTATTTTTTACTATAGGTACTATGCGCTGCTTATAGCAGCACACAGCTGGAGTGTAAAGCGGCGGGGAGAACCGCATCTAATGAGGGGATGAGCGCTTCCCCCATTTCACACACTCTGGTCTCTGAAGAGACCATCTGGGCCCGGGGATAGCGCGCTGCTGTTACCTGGTAGAGGTGCAGGCAGTCAGCGTGGTCCTGGATGGTGGGCGCCATCTTGCTGCGTCTGGAAAACCTATATTGTGTGGTGTGAGCAGCGGAGAGTACATACTGCCCAGTTCCGCCTGCCAAGGTCTTTAGCATTTCTGCAGGGCGGTCTGAAGGCCGGCTTACGGCCTCAATCTTTGAAGGTACAGATTTCGGCTCTTTCCATTTACTTTCAGCAGCTTCTGGCTCTCCTCCCAGAGGTGCAGACTTTTTTTTTACAGGGGGTCTTGCGAATACAGCCTCCGGTTCAACCACCAGTAGCGCCATGGGATTTGCCCCTGGTTCTGTCGGCTTTTAAGCAGGCTCCGTTTGAACCTCTGGAATCCGTGGACCTTCGGTTCGTAACGTGGAAAGTGTTTTTTCTTATGGCCATTGCCTCGGCGGGTCTCTGAGTTGGGGGCCTTGTCCTGCAAACCACCTTTTCTTGTTTTCCATGATGATAGGGCTGTGCTCAGTACGGTTCCTTCTTTTCAACCGAAAGTGGTTTAATCTTTCCACTTAAACCAGGCGAAAGAGAAAATAGGATTTTTGGGTACTTACTGTTGAATCCTTTTCTCTGAGTCAGGCTGGGGGACACTGCGTTCCCTCCCTCACGCTCAGCGCTATTGAGTATGAGTTATGATTTTGGGTCGTATTGACAGTCAATTTCATTTTTATTTTTCGGAGTGACAGTGTCACTGTGTATTGTTTCTCCTTACCAGGCATTTTTGAAGTTGTACTGAAACCAGGGTTTGCAGAGGGGAGGAGTTATAGATTTCAGTTTTAGTGCCAAATCCACGCCTTCCCACCTACAACCCATGGTCCAGTGTCCCCCAGCCTGACTTAGACAAAAGGATTCAACGGTAAGTACCCAAAAATCCTATTAATTGTCTGCATTTAGAAATTTCACTTTCTAAAAAAGTGTTTTTAATAATGAATCAGGCCCAAAGTTCATACATTCAAGCACCACTTTTCAGAAATTATGATACAAATGTAACAAAAAACAAAGATGATATGAACAGCTGACCAATGAGATGTCCCATTAACAAGATCTGAATTAGAAAATCATCTCACCTGTTACTGTCAAAGATCTCAAATCCATATATATCCAGCACTCCAATAACCGTGTTTTTCCCATGAATAGCTGCGTCTTGTTTTTTAACATCAATCACATCATTAATACGACTCACAATCCAGCAGAACAGACGTTCATAAATGGCCTGTGTGATCGAGAGAAAATAGGGCATAGTCTAGAAACCATCACACTGTCATAAATTATATTTTTACAAACTTCTTGTCATATCTATCAGTACATCAATCCAATATATTAGCCCTCTAGTACCTTGGCAAAGGCGTCCCTGCCGTAGCTAGCCTCTTTTTCGGTGTGCTGCTTGTCTATAACATCTCTGCCAGTGGCCACAGTCCTGAACAGGAGGGCCTTCTCCAGAAGCTCAGACTTAGAACTCAGCAAGTCGGCCACTACAGAAACGACTTTACCGTTCTCGATCAGGGGGGTATCACCATCCACAATAAACTTGAGGTTCCCCTGAGAAAGGAACAGCATGGAGGTAATAACGGACACATTAAATAGAGATCACATGCTTCAAAATTCTTATAAACTTCACTGTAAGGTACAAATCACAGGTGCATTAGGTTGAGCAGATTTTATGTTGTTGCAAACAATTTTTATGGTTAAATGTGCAGATACATTTAAAGGATCCATTTTCCAAAAATAACCGCTTTCATGTGTTTTGTCCAATGCCATTGGGTTTGTAGCACTTTTTGCTACTTTGATTTCAAACTGCTGATGGTGGGCATGTAATTCGGCGGTAGGGGGCCAGGTGTGTTCAGAGGGCTGCATACTGCTGGGCTCCTGGAATATCTGGACTGAGTAGTAAGAGGTACTAGTTTGATACACTGGGGCTTAATCTGTGTCTGAAGCAAAGCAATTATATATATATATATATATATATATATATAACACGTTAGTGACCTGTGGACTTTTGCATGATTCACAATACATCTCAAACCTACTCACCAGATGCAGAATGGCAGCCAAGATTTTGTAGACCGTCTGAATTTCCTCTTGTTTAAATCCGATCACCTTCATTGCCTCTGAAACTTCTTTGAATTCAGCTGCATCATTAATGGAAGACTGGACAACAGGGAAACATTAAAGAGGTGACATGAGTTTGCTGCATTTCTTATATCTGTGTGTTCACAGGAAAAATACTATTTGAAAAATGTATGTCATCTAGTCTATACTATGTTCTATATAACTGGGACTGCTAAAAAGTTCTATATGGATGAGTCAAGCCCACCAGCTGTATGAGTGTTACAGGAGTAAGAGCAAAAAGAGGAGCAATTTGCACCTTGGTAAAACCATTTTGCACTGGAGGTGTGGCATATTTCAATTATGCAGAGATGTATAGTTGGGAAGGATATGTACTTAGTTGAGAAGGAAATGTTCTAGCCCAGTGGTTCCCAAACTGTGCGCCGTGGCACCCTGGGGTGCCTTGGGACACTTGCAGGGGTGCCTCAGGTTGGTGGTCCAGCATCAAATCAAATTATTTATGGTCAATGTAATGTAAATATGTGAACAAACAAAAGTGCAAACCTGTCCACCACCACATACCTGAGCCTAAGGATGACAGGTAAGCACAATTTACTTCACTTTCCTATTTTACTCGATTTTTTTTCTGAATTTCTCAATAACAAACTTAAACATAAGGGTGCCGTGAAAACAATGCTGATACTCTACAGCGCCGTGGTTCAAAAAAGTTTGGGAACCACTGTCCTAGCCTATTTCTAAGTGTAAACATAAAGATGCCCAGCTACATGCAAAAGCAATCAGTATTTTCTCTGCATGTAAAAAAAATGAATGCACTTGTACTCCTTGCTCTGCAACATGGTTTATTCTAGGAGCAAATTGATCCTTCTTTTGCTCTAACTTTGAACTCTGCATAAGGGCCAATGATGGGAGGGAACAAAGGCAGAGGTAAAATTATGTATTGGTCAAAGACTGAACATGTGATATGTAGGGGTATATTTATTAAAGTGACTGTTTTTAGAAATGGAGATGTTGCCCATAGCAACCAATCAAATTCTACTTAACATCTAACTAGCACCTTCTAGAACAGCGATTTTCAACCTCTGTGCCGCGGCACGCTAGTGTGCCGCGAGCGGTTGTCAAGTGTGCCGCGGCGGGCAGCTTAGCGCACTTGTACTGTAGTGTGTTTTATTTCTGTGGAGACCAATGTAATAAGTTTTATTGCTGTGAGGCCAATGTAGTGTGTATTTTTTTATGTGGGAGCCAATGTGTATGTTTTGTCATTGGTCACGCACGCTGCATCGCCGTATAGTGTGCTTTGGGAATTTTAAGATCTTGTGTAGTGTGCCTCGAATTGATAAAGCTTGAGAAAAATCACTGTTCTAGAAGATAATAGCTAGAATCTGATTGGTTGTTAGGGGCAACATCTCCACCTATAAAAACTCTCATTTCAGTAAATATAGCGTGTAGTGTGCTAAACAAGTCTGTGTGGAATAGTTTTTATTAATTGCTCTCACCTTCAGCGAAGCCAGCGATCGGGTATATGTGTAAGAAGAGATATCTTTCTGGAGGTGAAGGGAACGTAGAGTCTGCTCTGGTGCTCCTAAGATTAACTAGAAAAGAAGAAATGAATTTCGCTACACAAAAAAACATACTTATCTCAATTTCATTAAACTGAAGTTGCAGAACTGGACCACACAGCTTGCCAAAGCAATTTCCTGATAGGGACAGTATTCGTGTTAGCTTTCCCAATTTTCGTTTTACATGTTTTTCTTTCTTTTGAGAAAGAGCTCACAAATTTCAGGTCTTTGTGGCTTTTTATTATTATTACTTTCTTGCCATGGCGATCTATGCATCTTAGGATGCGCCCGGCACCTAGTTGCCTGCTCCCAGTCTCCTTTTCATGTCAAGACAAGAGCGAAGCAGGCCCTGCCCATTACATACTAAGTGGGATGGGGTAAACAGTTAAATGGTGAACTGGGGAGAAAACATGGCAGATGGGTTGAGGAGATGAGTGTTGAGTTATGAGTAGAGCAGATAAGCTTTAAAAAAAAGGTGTTTCTTAAGGGCATACTAAAAGTTGGGGAGACTAGTCGAGAGTCTGACTAGGCGAGGGAATGAGTTCCAAAGGAGTGATGCTCAACAGGTAAAATCTTCATGGTGGGCGTGAGAGAACGTGATGAGGGTGGAATTAGGTCGATGGTGATTTATATATGAAAGTGATGAGTTTAAGCTCAATTTTGAGGATGATGGAGAGTCAGTGAAGCTGGCTGCAGAGAGGGGAGTCTGTTTCTGGGGGGCCCTGATGGTCAATTACTGAGTGCGCTACTCTCCTTCCATGCTCCTGTGACTCTGGATTCAAGGAGATTCTCGGTATCTGCTATGGCTAAGCTACCATTTCTCCCTTACTTGCTTTGCCGATCTGCTTAATGCAGTCTCATGTGGAGTCCTGTTTCTGATACTTGCTGAAACCGGGTTGTCTTTTGCTGGAGGTGTTGGAACAGTTACATTCACTCTATCAGCTCTCCTGCTATCTCTGTGCCTTTAATCTCCAGTTCAATGCAAGTTTTATTGTCCTGTTTGGAACTTGCTGAAATTCGTCTGCGGTCTAAGATTTGGTGAACATTATTGGAACAGCTTCTTAAAGCCGTAAATGATTCAGGAAAAAGAATGGAGGTTCAGATGGCGGATGTTATCTGTGGTTTTATCGCTGATCTCCTTGTAGTCCCAGTTGACGATGTCTCAGCCCAAGCTTATAGATGTATAGGCTTCTACGCCGCCTTCGCTGTGATGATATTCACCTGGTTGCATTGCTTGAGAGCGGTGGTCGATAATTCTGAGCAGTTCCTGAAATCCTGGTTGACGACTGCTTTCGGTCAAAACACCTTCACCCTTCAAGTTTGCTAGTGCCCAGGCTCTGTTGGGAGATCCCTATGGACATTTTTTGCTAAAACTCTGCATTTTATGGACCGGTGATTCAGCTTACAGACCTCAAGGCAAGATGACCCTCCTTGACTGTTTTTAGCATACCTGTATCTTCAATTTTTTGTTTGTTTTAGTCTTTACTCTGCTTTATTAATACTTTGAAGCTGTTACAACTGGAAAGCATGTACACATATCAATTACAGGCCTCAGTGTGGGGTGGCTCTACCTGACTGACTTAAATGCACTTGTGTTATCCTCGATATTTGTTTATATCCTGTGAATATATTTTGTATTTATGTCATTCGTTGGTATTTTATTGCTGTGAGGGTTCAATCCACAGCATCTTCCTCTCTTTCATGTTTGTTTTTTGTCTGTTCAGTTTTTCTACTCGGTTAGGCTGTTATTGTTATTACCTTTGGGTGTATCTTTGCTGGCCTTTTTGTCCAGGACCGGAAATACCTTGCATTAAGGCAGTGTCGTCCACTGGAGTGGGGGGGTGGGGGGGGGGGGGGGGAGGGGGATCGCACTGAGTGATACTATCCGAGGGGGGCACCCCAAAATAGCATAGTTGCTCCGCTATTTGGCGTCACTCCTTCTGATAGTGATACAGAGCAGTGGTTACACTGTGCCAGGGGAGGTTAGGTGCTGTCCAGCAACTCCCGGAGCTCTAGGCAAGTCCCCAGTGTGACGAGAACAGATACGTGACACCCGTTCACGGCTCTGAACATCGTATGCCAGGGGGTGTGGTCTTGCAGACACTAGAACACTCTCCTTTTCGAGCACCTGCATAAAGTCAAGAGTGGTGCGCTGGGTGACACCGACCCCAGTGATGCCACTGCCTAAAAGTACACTGCTGTAGTTGCCGCATTTTCTGTCTTGAAGTGGGAAGGTTATATAGTGTAGGTGTATTTGGGGAGTAAAAGGTATATTCAGGTATACTGAAAGTCGGGAGTATGGTTATACAAGGTTGGGGGAACTGGGAGGTAGTTGTTAAATACTATATTTTGCTGTCCATGTTTTTTAGATAATGGCCAGTGTGTATTTTGATATCAGATCACGAGAGAGAAACTAATTGTTTGCTATATGTCTGCCTTGCAAAAGCAGTTTGACTTGGCCTGGTATTTGAGTCTAGATGCATTGCATTGCTCCTTTTTCCAGAGCTACATTCATATTCATTACACTGATGCCCACTATTCTGCTGGTTTTGTGTTGTGTAGGCCTGAACGGCCCCTTCGGGTTCCCAGTTCACTACTACAATATTGTATGGGGTATAGGTATATGTAGTTTTATGCATTATGTTACATACTGTCTGCCTGCTTTTATTTGTTAATTTCTGGCATAATTTTCCCAGTCTCCTTTTTTCTCTTAATGTTACTGATATTGTGTTACCCCACAGATATACTATGTTTTAAGTTCCTGTCTGCCGCTAAGTCGCTCATTTTGTGCCATATCTACTAGGTCTTGATTTTCTCCGAACAGCCATGTTTCTTACCCTTCTTTTTTTGTTCTCTTATTTTCATATGTATCAGATATGAGAATGTTACGTGTTAATTTCTGTATATCTGTACATTGGCCATGTTCATTACTTATATTGCTTACTGTCTTGTTGTGGGTGTAAACTTTAAAACGTTATACATAAATAATATTTAAAATAACATACTGTCACACAAACACATAGCTGTGGTCAAAGCAGCAGCATATGCTCCTGGTTTACTACAACTATCATCAGATGCAATAGATATGCCTCCTAACAGATGTATCAGTGGTTACGTCCTGGTCTACATTTCATACTTGCCATTTAAAAAACCTCTCTGGTTAAATCCCAGAGGGGGCGCTTACTTGAGAGATCTTTTCATTTTTATGCTTTTTCATTACAAGCTATATGAAGTATTTGTATAACCTTATTTTGTTCAATTAATGGATATTGTATTTGATTCTGATTATATAAAAACACTGCTTATATAAAAGCACTGACTAATACTTGTTGTTTAGCTCCATAAGAATCCTGGACACAAACAGGAGTAATAAAACTGTAATATATTTATTATTATACATTCGGGGGGTGATTTAAATGATGTAATTACGTTTGCGTGCTCATGCATGGCACGCACATGTAGCCATGTTTTAATAATGTATCTTCAAAATAAAAACCCCTTTCAAGATAATTTCCCCTTATGCCCCTCTAGTAGAACACATTAGGACACTCGCCACTGTACTCTCATAATCTGCTGAGTGTGTTCTGCCTTGGATAACCTTCATGTGACGCAAGTGCATGTGCTGCTGGCTTTCAATTGGCCAATGCCAGCAGCCAAATTAGAAGGCGGTGTGTGTTTTTATTTAAACTTTCCCTATGTCTCAGCTTTTACTATTTTTCCAGTTATAGCTTGCAGATGTGTAAGGAACATTTATACTGTAATCATCTTGTATTTGGACAGGCATAAAAACAATTTAAAGATTGAGAAAAAGAGAGTTGGTGCCTAAAGGAGGGTGACTGAACATGAAAAACTAACTTCTGCATAGGAAATAAAGTATTCCTTCAAATCCATCAGGCAAAACTAACCTGATAAAAGGAGTGGAAATTCCTCTCTCCTAGTTGCTGAACAATGACCCGAGACTGGGTAAAGAGAAAGAAAATACATTCACTAATAATCAGTAGTAGCAATCACTCCTGTTTGTGTAATACTGCTGTAAAAGTTTTATCAACATATAGAAATTTTTCTATGGGAAAAAAATAAATAAAAATGTTACAAGTCAAACTGTTTAGCAATATTCTTGATTATGTAGGTCTGCAGTACATTAGAACTGAACAAAGAATAACGGAATCGGTATGATTCACCGTCGGCCGCTTGGTCAGCGGTTCAAATCTCGGCAGCGGCAGCCCGACAGAGGAGGAAATCCAGATCATCCCCAGATAAGTATAAACTAACCTAATTTTACCCCCTAACCCTAACATTCCTTTAGGGTGCCTAACCCTAACCTCACCACCTGTGCCTAACTCTAATCCCCCCTCTAAGTGTCTAAACCTAACCCCCCCTTTCTTTCCGCCTAAACCTAAGACCCCCCCAGGGGGGTGCCTAGCCCTAACCTGCCCCCGGGGGTGCCTAACCCAAACACTCCCTCCCCCTAGCCTAGCCCTAACCTCCCGGGGGGGATGCCTAACCCTATGTCTGTGAACCCCCCCCCCCACCCCCCCCCCGGGAGCCCTAAACCCAACCCTCCCCCCCGCGGCTATCCGAAACTGGGCCCAACATCCCTTTGATCGGGATTCCGGGTGCCGGTCTCCCAGCGTCGGTAAAATGACAACCCTCGCTGGGATTAAGTAGTCTAGAAGCCGGCGGTCGGCATTCCATCTGCCGGCTTCATAAACGTATACCAGAATAACATCTATTAAAAGCTTAAATTCTGTTCACGTAAATGAAAAAAAAAAAAAAACAAATTGCCAAAGACTACAATGTACAATTTAAGAACAGGAGGCTAAAGCTCTGGCACTTTTTATGTATTATTGTTTCATACTGAGCAATTCAATTAAGAGTCAAGGAGCTATGTAGGTCAATGTTACACACAGGCTTCTCATATGGCACAATAATTACATTGTATAACCTACTTATCTTAAGGGATATGCCACACACACAAAATATGTATATATCTTTTTAAATAATTTCTTCCATCTCCCTACCTAGTAGAACAGTTGGAGTCCCTTAAAACTACAAAAATGTATGGCAATCCCATTATTCAGCACTGCTGACAGCAAACAGAAAAAGGGTGTGAAACAGTGATATGTTGGTATCTCCTATAGACAGTGACTATAATGAGCTGCAGGTCTAATCAACCAATGCCTGTGTGAATCTAACTAGAATGGTTAGGTTACTGGATTAATTCTGGGGTGTCAGCACAAGGTAGCTCAACACTGGGTAGAGTTCTCCAGAATCCTGCACTGATATGGGAGTTACACCATCCTGTTAGTAGGGGGGAATTGTAAATAATAGTTGAGTGTGCAATTACCATTTAAAGGCATATAGGGGTATTCATGAAAGCTTGGACAGAGATAACATTTTGAGAGGTAAAGGGGTCTATTTTATAAAGGGGTCTAGTATAAAGTACTAGTTAATCAGCTCCTAACTGTGTTTGAAAAATGAAAGTTAGGATCTGGATGGTTGCGAGAATATTTCCGTACACTTTTCCATCCAAGGCTTAGCAAATAGACCCCCAAAGTACCAAGCAATCAGCTCCTGTCACTTTACAGGCAGTGTTTGAAAAATGACAGTTAGGAGCTGATCGGTTGGTATTTTCTTTCACAATGTTATCACTCTCCAAGCATTCATAAATACACTCTTAGGTTGTAAACAACTATTAATGATACACTGGCCTCATTAGAGAAAGTAGTTCTTCAATCACGTAATGTGTTGGATAATTATCCATTATTATAATCAATTACTTTCTTTATTCAGTGACTCTCACCTTCTCCAATAGGTAATTACTGATGTGCCCTCCAATGGGATCTCCTTTAAAGTCAAAGTTAATGTCCATGTATTTTCCAAACCGGCTGGAGTTGTCATTCCTATTAGTCTTGGCATTGCCAAATGCCTCCAAGACACAGTTTGACTTAAGGAGCATATTCTTTACTCTGTAAAAGTGTATGGGGGACAATGTCACACTGACAGCACCTCTGTCACATCAATCAAAGGACAACTACAAAAAATTTACCAGAAAGTGAATAACAAATGGCGTTATTTTTTATGTCAAATTGATAACATTTAGCAGGGATGCCACATATCACCTAATGAGCCCCCAGACGTGATTAGTTCACCAAATTTTGACATCTTTCCTGTCAGATGGTAGAGCAGGAAAATGAGCAAAGGCAGATCATGGCATAAACAACTGTATTATGTATGTCTAACAGAGGAATAGTGGGCACCTGAAGTCATTCAGAGGTTCACAAATGTGTTTGATAGCCTATACACGTACGACAGAGAAGGCAGCCATGGGGCCTGATTCAGAGTTGGGAATAGAGAGAGATCTCTCTCTCAACTGATCATCTTGGTGAAACCATGTTGCACTGCAGGTGGGGCAGATTTAAAATGTGCAGAGAGATTTTATATTTGGGAGGGAGGTGTCCAAACTGACATCTAAATTGTAGAGTAATAATAAAGCTGTGCAGTATTTGTGGGCTACATGTAAAAGCAGCCAGTATTTACCCTACATGCAAAAAAAATAAATTATGTATTTACACCCCTTGCATTGCAACATGGTTTGTCCAGGTACACAGTTAAGTGCTATCTCTCTCTATTCCCAACTCTGAATCAGGCCCATAGTGTGGACTGAATAAAATATTTATGAGAATAAGGCTCATTAGAAACTAGTGACATCTGTAAAGCGCTGCGGAATATGTGTGCGCTATATAAATAACTGGTAATAAATAAAAATAAATAATAATCTGTAAAACACTTCATAACCAATATTTATGGGACACTGGTTCCTTGTAAATTGATAGGCTGCAAACAAAATGTCTGCCTCTACTGTGTGCACAATTCATTCAAGTCCACTTTTAGGCAAAGCTCACATTGGTTCCTGCTCACTGGGTCCAACAACTTTTCTGGGTCAATAGTCCCTGCAGTGCATATAGTTTATATTTTTAGTACTATCATTTTTATGGAATAGGCCCAAAAATATAACTTTAGACAAAACTTACCTCTCGACCTCAGCTCTCTGGCTGGGGTTTGTGATGGCAGCTATGTACTGCATTATGTATTTGCTGGCTTCAGTCTTCCCAGCACCACTCTCCCCTGTAATATACAAAACAAAATTATTATCTGCAAGGATATAGTAATAGCACAACCAGTACAGAAAGAGCTAATCATAGGAGGGACGGTGAAGTGAGAGAAGGATTGGGTTAGCAGGAAACTGGAGTGGATTAAAAAACAAGCCAACGTAAAAAGAAAGGTGAATGATCGGGGTGACTACAGATGTAATAATACCTGATATCATTATACACGTGTCTTTACAACGTCTCTTCATGGCCTTGTATGCAGCATCTGCAATGGAAAACAGATGTGGGGGTCTCTCGTACAGTTCCCTTCCTTTATACTGTTCTATCGTCTCCTTCCCATAGATTGGGAGACTCTTGTAGGGGTTAATGGAGACCACCACCTCCCCGATAAAGGTGTAGATTCGTCCTTTCTCAAACCTGCACCAAGAGACACAAAAGAAATATGGTTGCTAGAGTCAGATAGAACTATACACTAAGTAGTCACAAATAGCTGGCATTTGGCAACTTATTAACTGCGACAGTAACAGATATTCTTGAGATGAAGGGAGTTATTATATCCAATTTCATGGACTGTATCCATGACAGTATCATTTGGCATACACCCTGTTAATTCACCAATGTCTTATTGTCATTCGTTCCTAAATGAATAGGCTGCAATGTCATGAACATTTGCTCAGCCACATAATGGCACTTTATTCTTTTAATTTATATTTTCAATTCCATGTTTGTCTGGATGTATATTTATATTTGCAAAATACTGCATCATTTATAAACATTAAACAATCAATAAAATGTACATAAATTGAAATATTAAAAAGCAATGTTACTAAGCCTTAAACATCTGAGAATACATGAATCCGCCTTATTGTGCCATGACCATGTCAATCAGTAACGATAACATGAAGTTAGTTGTCCATTGTAAAGCCCTGCAACTGAACATGCAGTAGAGAGCCATGTCACCAAAAGAGGGAGCCCTTCTACAATATAAATAAAAACATTACACTTAACAAACGTTATCTTTATTACCGGGCATAATCAAAATATAATTATATCACCCTCTATATAGACATAATTACTTATTGAGCATGATCTGACCACTGTATAAGTTCTTAATACAATTATATTGCACTCTATACAGATAAAGGACATTGGGGCAGATGTATGAAGCTTTGGAAAGTGATAAAGTGCAGAGTGATAAACAACCAACCAATCAGCTCACAACTGTCATGTTACAGGCTGGGATTGAAAAATGAGAGGTGGGAGCGGATTGGTTGGTCATTTATCACTCTGCACTTTATCACTTTCCACAGCTTCATACATCTGCCCCCATACCTTCTAATTGTCTAAATTGAACAGTGTGCGCTATCATGCCAATGAAAAAGTAGAGAGGCAAAATTAGGGGGGGTACACCTCATATCAGAAATAGTCTTTATGGTCACGTTGATGGGACAGTAGGGAGGTATGCAGTATACCTACACACATGATCAAAATGGGTTGGGCACGCGATCCCTGCGGTCAGAATTCCAGCAACGTAATCCCGACAGCGGAAATCCCGATTCATGCAGGTAAGGGTATTCTAACCCTATGCCTTAACCCAACATTCCCGCAGCCTAACCATAACCCTCCCCTCCCACAGCCTAACACTAACCCTCCCCTCCCACAGCCTAACCATAACCCTCCCCCCTAGTGCCTAACGCTAAACCCCTAGCCCTAACCCTCACTGTCGAGATCACAGCAGTCGGGATTCCGGCACCGGTATTATGTTCACCGGCATTGTGTGCGCCAGGATGCTGACTACATACATTGCAAACAAAATACAATCCTATTACACTGCATACAGACATAGGAATAACATCTATCCAATATGACGGGCAGACTAGATGGGCTAAATGGTTCTTTTCTGCCATGAATGTTTCTATGACCATTATACAATTCCATTACACACTATACAAATATCAAACACTAGACCTAGTCACTATGAGCTGTCTACAGGATATATTCCTAAAAAATAGAAGTACTATGTCTGTATAGAGCAACCCCACACTTAAAACATTAACCAGCACCACTGTTTGTTACTGCTATTGTGGGGGACAAAAAGTGTGTGGTCCCCCCACAATATCAGCAACCAGCACCGAGCTGTTCATCTCTTAGCGGAGACCCACAGCATTGGGTTCCCTTGCGATAATGTTTTTCAGTCCAAGAAGCATAGGGCTGAATTAGTGGTATTGGGCTCACAAAAACAAACATTCGCCCATATCCCCCTGACAAAACCAGCACTGGGGTCAGTGTGATGTGCAAATGATAAATAATCATTACACACGTGTGTGTAATACCGGCTGCCAGTTAGGGATGGCCGTGACTATTGATGGTCCACAATCATCGATGGTCTATGACGGATGGCAAGTGTTTTTTTACATAGATGGTGTGGCATAGATGCTGCACCGTCGATGGTGGCGCCCAATATTGTGAAGTCTGCATATGCGTAGCACTCAGTCATCTATGGCTGACCATCTAAGCTTGAAAAACCATCAACCACTGATGGTATAGCCTTCTACTGCCTGTTAATCAAACAGATCTTGGTGGCAGTGTTCAGTGCAGAGAGCCCATTACTCATACCTCCCAGCATTGGGATGTGGGAAATCAGGACACTGTGCGCACGCCTAAGGTAAGGTCTAAATTCAAGTGATCTAAAGGACCGTGATGGCAGGGGGAGGACCAAGGTCGGCTCAAGTTCAGAACATGGGTCAAAATGTGTCATCTCGCAGGCTCACTACGCTCCACTCACCACAGATTACTATTCCTAATAGATGTCCATGTGTACAGTAAAACTGCTAGCTCACTGACCTTGCCCCTCCCCCTTCCGTCGCCGGTCACTTTGTTGCGACAACAGAGGACCTTTAGCCCACTTGGTTCTAGCATCAACTCTTTCTACAGTTTTTAGATGCCACGCGCATCCAGTGACCTCTTAACCTTTTTAGCTGTGGTGGGGCAATGCCAAGGAAGAGGAACTGTCCAGCCAAAATCTGACGGTTAGGAGGTATGCATTTCTCACCTGCTCCTCTAAGAGCAATGTAAAACAGCGCATCAATGTCAATTAACTTCACTGATACAGTAGTAATTCATACAACATGAGGAGTTTATACACAACTAGCCAATAAGAGCAGTTTATTTTATTTTTGTTACCCATTGATTTACATCAAGATGGAAGATGAGTGGAAGCCATGTGTTTCTGCAATTACATTTTATATACTGTGTACATTTTATGCTGGGTGAAATCCTGTAAGTTTATTTTGGGTCTCATATTTGTGCTTTCACTATGTTATTACTTAGCGCTCATATGCAAATTAGTAACACACACACACATATATATATATATATATATATATATATATATATATATATATATATATATATATATATATATATGCTCCTCTTACCTTTCATGAACTCACTATTTTATCAGATAAGCCGCAACAATTCTTTTTATTAAGAAAAATATATTAACTTATACGTCAATTTTATAGTGTTTATTTGTGTATGCTCTAATATATGTATATATAATAGATATGTGATTGTTGTGCACAGCACAGTATTTTTGCACAGCAGTATTTATTCAATATATTCTTATTCTATTTTTTATTGCTTTAAATAAATTGTGATTTTATATATATGTTTTAGTCAGAGTTAAGTTTTTTACTCCTACATCACTTGCACTTTATTATTAACTAAGGTTTACATGATTGCACTATGCACTTTCTTGTTATATTTACATAAGGAATCCCCACCTACCTCAATTATTATTTATGCACAGCACTTTGTTTAGCACATAGGCGCTTTTAACAGATCTAATTTTTTCACAAGTTTAACAACAGATCACCACTGTTGTAATTCTTCTGTTAGAGCTGACACCCACACTATAGGGGAGGGCTATAATTGTATGCTTTTTACATATAGAAAGGTATATATTTTTAACAAATGTGACCTAAATATGTTTATCTAACGGAATAGTCTCTATAGAGAAGGAATTCTCCTTGTTTAATTCAGTGAGGATATCTGCTATCTTTTGGCGCTGTGTTCTTATATATATATATATATATATATATATATATATATATATATATATATATATATATATATATATAGTCCACCAACTGCCGGCACTCCCTTCAATGGGTTAAATAGCTCCAGTGCACAGTTCCACAATGTAATCACATGAAAACTCCAGCAGAAAGAACGGCACTCAGAGACTTTCTTCGCAAGTGTTAAGTCTCTGAGTGCTGTTCTTTCTGCTGGAGTTTTTTTTACATTATATATATATATATATATATATATATATATATATATATATAAACTTGTTTTGCCAATGGTATTAAGTATATAAATATATTTCATAGATTTTCCTTTAATTCACAAAAAATGCCCAAAAAAGAAATATTTGGTATTGGAAGTTTTAACTGTGCGCATCTGTGTGGTGGTGTCGATAGCTGGGATTTGGCCAGTACTCTATATCAGAGCTGCTACTGATACAGCCTGTCCCTGATGAGAAGTGTCTACATCACTGGTTCCCAAACGTTTTCAAATCACCGCACCTTGGAGTATCAGCATTTTTTCCACGGCAGCCCTGGGCCATAAGTTTCTTATTGAGAAATTCATCAAAAATTAAAATTACGTAAATTGAACTTATATGTCACCCTTAAGGTGCGTATCCATTTGACGACTGTAAAACGAGTGCACGAAGACGACATTGTAATCGTGCAGTCATTTCACAGACTGTGATGTGCCTATACTGAACGATCAGTCATTCAGTGTAGGCACATTAATCATCCCTTAACATGCTCAACCTGACGTTATCGTCAGGTGGACCAGCATGTTCGGGCAATGATAGATGTCAAAAACGACCAGCGGGCGCACGCATCGCTGGTGGTTTTTTACATTAAACTGCCCAATTTGCAAATGATTAAGAAGCGATTGAACGATAACAATGTCGTTATCGTTCAATCGCCCTGTTTAATCGCGTAGTGGATACGCACCTTTAGGTTCAGTTATGGGGTGGTTGACAGGGCTTCTCTTCTTTTTGTCCACATATTTCTTGATCGGCAGCCATTAGCACTAGATATGCCTATCACACTGATTAAAAATCATTTTATTTGGCACTGGACCACCAAGCCAAGGCACCCCTGCAAGTGCCCGGAGGGACCCAGTTTTGGAACTACTGGTCTACATATTTACAGACTTCGTAATTGCTAAGTTTGATTCAATACATTGGACTTTTGAATGAAGCGCTAACACTTCTTCCTCAGTGTGGACATCTAGTGTATTTCAAGAAAATAACACCCCTAATGAATGTATCACTAATTATTGAGCTTATGGTTGCTACCGGATTAAGCACTAAACAGGGACTTTTTTCAGGGCAGGATAACTAGTGTTAAATTTTATCCAGGGAGCACATGCATCCAATATAAACACATACTTTAAACATAACTCTGTACACAGAGTATTCTAGCTGCTCACAAGACAATGTGGATAATGAAGAAATGTCTAAAGTTACAAGCTGCTTCAGTGTTAAGCAGAGGAAATCTGTAAATGGATTTGAGGCACAGGCTATAAATAGGTTGTGTACTTCCTTTTCCAAATTTTATAGAATGCCTTTTTATTTTTATACCTCAAAGTCAGCAGTAGCACATCCAAAGAGAGACCCAGCCATATACAGCAGGAGGGGTGAAGACAGTGAGCATAGTGAACTAAGGATGGCCATTGATGGTCAATGGCTGATGGCAATGTGGCTTTTGCCATTGATGGTGTAGCAACGATGCTGCACCATCAGTGGCGACACCCAATGCTGAGGAAACAGCAGCAGCGCCAGTCCGATGGCCAAGATATACGCATGTGCAACACTGTACCATCAAAGGTACAGCCTTTAATGGCCATCATTAAACTGAACTACTGACAGCAACAATCAAAGAGTTAAAGGGGGCAGTAACACACTTCTGGTCTCCCTGGAATAGGCATAGCTCTAATAACACACTTGTATAATGATAATAGGGGATCTTTCATTTCTGTTTAAACTAACATAATTTGCTTAGAAATATATGCTGAAGCCTCTTCAGAATTATTGCTTGTCTCGCATATTTCATTTAGCTGTATTCATATGAAAACGATGCGATAAAGGCATGTCGTAGGAAGAGAAAACTGGGCTAGACTGCAACATAAGTCTGTACCCAGCACATGCGCAGAGCGGGTCGCCTGTACCCAGTGCATGTGCAGAACGGGTCCCAACAATGAAAGCAGAAAGAGAAATGTCTCTTCCCTGCTTTTCTCCAGCGACCGTAGAGATAACTCCATCCAGAGATGGTATTATGTTTTCGAGTGAAGCATCGTTTCTCTCATCACTAGCCTATACATAGCATTTGTGCGCCGCCTGCATTGCAACTTTATATTAAATATAAATAATAAAATATTTGGCTATATTTTAGGATTTTACCAATCAAAATGCTGGAGAAAACCCATTTTTACGTTTACTATATAGACCCATTTGTCATTTTTGAGAGTTTGTGTCTTTAAGTGAGATGTAGCAAGCCTGAGAAGAGCATTCCAAAATTATTAATGGACGGATTGGCCGTTATGTCATCAGTTTCTAAAGAATTGAAATGTCTGCTTTCACTTTGTGTAGCTAAGTAGGAGAAGAAATGTAACCTCTCATTACGTTTTCATATATTTTCGTTTTAATGAGTTTTCTGAGAGCACCTTTGTATGCTATACACATTGCATGTGCATCAATGCACAATAGTTTGTCAATTAAATTACAGCTAGGCAAAAATAATCAGCCCGACTGAACTTGCCAAATGCTACTGTATGTGGCTCCTTGATCATGAATTTTGTTTGTTTAACTCTTCCTTTGATTTACAAAAATATCGGCATCTTCTGTCCAACTACTTCTATTATCTCATAAGCCGCCCATACACGGTGGGATATGCACCTTGCGACGCGACGGGGGATCTGACGGCTGTCATATCGGGCGGTCCCAACACACTGTGCGATCGGGTGGCCGACCGCCCATTATCCCAACACCTCCCTCACAGCCCTGCATGGGATCGCACATCACACCCCAGATCAACTGAACCTGCAGTAATATCTGTAGGTGCGATGTATGACCCCACGGGTGCGCACACTATCCGATATCATGCCCATACATGGTACGATATAGCAACGATATTGTACAATCCGTCAGATCAGCTGCTTTATCGCACCGTGTATGGGAACCTTAAGGCAAATACACAAGTATCTCCCAATGACGCCACCATATTTTGCATAAACGGTCCCAAAATAAATTAACTCCAGAGGGAACACTCCATTACTCTACATGACAGCAACCACACTGGGGAAATGTATCATACCTTTGAGAGATAAAAAGTTGACTATAGAACCAATGAGCTTCTAGCTGTCATTTATCTAGCACAGTCTATAAAATTACATTTAGAAGCTGACTGGTTGCTATGGGCAACGTCTACATTTTCTCTCTCTTGAAGGTTTGATACATCATTCTAATGAGAGAGGGAGGGGGGCATTATCCGATGCCTATTCACATCCATTCAAAAATGTGTCTAAAAATAAGCACTCATCATTGGAGCAGGAGCTGAGAAAGCAGACAAAAAAACAAAGTGGTGTAAGGTTGAACGTACAGGACTACGAGAAGAGTACCATATATGTGTCAGATACTGCTAATTAGAGACTCTCCCATTCTGTACTAAGGTGTGGTAGGGGGGAGGTCATTTCAGTACAGTGCCTGAATACCTTCCCTGGATAAGGATAGAGGGCTTCATTCAGAGCCGCTCGTAAGCGGCCGCTTGTACGTTCCGAGCGATGTTCGCACATCTGCGCATGCGTACGGATTGTAATACGCATGCGCGAACCAGTCAGTGTGGCCGAAAATCGTGTGCTCGCTAAATAGCGAATGCCTGCTATTTTGAGTGACAGAATGAAGCGTATGTGGGTGGTAACAGGGGAAGGTGCTTGAAAACGGGGAGTGGAGATCAGAACGCAGGCGTGCCTAAAGGTCAAAACGGGCGTTTTAAGGGTGTGCATAATTAATACAGCAGCGTCATCGACCACGTCACTTGGTTATTTTATAGTCTGAACTGCTCGCAAGATTGCGGTAGGAAAAACCAACCACAAGAATAGCGAGCAGTTCAGACGCCGTTTGATGTACTCGATTAAGCTAATAAATAGCGGACATGACGTATGATGCGAGCAGCCAGGGGGCATTTTTATCAAAATTACGACCGCAAGTTTTGTTCGCTCGTTCAGACATAGAGGCGTCAACAGACCGCAAAGAGCAAAGGGTTAATTTGAATAGCCACCCCATTTTTCTGAACGAGCGAGCGCAAATAGCGTCCGGCTCTGAATCAAACCCAGAGTGTGCTGTGTGTGTGCAGGCTGTAGCAATGTGTGATCTAATAGGTTGGGTAGTCATAGGATCAGGTAAAATAGATGTAACAGCCCTGCTGTTACACACTACTAAGCTATTAAATGATAAGTCCCCTACAGGCAAGTCAAACACATCATGGAGTTGTGACTGAGAACAGCATTTTGTAGTACCGCCGATGTCACTAGACAATGCGGTAGAGGAGCCAACTGTAGACAAAAGACTGCATATGCCTAACACCCCTGAAAATGAAAATATTATAGAGTTAGCGTGTATTTAGCAAACAATTATACATGGGAGAGGCATAGGTGTATCAATAATAGGTGCAAGCTGTGAAGTGCACACTGGCCCCTGGTTCCAGGGGGGCCCCACACAGCACATTCTACACTTATAAATTATATTACCCTATCCGGCATTGGCAACGCAGAAATCAGGAGAATGGTGTGGCCTCCATTTTCCTAAAGATTTGTTCTTGTACAGTAGATAAATCAATGGGAGCAAAAGTCTACTCCGCAACTGTGCCGGCGACCGCAACTGTGCCGGCGAGCGAGGTGGGGCCATACAAAGATGGCCACCTCCTCTTTTAAGCCGCCCCTGGGGAGAGGGGTTACATTTTGCACTTTAAAAATAAACATCACAGTGGACTTAAAAGGTCAATCTGCTTACTTTATTAGCGTCAATCTAGTCTGGTGGGATTACAATTATGCACAGTAAGCACTCTTTATGTACCCACCTAAGACAAGCCACACTCACCATTCTCCCCTGAACAATTACATATATTATACAAAATATTGCAAGCAGATATACAAATAGACTCAATTATTTTTTAGCTGTCAGTTCCAGGACCTCTTTGGCAAGGTATCCTCTAGTACCTTGATCACATTGTTAATAACAATTGTGATGTGGCCAGAGAAGGGGGTTTCCTAACCCTTTATTTATGCATTATGAGTGATATCAGGCTCTAAACTAAAAAGGTAATTTATTTTATTCATAGGGTATTGGTTTCCCATCCACTGTACATTAAAAAAAAAAAAGTATTTTCAATACTGGCTCACTTCTGGTTTCCTTTTCTTACCTACTTTTCAACTATTTATTTTGCGACAGACACATGAACCCATATTTATATTAATTCCTAATCATATCCACATTCAATAATCTTATCCAAATGATATGAACTAAATGAAATATAATGAATAGATCTACTGGTCATGGCCATGCAATGTCTTTTGTCAGTCTTTGTACTTTTTTTTAGATTTATTTATTCTATACTTTGACAGATTAAAACACAAATGTGACCCTTCTATATAGAAGCACCCTGCAATCAGAGTGATGGCTCTTAGTTGTCACAGTGTGTTGTGAGTGTTTATTCTAAGTCACTTTCCACTGTGACAAGACCAGACAAGCGTTATACCCTGCCCACTCTCTCAAGACACCAGTCTAATCCCAGAGAGGCTGTTCTTGCACCAGTATGTGCATATTAATTCTGTAACTGGAAAGGGATTACAGATACTGAGCTTCCCATAACAATTTAGGTATACATAAAAAAAAAAAAAAAAATCAAACCACTGCATGTTATTCTATTCAAAATTCAAGAAACATAATTATGATGCAAAATAAATTATTATAAGCAAATTAAAATAAAAACCTTACACAAAGCCATATATCCTGTCTCCCACATATATCTCCTTATATAGTTGCATTAGTCCATATAATTTCTAAAAATACATTTATATACATTACCTAAGTAATGCTAGCCATACACAACATGATATAATATTTGGTCACTGGGCCCTATGTTGCAGCTTATATGGCTCAGACATAACCCGGATGTCTGATAGTGAAATTAACACAATGATCAGACAAGTTTGTACACGCATTTGGAAAGCAACTGCAGGTGGCCTCCATCAACCTACATATCCAATAATCTTCAAACTACTAATGCTGGGTCTTTAGCTTTAGCGCCAGTAACAGCACGTGAATGGCCAGCTTAACAACTACTTTTAGAGCCTTCATATATTCCATATACACTCTACAGTTGACATTAGACTACAACTCCAAACAGGCTTTAGAAAGTTAATAATAATAATAATCTCTCTCATATATACATATATATATATATATATATACACGTGGCAGGAAAGTCAGCGGCACTCAGGAGACTTCTTATGAATGAAAAAAAGGTGTCTTTATTTCGACGTTTCGGGGCGACGTGACCCCGTCTTCAGGAACACATGCTTCTTATGAATGAAAAAAAGGTGTCTTTATTTCGACGTTTCGGGGCGACGTGACCCCGTCTTCAGGAACACATGCTTCTTATGAATGAAAAAAAGGTGTCTTTATTTCGACGTTTCGGGGCGACGTGACCCCGTCTTCAGGAACACATGCTTCTTATGAATGAAAAAAAGGTGTCTTTATTTCGACGTTTCGGGGCGACGTGACCCCGTCTTCAGGAACACATGCTTCTTATGAATGAAAAAAAGGTGTCTTTATTTCGACGTTTCTGGGCGACGTGACCCCGTCTTCAGGAACACATTGTGTGTGTTCCTGAAGACGGGGTCACGTCGCCCCGAAACGTCGAAATAAAGACACCTTTTTTTCATTCATAAGAAGTCTCCTGAGTGCCGCTGACTTTCCTGCCACGTTTGTATAGAAGGGAGTGATCTCCACCTTCAGAGGGCACCTGGAGCAAGGTATATATACCCATATTTGGGTCAGCAGAGTGCCGGGCCACTTGTACATTTTATATATATATATATAACTAATAAAGTCCCCAGTTCAAGGGTCTGTCTGTTTGTTCGGGATAATCTCTTGAACCACTGGACATATTTTGATGGGGTTGTCACTGTTCTATATAGCATTGGCCGAGGAGGGTTTAGGTGTATGATCCGTTTACCTGTGACAAAAGGGAGCCCAGCAGTAACAACTGAAGTGAAGCAAAGTCACAGAAAAAAATATTGCACCAAGCTGCTGTATAGGAGTTGGCCATGGTGTTGAAAAAGCAAGAGACAGTGAGCCAATCATCAAAAACAATGTGCCCTGTTGCATAGCAGCAGCCCAGAGAGGGGCAGGATTCAGGGACTGAGCAGGGCCACGTATGCAGCAGACAGAGAGTGAGAGATAGCCTGTAGCAAAACCATGAAAATGCCCGGATGCAGACACAGTAGCCGGGGGAGGCATAGCTATCAGGAATTAAAAAAATTAAAAAAAAAGCATCAGAACACCATGGAATGATGTCCATTCAATTGTGGGAAACATTAGACCGCCACCATGAAATGGTAAATACACTACCATCGGAACAAACTAATTGATGGCTAGTAACCATTGGATCTCGATTTCCGCCCCTACGATGAACCTGCAGGCAGACTCTGCCCACAACTCCACTGTAAAGTGCTCCCTCTCCAGCGTGACGTTCCCGCTCAGCCACATGCCCTCGGTAAACAGGAGGCACTGCTCATGGAAGTCAGCGCACTTCTAAGACAAGGGCACCATGGCGATAAAGCTCAACAGGAAGCCCAGGAAATACAAGGTACATTGTTCAAAAAGGACATTGCTCATGGCCATGTTTGGGAGCTGGGGCAGGGTGCGCATGGAGGCTACACAAATATGCACAGGTGCCCCAGTCCTGGGGACATGCTGCTGTTAATGCTTTCAGTAGATGTAATAAAAATCTCTCATCCATGATCCTCCTGCCCTTCAAAGCACATCCCTGTGGCTGGGCGGGGGTTGTGGTGATACTGGTGAGATGCAGGGGACAGGATTGAGAAGCAGGGGATTGTGGGGAGATGCAGGGGTCTGTGGTGACATGGCGTAGGTTGTTATGAGATGCAGGGGGCTTTGGCGAAATTAGGCGGGTCACTAGTAATAATAATAAGACAGTGTCTCCTTAAAGATTAAAGTAATTCCATTCCAAAATAATTGTGAAGAATGCCCATTGATTGACCATATAGCCATTAGAACTACAATTCTGCAGGCTATCTATAAAATCATACTGTATAATACCCAATATAATCACTATAATTTAATATTCCTCTAATTCTTAAAATATTATCTGCAACCATGCATTGGCTGCAAGAATTAACTACGATGCCTTCTTATAGTCATATGTCAATTGCAGCTATGGCATAAATTTACTACACTGCACTTTTTAAAAGAACCAAAGGAACTTGTTTAGCTGCTGAATCTTTCCCCCCCACACAAGCAGGACATTAGGATATCTCTATAATTTGAAGCTCTGTCACCTCACCATTTGCCAATATTGGTTTAGCTCACAAGATGTCCACCTCCATTGTATATAGATGACAGGTATACTTTATTTTATACATGAAATTCTTTTGCCAAATGAGGAATGGGTCCCTCCCATTGCTACGATTTATAGACACACTAAAGTGCTTCGACATGTAATCTGTAGAGGATATAAAACACTCACACTAGTAACTAGTGTTGGCTAATATAACCGTTCCCACATTGTACTGCGCTGTTGTTACTCCTCAAACTGTCTCTTAATACCTCCTAATAGAGCTACAGTAAATTGTACCACTCCCAGTAATTACTCTTATTTACCCATAAGATATGGTATTTCTTAAGGTATCATATAGTGTAGAATCCTTACGCAATACTAAGTTCTTCGGGGCCTATTAATTAAAAAGTTTTTACGGTAAATACTCAAAAGTCAGTTTTCAGAGGATTTTCACAACATTTTACTATGTAGCCAATGTATCAAGGTGTACTCCGAGATCTGCTGCTGTCCCTCTCTGCACAATTGCAAAAGCAAAAAAAAAATCCAAATAGTTGCGATATGCAGCCATAAGTAGTGTTCATTTTGGCTACTGTCTGCATAATACATCACACAACAATCCTGATGATAACTGGGATAAACTAATGGGATTTCTGGGGAGATTTGTTACATATGTCAAATGAATGATTTGTATTATAAAATTACATTGAACCAAGATAATGTCAGTATTATCCACCACTTAATGTCTTTATCCAACGTCTGACATTAACCAGCACATTTACATCTTCACTCTCGATTGTCTTGCAACGCTAATTGAATTAAAATGCATTACCAGAAATGTAAAGGAAGGGGGATAAGATCCTTTCTATTCAAATAAAGTATAGTTACCTTAAATATGGAAACACAAAGGGGAAAAAATCATAAAAGATTATTCTCCCCTGTGCAGTTTCTGTAAAAGTACCTGATGGCATTAGATATAGAAGCTCTGAGATTAAGGGGCATATGCATCAAAGCTTGATGTGAGATACTATTGTGAGATATATATCACCAACCAATCAGCTTCTAACTTACATTTTGCAGGCTGTTTTAAGAAATTAATAGTTTGGAGCTGATTGATTGGTGATATATATCTCATAATTTTATCCAACATCAAGCTTTGATGCATATGCCCCTAAATCCTTTTTGGCGCTTAATAAATTTGAAAACATCACGATCCATGGGAATGGTGGTGTTATGCGATGTTCTTCCGACAGCTAACCTCTTCGCTGCTAAGGACGAGTTGGACTCGCCCTAAGCACTGCATGGGTTTGAACAGTAGTGGAAATGCATCCAACACCCAATGTCTGATGACACCTGGTGCGCACTATGATTAAACCTGCGCACCGAATGTGCTCCCAAAAAGGGAGCGTGACCTAAAGTAAAGAGGCGTGGTCTCGCGGGGGAACCCAATGACTTCACCTTCGGGGTGATGCTGAGCTGCCCCTGGAGACTGAGCTGTCAGCTCCTCTTCTATGAGAGGAGCCGGGTGCTGCAGGAGAATGTCACACTATCCCGGCTCCTGTCGCTGCAGAGGAGCCGGCATTTTGACACCCGGGTCCAGCCCGCACCCCCATCATGACGCCACTGCGCCCTGGCAAATACATGGCTTTTTCAATATGGGTGTAACCCGGGTCTCAGCTCTAAAACCCCTTTCACACCACACTGCGGAGCTGTGTATTTGCCAAGCATTTTACAAGCCAGGGTTGCCAGGCTGCTCTCATGTCACACTCATACACACACACAAAGCAATCACTGATCATATACACATACAGCAAACACTGCTCATACACACACATATAGCAATCACACACTCCTTCTCAAGCTACCAGACCTCGGTACACAGCTCAGCACCCAATGTGAGCGGTGCCTGTGAGACGGTGCTGGGGAGGAGAGGTGCCCAGGGCAGCACCATACAGGTGAGAAGAAGAGCGGTCTGGGAGTCACTGGCCTGGGAGAGAAGTGCTGCTAGTTCAGGGCTGCACTTTCTTTTTCTCTCCCTCTCTCTGGCGGCCTCACCCTTTGATTGGCTGAGGCTGTGACAACTATTGTAGTGAGGAAGCCCCGTTTCCATCAGGCAGCCTCAAACAGCCAATCAGCTCATTCTAGGTGCGACCCGGGTCTAAAAAGCCAGATTGCACCTTTCAGACAAGATCCGACGCACTGACCCCGGGTTGCAAGTCTCGGGAATAACCCTGGTAGATTGAAGGAGCACAGACCTGGGACTGTCAACCCAGGTTTGACCCTTTCAGACATAAGTCGAACCTGGGTAGTTGGTTTCGCCACGCCCCGGCAAAATCACAGGATTTTGCTTATGTTTGAAAGGGGTATTAAAGTCCACCCCTAATCGTTGCCGTCACTTGGTCATAGGACGGTGTGGGGCTTCAGGATGTAATCATTCCTTGAACTTGAGGAGGCTGAGCCCCTCCCAAGTAAGACACAACATACATTTTTACAAGTCATCAAATAGAGCAGAGAGAAATAAAAGTGCTCTATCTCCCCCCCACTGGCATCAAAAGTCAGTAGTGCCCTTGTCTGAAAAAGGGGAGTCCCCATATTATGTAACCCCTGAGAAGTTAGTCTCTGCTGATCATGTGTGATCACCTGAGAACACCCCTCTTACAAATAATGAAACCTCTAGCTGTTCTTGTTTGGTGCTGTCCAGACAATATCAACCCACACTGCAGAAGTACTAGTAGAGTCGAGGATGGGAGAGGGCACTAAAGATGCACAATCTCACACATCACAGCATGTGCTCAATTGGGAAACATCCAAGTTTGAAAGAAGGGACAGTAATACCTTATATAATAAATTAATCTGTACACATGCGCAATACACCTTGCATTGCTGTCAATGAGCCAATAAGGAAGGTTTCACCAGCTTCCTGAAAATTCAGAATAATTTAAAATAATCCCAAAAATGTGCTCTCCATTGTTACATGTGAACAGCTATAGAAATCCCAAAACACAGTGCAATCAGTGGAGCATTACACCCACAGGTGAAGTCACATATCGAGGGAAACACACACCCTTCAGACAGTTCAGACCCTCTAGTGGTCAAAATCCTTACTTTTGTCAGGTAGGACATGACATGTAACATACGTAACAGTGTCTTTATACAAAATTGCATAGAAACTTGTTGCAGCATTTATTCTAAAGCAATAGTGTACTGTGCAAAATACACTGACAAACTTGTCATGCAATAGTAACCAAATGTTTTTTCAACTTAAATGTAGTGTAAGATACCTAACCATTACATGCTCATAACGTGTACATTTGCATCCTACAGCTGGCACTGCTTCTAACTCTAAATTACGCCCAATTTGTCAGACCATGTAAATTTAAATACACGTTTCGTTACATTTAATGACCACATCACCCAAATGTCCAGATTTTAAGGGACTGAAATTGGATCATGAGTTTTGTCCTGATTCCACAACAGTAGTGAGGTGTGCCCCGCCTATGGGCACCCCTTCAATGCTGTGCCAGTGTACCAGTGGCAGGTGCACGCAACATTGAATGGGTGTTATCGTAAAAAGCACTCCACTCACATACAGGGAACATGATACCAAAGTGTTGTTATAACACCTCAAAAAGTGCCATAGCATCATGGATTGCGGAGAGGCAGAGTTGCACAATCCTTGTTATGGCCCTATACAAAAACCATCCAAAATAAATTATAAATATAAAATGATCTACGTACAACAGCATAGAGCAACACTGTCGATCATTAAGAGATAAACAGCATGTCCTCATTCCTCTAACATACAATTAATAAATGACCTGGAAGTGAAAAAGTTCAAATAATAAATAGCAATCCCAGACTCTTCATGGTTTTATAGAAGTGTAAATCTATTTATGTAAATCCACGTGCACAGCTCCACCCGGTCTGTCTGATCCTGCAATGTGTTTTTAGTTAGAAGTGACATTTTTGTGGTGAAGTTGGCTTATTCCAGAGGGGGGAAAAAACATAAGAGACTAGAATTCCAGTACAGAATTTTGGCAGTAAGTTTTTAACTCCTTCACAAAAGCAGCCACAAGGGTTAACTATTCAAGCCAGTTAAAAGTGTAATTGTTGCCATGGAAACATCTAGTGTGATCAGTATAATTCAAAACAATATGATGGATTATATTATTACTACATGGCAACTGCCACCTACAGACAATGGAGGCACATATTCTGTGGGATGAACAAATATTCAGCCAACTAATTTAGGAATTAGTAAACAGGATTTTGGTACTTACCGTGAAATCCCTTGCTCAGATTCCACAGGGGACACTGGAGTCTCAGTACAATGGGGTATAGATGTGGGATAACTGGGAGCTGGCACTTTAATAAATCTGAATAGTAGCTAGCTCCTTCCCCTCTATACACCTCTACAGGTCAGTCTTAAACTGTGCCCGAGGAGAGCTGGAAAACAGAATAATAGAGGAGAAGAGAAGCTAGAACATACATGAACAAACAAGCAAATATGCAAACAAATCAAGCAGACCTTGAAGAAAAAAATGACTGTCCAAACCAGGAAGAACAATAACCAATGCAGGTGGAACAGTGTCGGGTGGACGTCCAGTGTCCCCTGTGGAATCGGAGAAAAGGATTTAACGGTAAGTACCAAAATCCTGTTTTCTCCTTCATCCACTAGGGAACACTGGAGTCTCAGTACAGTGGGGACGTCACAGAGCTTTCATCCTGGGTGGGAGAGCGCTGAGAACCCTGGGAGGAGGATGCAGTGGCTCTACCCCTGCCTCTGGAACCACGGGAGATCGTGGGAGCTCCTCTGCCACGACCACTGAATCTCCCTGGGATACGAAAGGACGGTCCAGCAAAGTGTTTCCTAGGAGGAGGAGCAACAGATGGGAGACAAGTGGACTTACCACCTGTGGCTTGAGATATCCACTTATCCAATTCCCTTCCAAACAGAGCTTCCCCTGTGAATGGAAGCCCTTCCACGGCTCTCTTAGATTCCGCATTCGCCTGCCATTGTCTCAGCCACAGGGTTCTGCAGGCTGAGACAGCCAAAGCCGAGGATCTAGAGGAAAGACTACAAATATCTATTGAAGCCTCTCCAAGAAAAGAAGCAGACTCTGCAATCTGGCCCTGATTCAGAGCCGGACGCTCTGACAGAGCGCTCGCTCTGAATCAGGGCCGTCCCACTGAATTTAAGAGCGGCCTCCTGGCCGCTCGCATAGCTGTGGGTGACCACCCACAGCTATAGCGAGCGGCCAAAATGATGGTGACCATCTTGACCATCGCGACCATCGGGCTTGCAACGAGACCCTTGCGGTAGGGTCTCGTTGCTGCAAGCCCTGGAGCCGCCTCCGTCGTGCACATGCGCACTTGGCCAACATCGACCCGCGTGCAAGCGCTCATCGCTCGCGAGCGGGTCTGAATTAGGCCCTCTGTTCCGTTAGAGGAACCAGATCCTCCGCCAGAACACCAGTCTTAAGGCCCTCAGCAAGCTGCGTAGCCCATGCTTCCACTGCCTTGTTGACCAAACAGCTGACTAATGTGGGTCGAAGGGACACCCCCGCTACAGTGTACATACACTTCAAGGTAGTTTCTAACTTCCTGTCAGAAGACTCCTTTAAAGAAACTGCTCCTGGAACAGGGTGCACCATCTTTTTAGACAGACGGGACACTGAAGGGGCGACTGAAGGAGGTGTTTCGCATAATTTCCTGCTCTCTGCAGGAAAGGGATAGTAGGATAAAAGTTTATGTGAGATCTGAAACTTTTTATCTGGGTGTTTCCATGCTGAGGTAAGGATCTCGTCCAATTCCTCAGACACTGGAAAGGAAGCTGCTAGTCTTTGTTTCTTATTAAAGATAGACGGCCTAACTTCCACAAGGTCCATGTCCTCAACATGTAACACCTGGCATATAGCTGCAATAAGCACCTCTACACCCTGAGATACAGGCTCCGCTTCCTCTGGCTCCTGTTCCTCTATAGTATCCTCTACCTCCCCTTCCTCTGTATCAGGTATGTCGTCCTCTTCCGGATCATCCCACATAAGGGGATTCGGTATTAGCCTCCTAGCAGGGACACTAGAGGACGATGCCCCGAGACCTGGGCTGACATAACCCTTGTGAGCCCTTCTACAGACCTGGCTAAAGACCGCGCCCAGTCTGGTTCAGAGAAGGCAGACCTCTGAGATCTTTCAACCTCTCTCTCCCTGCGAGAAGCTTCCAGCTCTGCAGACATTTGAGACATGACTGATGTAATTTGATCAGCCCAAATAGGGTGTTGTGAGGATGCTGCAGTCTGTTTCTGAAACACACTTCTCACACAACAGGGAACTGGATGGCAGTCCCTCTGTAAACTTCTCTGCACAATTCTTACAGGAGAAAGCTTTTTGTGCAACCTTAGACCCCTTTGAAGACATGTTACCAATTTACTGTTCACACACACACACACACACACACACACACACACACACACACACACACACACACACACACACACACACACACACACACACACACACACACACACACACACACACACACACACACACACACACACACAGAATAGGTAGTGATACACACAAACACATACAGAGAAACTGTTTAGAAAGAAGAGATTAAGGAGATTATGCTATTAACCCAGCCCAACCAGCGCTGATGCAGAGACCAGTGCTGTGTAACACAATATAATGTGCTGTAAATACAGTCTAACCTGCTCTTCACAAGTCTAACCTTACTGTGCAGTCACAATCTGGGCAGACAGGTCTCCCTTCTGCATTGTTCAGCAGCCTGTGCTTCTAAAATGGCCACCCGCCTCCTTCTGGGAGCGCTGGGGCAGCTGGGAGGCAGGAGCAGAACTGTGTGTTAGGCTCCGCCCCCTCCGTTCAGGCGCCTTTCAGTGCTGTAACAGTTTCTGCTTTTTAATGCCCGTCTGTCATTTTCTCCTGGCCACCCTGCTACTCAGGGTGCCAGGAGTCACTAACCTTCTTGCTGCCAAATACTGCTGGCGGCAGTCTGAGATAATGGAGGACCACGATGAGCGCCGCACGCATCGCGTCTGGGTACCCCGCAGAGACAGTGGTCTCTGTAGCTGAAGACCCCAGCGCACGCCACAAGCAGCGGCGGTGAGGTCTCCCCGGCAGCTCCAACGAAGCAGACAGGCAGGAGCAGTGAGCTGCCTGTCTGATCCTCTTGCTGATCGAGGATCCTTGATTTTTAGCAGAGAGCTCTTTGTATGTGACCAGCTCCCTTGGCACAAAAGACTGATCTGTATGGGGCTATAGAGGGGGAGGAGCTAGCTACTATTCAGATTTATTAAAGTGCCAGCTCCCGGTTATCCCACATCTATACCCCACTGTACTGAGGGCCTGATTCAGAGCCAGATGCTCTGACCAGAGCCCTCGCTCTGAATCAGGGCCGGCCTACCTAAAATTGGAGCGGCCTCCTGGCCGCTCGCATAGCTGTGGGTGACCACCCATAGCTTATGCGAGCGGCCAAAAAGATGGTCGCGATGGTCAAGACCATCGCGACCATCGGGCTTGCGACGAGACCCTTGTGGTAGGGTCTCGTCTGCCGCAAGCACGGAGTGCTTTTGGCTCTATCAGAGCCAAAAACACTCCCACTGACATCACTAGTGATGTCAGTGGGGCCGGACCCAGACTGTAGGCGTTCCCATGGGAACGCCTCCGTCTGGGCAGCCATGCCCCCGGCACGCCCACCAAAGGGGGCGTGCTGTCAATCACCATCGACAGCACGCCCCCTTTGGTGCGAGACCCCGAGCGACGGCTTCCCCATCGCTAGCCGGGTCTCGCGCATGCGCACGACGGAGGCGCCTCCGTCGTGTGCATGCGTATTTGGGTAACATCGACCCGCTTGCGAGCGTACAGCGCTCGCGAGCGGGTCTGAATGAGACCCTGAGACTCCAGTGTCCCCTAGTGGATGAAGGTGAAATATCTCCCAGTCATGTCACTAGATGCTAGCGATTTGACAGGCTGCAAACCTACCAACATACATTTGGCCCATAAAATGGCGGCTTCCACTGTAAGCAACAGGTACACTTTAAATAGCTTCATAAAAGGATCATTGCACTTTTGATCTGGAACATAGTTCACAGAAGGTACAGGCCTGAAGGACTAGTTATTAATACATAAACAGACTATTCATAAACAAAGTTCATGTATGGACTCTGCAATCTGCACTATTTTATGGTAGACGGTATGAGCTCTCAGGATACCTTTTAAATATACCACTAGCTGCTTACTCTATGAGGTGTTCCAGCCTCATTTTCAAGTATTCAGAAAGAAAAAATAGGGGGATGGAGTAAGCGCTCTATGGTATAAAGATGTGTGCTAATTTATAAGTACAATATATGATGTATTCTCTAATCGTGTACATGTTTTTCTTATAATAGTATTTAGTTTATTGAATAAGATTATTATAACTGGTGGGTAATAACTGTAGGCAGGATTTTCAAGCGTTGTTGATGTACGTGTTTTAGGGTTCAAAACCAATGTTCTTATTGTTACATATGTCTATTGTAACTGGTGGGCAATATCTGTACGCAGAATCTTCAGGCGTTGTCAGTTTATGTATTTGTGACCACTTTCTGATTGGCCAAATGCAACAGTTTTATGGTAGTTTCATCAAAATCCCCAGGATAAAACCACCACAAAAATTAATGAACATGGTAGTTAGCAACAGGGCCGAATTAAGGCTTGTAGGGGCCCAATAAAATTCTAAAATAAATGTCCTGTCTAGGCTGAGTACACACTTTTACGATTGCAGGCTGATCGGGTAAACTGTCCCAATCAGCTGTGCAGTCTGGGCCTGATTCTGACCCGCTCTCGAGCGCTGAGCGCTCGCAAGCGGGTCGATGGTGCCCAAGTGCGCATGCGCACGACAGAGGCGCCTCCGTCGTGTGCATGCGCGAGACCCGAATAACGACGGCCAAGCATCTCGCACCAAAGGGGGGATCTCGCACCAAAGGAGGCGTGCTGTCGATGTTGATTGACAGCACGCCCCCTTTGGTGGGCGTGCCGGGGGCGTGGCTTTCCAGACCGAGGCGTACCCATGGAAACGCCTACCGTCTGGGTCCGGCCCCACTGACATCACTAGTGATGTCAGTGGGAGTGCTTTTGGCTCTGATAGAGCCAAAAGCACTCCTGGGCTTGCGGCAGCGAGACCCTACCGCAGGGTCTCGTCGCAAGCCCGATGGTCTTGACCATCGCGACCATCATTTTGGCCGCTCGCTACAGCTGTGGGTGGTCTGAGCATGCGCGGGATCTCACAAGGATCGCGAGATCCCCGCGTGGAGCCCTGGAGCCGGCAGCAGCAGGGACAGCGCTGTCCCTGCTGTGGGGATAGGCTAACGCCAGGCTGTAGCTGTCGATAATGACAGCTACAGCCGGCCGAACGGTCAGATGATCTGACCGTTCATACATAGCCCAGGCTATTGGCGCTGCTATCTTGTAGATAGCAGCGCCGATAATGACATGGGCGCATAGCGCCCCTGTCATTTACCGCCCAGACCCCCGATCATACATCGGAGAGAAGCGGTATCAGCGCACATAACGTGCGCTGATACCGTTTCTGGGCTTCATACATCTTCCCCATTGTGTACAAGCTTCTATGGGATTGGGAGGTCGAACCGACGAATCTTAAACTGTACATAAGATGCTACCTCCCGATCCCCACCGTTGCAGGGGCTTTAAAAACCGTTTATCGGCTAACCCTCCTGCATCGGCACAGGGTACACACCTATACAATCCAATTGCCGTTCTCTCGATATTGGATGAACGGCCCGATGATTGTATAGGGGTGTAACCAGCAGGACCTCCCACCTTAAAATTACCCGACATAGATGAAAGAGTGCATGATAGACATATTTGGTGAACTAAAATACTCCTGTAGTGAATGGACACGTTAACTATTGGTTCAGCTTACAAAATACCCACCTGCACTGTCTGTAGGTGATGTGCACTATTATATCTCAATGAGCTATTACATGGGGAAAATGTATCTTAATTTTCAAACTCCATTGTAATGACAGCCTCTCCCAAGTTCTGGAGATGTTACTTTTCAAGGTGTTTGAAGAGAACCAATCCAGTGTTATATGTGGTTCTCAGCTTCGTTCACAAAAGGAGAAAAGTAACAAATAGGTGGTTTTACTTTCCAAATACAGCTGTGAATGTTTTGTATAAACTTCCGGCATAGCGTTTATAGAGACAGCATAATATTATACATTTATCACTTGTATTAAACATATCCAAGCAGTTATATACCCAACTGTATACGTTGTTATTAACGAATCTAAAAATAGCATTCCATTTACATAATGCTTTATCATTAAAGGGCCTTCTTTGCACGCCAACAACTTAATAATGAGCTCCCGCACTGACTATATACACAACAGGACTAGTTTTTTCCATCATCAAGGTAAAGATGTATAACAATCTTCGCTCACACATACAGTACATGCCTGAACCCTAGGCAGCTACCTCTTCTGCTAGCAGTAGCCCCAACATTGGTCTCTATGCAGTAATAAAACACCAGCAAATAAACATCCCTGAGCCTTATATGCTGGCCATACACTAGTACGATGTAGTACGATGCGATTCATCGTACATTTTCCCTTGAACTCCCCGGAAGTCCCGACGGCACGATTTGGTGCTTTTCAAACACATACGATCTGCCTACGATTACGATAGAGACGATGGGCTGCACATCTGATCATACAATACGTTTTAAGAGTGGCGGGAGCATGCATCAGGATTTCGACACGATTCATCGTATGACGCGTCGCAAATCGGGCAATCAGCCCGAAATCGCGCTAGTGTATGGCCAGCATTAGGGTGTAGCCTTATGTGCTAAGCCTAGCTTCAACACTGGTCTCTATTCTCTAATGATGAAACAGCAACGTAATATCCCTAGATCCTAGGTAGCTCTGATAAACCTAGCTCTAATACAGATCTCTAGTTGCTACATGAATTTCTTAGTTCACCTTTAACTAGAGAAGGCCATAGAGTTAACAGGAAAAATAAAAGACAGGCAGAGCTAGACAAGCAGGAATATGGAAATGTTTTGGAACAGGATCACAAAAAATGGTTATTTATAGGAATTCGGAGCTGCTGGTACTGATCACAGTCCTAGTTTGTTTTGATAAACTTTCGATAGTAAATGCTGAACCATCTGGTCTTTGTTCGAGACCTGTAATGTGTTATTTTCCAGTCTGAAGAGAGAGTTACTCAGGCACACCCATCCTGGGGCATAGTTACCCCTGTCTATTTTAGTATTCAGCTAATTGCAGGCAAAGTGTGCGGTCACAATACCAGACACTGTTCTATATACAAACAATGACTGCACAGAAGCAAGCTGATGGTCTTTGAAGTGGAAGATGCCAGTCCAAACTCCTTGCACTTCTCACTGCGGATATCATAATTATCCTTCATTACATGGGAAGCTATGAGTATAACTGAGCAATTCAAGGTACAGGACAAACTGTCAGTGCGCTATAGGCATCATAATAAAGATACAAATGTTTTTATAATCTCTTCTGTAGGATAACAGCAAGGTTTTATTTATTATATTGGCAAACCAGACACAAGATGAGGACAGCACAGGCCTAGAGGCAACATTGTTTTTCAATAAAAAAAAAAAATAATCATAGGTGCAGAGGGGTTGTGGATGGAAGGGCGTGAACACATGGTATGCAAAAATATTAATGGAGTGTGTATTCACTCACTATGTGTAAACTGAGAATCAACAGTAAATATGGACCTGCCTTATTGCCATCTTTTAGCAACACTTTTAACATCTAAAGGTTCCCATACACTAGCCGATGGATTGCCGGATCCTGTGATGGGATCGGAATTGCCGATCTGCTGGTCAGAAATGCCGACCGGTGGCCATCGATGTCCCGCGATCTGTGGGAGGATTGGTGAAATTATACATGTTAAAATTTCTCCGATTTGCAAATCACGATCATATTTTGATTGTGACTTGGCAGATCAGTGAAATCCAACATGTTGGATTTCACCGATCCAACCCTGCATCTCCGGAACGCAGCGTCCGTCACTAGTGTTTGGGTGCCATTTTACTTGCTCTATTTGTTGGTGTCAGTCAATGATGATTTGCATTATAATTTAAAAGTTTGCTTAAGCATATAAGAAATCAATACAGTTTAAGACAAAGTTGCACAGTGATAATTAGTAGCGTAATCTCAAAATATCAATCTTATAACAGAGATCATTCCTTCTGTAACTTATGTTACATACTCCATCCAACTTTGTCTGACTCCACAGTCCTGGTTGGCTCTTCTTAGGTATGGCGGAAGTTGTCCAAGTTGAAAAGTTTCTATCTTGCTATACAAGTGATTTCTAATTGCTTTGTGTAAAGATGATCATCCTCCAGAGCATAGTGCCATAATTGTATTCCCTGCATGAACATCAGGTGAGTAGTCTCCACTATAGAATTTAATGGGATCATGTGCAATCAGGGGGGCTCGCAAGCGGGTCGATGTTGCCCAAGTGCGCATGCATATGACGGAGGTGGCTCCGTCATGCGCATGCGCGAGACCCGAATAACGACGGCCAAGCACCAAAGGGGGCGTGCTGTCGATGGTGACTGACAGCACGCCCCCTTTGGTGGGCGTGCCGGAGGCGTTCCCATGGGAATGCCTACCGTCTGGGGCCGGCCCCACTGACATCACTAGTGATGTCAGTGGGAGTGCTTTTGGCTCTGATAGAGCCAAAAGCACTCCTGGGCTTGCGGCAGCGAGACCCTACTGCAGGGTCTCGTCGCAAGCCCAATGGTCGCGATGGTCTTGACCATTGCGACCATCATTTTGGCCGCTTGCTATAGGAGCAGGGACGGTCCTGATTCAGAGCGAGCGCTCTATCAGAGCGTCCGGCTCTGAATCAGGGCCTCTGCTCACAAAAGCTTCATATACTTCTTTGTATTAGTTGTCAAGAGGTATTGTCATCCTATCTGTGTAAACATGCAAATTCATAGAACACAGCTCCAATAACTGCAGCACTACACAATTTTGCCTTTATCCCAAAGCTACTTCTGTCAGCAGTTAATAATACTGCTGAAAGGGTTAATGCCATATAGGAACAGTGCTGTAATCCTTTTACTACAGTAATAAACAAGTAATGGAGAGAAGGTGCACACCAGATGAATTGTGAAGGGGTTGGACTTTGGGCACAGTAAAAAAAAACATAAAAATATTTCCTTCTGTATCCATCCCCCATTAACTTGAACTGATATCTAACACAGACCCTGAACAAATGATGTCAAAGACCTGGCTAGAAAGATAATGTGCCCAATTTGCTGCTTGTAAGTTTTTTGTACTTGCTACTAAATTTCTATTCCACTGGTGGCACGCAACTGCTGCAATCCGGCATGGATGCTGTGTCCGATATTTAAGTCCTTTTTTTTGTTTCTTTCTGCTATGTTTGTTTTCTTCCTTGCACACAGCTATTTTGCAACCTGACAAGAATGTAGGGATGGCCATCGATAATTAACAATCATCGATGGTTTATGGCCAATGTCGAATGCTGTTACCATGGATGGGGGTGAACCAGATGGTTTCTCTCCATCGATGGCACAGCATAACCAAAAGTTGTTTTTTTTTTGTTTGTTTTTTTAAAACAGTGCCGGGACACTGAGCATAGACCCGACCCTGACACCGCGAAGCACCGCCCCCAGGTGCTGATTGGCCCACAGGCAAGTCAGTCGTAGAAAAGGGATGACCATCGGTTGGTGAAACCATCGATGCTTATCCATTGCATAGTTGGTAACCATCAATGGCCACTTGCTATATTGTCCTCGATAGTAACCACACTGATGGCCACCCCTACAAAAATGTGCACGTAGGGCAGGGATGTCATTACATAACAACGTCTTGTCTGTTTCCCTGTCAGGGGAAATAAGGAAGCCTCCCGGAACCCCTCATGGGGAATGAATAAAAAAATAAAAAAAAGATAACAGCATAAAATAAAATGGTCATTAATAAATAAACCCCTAAATAAATTTTGGAGATGTAGATGGGGCACAGTTTTAGGATATATACTATATATATATATATATACACACACACATATATATATATATATACATACACACACACATATATATATATATCCACATATATACACACACACACACACACATATATACGCACAAACGTACGTACGTACGTACGTACATACACACGCATGTATACAGTATACACAGTTGTTTTGGATAAAGAGGCTTAACAGTTATGTCAGTATTGCATGTTTAGGTGCTGTGGCAAATGGTGTTTGTCCCTAACCTGGTTATAACAACATTTAGGGTAAAATGTTCGCTAAATAACAGCAATTACAGGATATTTACCTCCTATTTCAGGCTGGTGTGAACACTACCTCTGTGCCACCTAATATGATTCATCTATTGGTGCTTCAAAATCCTATTGTAAGGGCATGCTGGGATATGTTTTCTTATACTAAAACGGAATGTTCGGCCCCCCCCAAATGTCCCTAACTTTTCAGAGTGGACCACTCAAAATAACAGTTGAATACCCCTGGGCTAGTACAATGGCATTCTGCCTTCAGATGACTATATTACATTGTACATGATGCCTTGCTACACACCATTACCGAATGCATTGCTTTTTCTTTCTAGTTTCCTCCTGGCCTTTTCAGACATATCTTTATATTATCATATATGGTTATATATTGATTAGCCGCTGGAATAAGGAGACACAAAGCTGCTCTCTGTTTAGCATTTCTTCCAATGTGAAGAACTGAGCCGTGCGTTGTATACTAGTGAAATAAATAATGAAAGCTCTGCCTAAAAATACAAATACATGGCTGAAAAGCACATAAGGAAATTGGAGATATAAAGCTATGTACATATTTATTTAGTAAGAGTTGCAGAAGGACATGTACAAACAAAACATGAATATCATTTGATGGTGGACAATCACACAGAGGCGGTGAAGATTAAGGATTTATTTACGGTAATAGTCATCAATGCTTTTCTCTACAACTACAGACCATGGCCCTCATTCAGAGCCGCTCGCTATTTGCGGTCGTTCGTTCTAAAACAAGGGGTGGCTATTCAAATGAACCGTTCGCTAATTGCGGTCTTTTCACGCCTCTAAGTCTGAACGAGCGAGCAAAACTTGCGGTTGTAATTTTGAAAAATACGCCCCCTTGCCGCTTGCACCATACGTCATATCCGCTATTTATTAGATTAATCGAGTACATCGAACAGCGTATGAACTGCTCGCTATTCTTGTGGCTGGTTTTTTCAACCGCTATTTTGCGAGCAGTTCTGAGTAAAAAAAAACCAAGTGACGTGGTCAATGACGCTGCTGTATTAATTATGCACTCCCTTAAAATGCCCGTTTTGACCTTTAAGCACGGCTGCGTTCGAATTCCACACCCCCGTTTTCAAGCACCTTCCCCTGTTACCACCCACATACGCCTCCTTCTGTCACTCAAAATAGCAGGCATTCGCTATATAGCGAACAAACGATTTTTGGCCGCACTGACTGGTTCGCGCATGCGTATTAAAATCAGTACGCATGCGCAGAAGTGCGAACATCGGTCAGAACGAACGAGCGGCCGCTTACGAGCGGCTCTGAATCAGGGCCCATGTATGCATCTCACCTCTTGCTAACCAAACCATAAGCATGAGGACTGTCGCACCAGAACAATAGCTACATAATTTAAGCATATGGCCCAGCCTATGTTGTTCAGTATCTCAGAGGGAGGGGTACACTAGGCAAACCCTTTCCCACAAGTAAACGTATGACGTTCCCAAACCAATAAAGTCCAAGAAGTCAGCAAACTGTTAAAGCCAAAACAGGAGTAACTAGAGCATCACTGAAAAATCCAGAATCCTATAATGAGTTGTTACCAAATGTATGCAAGACCCAACAACCAAAACCACCTCCCCAAACAATATAATCTACACATTCTAAAACTCACTGCTAGGCCCATGCCGTATCGGAATACACAATAGAAGGGTGGTGGGATTGCCTCTATGTGGATGTCAGATAAGAGGAGTAAGAACGCTTGCATTCTACTTGTACAGTACCTGTAGTAGTAAGTGGCGCTGCTCTGCCATTGCTGCAATCCATTAACTAACTCCTAACCGTTCCTGCAAACTTTCCAGAGTTGCATGGGATTCAAATGAAAACAACAGGTAGTCCCCTGGGTCTCTATAGAGAGTCAAGAGCAGCTGCAAAGCTCAGGGCAATGTTCCCCAATGTGTCCCTGTGACCTTTCCACTTAATTGCATAGTGCAGTCACCGCTGGTGAAATAGTTGATACTTAAAAAACACAAAACACAACTACAGAGTTTTCATCGATGTAATATTTTGCTACAGGTAACTGCAATAATAAATTAAGTGGTTAATTCTTGAGCAGAGCGCTTTGTACCTGTTGAAAGGGGTCGTGTTGGAGGGTCAGGATTCATCAAAGGGTAAAAGAAAAAAAAAAAAAGGATTGCACTCATGTTTCCATGACACTCTTTAAATAGTGGACTGTGTAATGGACAAACTGAACCAAACATAAGTAAGTATAACAAACTGGTTGGACCTTTCTTTTATATACAGCCATGGCCAAAAGTTTTTAGAATGACACAAGTATTGGTTTTCACAAAATTTGCTGCTTCAGTGTTTTTAGACCTATTTGTCAGATGTTACTATGGTATACTGAAGTAAAATTACAAGCATTTCATAAGTGTCAAAGGCTCTTTTTGACAATTACATTAAGTTTATGCAAAGAGTCAATATTTGCAGTGTAGACCCTTCTTTTTCAAGACCTCTGCAATTCGCACTGGCATGCTGTCAATCAACTTCTGGGCCACATACTGACTGATGGCCGCCCATTCTTGCCTAATCAATGCTTGGAGTTTGTCAGAATTTGTGGGTTTTTGTTTGTCCACCCACCTCTTGAGGATTGACCACAGGTTCTCAATGGGATTAAGGTCTTGTGAGTTTCCTGGCCATGGACTAAAATTTTCGATGTTTTGTTCCCCAGAGCCACTTAGGTATCACTTTTGCCTTATGGCAAGGTGCTCCAGCATGCTGGAAAAGGCATTGTTCGTCACCAAACTGTTCTTGGATGGTTGGGAGAAGTTGTTCTTGGAGGATGTTTTGGTACCATTCTTTATTCATGACTGTGTTCTTTGGCAAAATGGTGAGTGATCCCTGGTGACGAACAATGCCTTTTCCAGCATGATGGAGCACCTTGCCATAAGGCAAAAGTGATAACTAAGTGGCTCTGGGGAACAAAACATCGAAATTTTGAGTCCATGGCCAGGAAACTCCCCAGACCTTAATCCCATTGAGAACTTGTTGTCAATCCTCAAGAGGCGGGTGGACAAACAAAAACCCACAAATTCTGACAAACTCCAAGCATTGATTAGGCAAGAATGGGCGGCCATCAGTCAGTATGTGGCCCAGAAGTTGATTGACAGCATGCCAGGGCGAATTGCAGAAGTCTTGAAAAAGAAGGGTCAACACTGCAAATATTGACTCTATGCATAAACTTAATGTAATGGTCAATAAAAACCTTTGACACTTATGAAATGCTTGTAATTTTACTTCAGTATACCATAGTAACATCTGACAAAAAGTTCTAAAAATACTGAAGCAGCAAACTTTGTGAAAACCAATACTTGTGCCATTCTCAAAACTTTTGGCCACGGCTGTAGTAAGTTGTTACATGCGTGTCATATGTTCATGAGTTGAGTGAATGGAATGAAGTCATGCTCTATGTAGTAAAAGTACATAAATCTATGTATACATAATTTAAGATTAGGGATGAAAGAACATACAATGGTTACAAAATACACTTCACTATCAGAAAGTTTTAAATACACATCATAAAAACAACTAGCAGATACAGAGTGCAGCTGGTACTATGCTGCATCTTAATTAAACAGCTATAGTACATAGTTTAACTTTAGATGTTGTAGCTGGATTTTAGACACCTAAGGCATGGGGTTTACCCCTGCAGTTAACTGAATGCGCAACCCGACTCAAATAGCTGCGGGAACCCCATGCACTAAGCCCCAGAGGGTGGATTTTTTCCTCGCAGCCTCAGGGGCAACAAGGAAAAATCTGCATTAAAATAGCGATTCTGCATTTTAATGCGCAGGGAAACACATAGATTCCAGCACTTTGCATGGAATCTATGGGTGAGCGTACGTTAACCGATTGCGATGGTTTACCGCATGGTGAAAATGCCTTATAATTTAAATGCTCTGGGTGTAAAACACAGAGCTCTTCCCTGTGTGCCAAACCCCACGGGGTGGGCAGATGTAAAAAGTGTGCAGAGAGATTTAGATATGGGAGGTTTGGACGCATCAGATGCAACCATGCCAGGCTGTGCTTCACCCTTGAATAGTTGCACCTGATGCGACCAGTCAGAAACACCCACTGGGCGGCTGCTTCAAGATAATCTTCCATCTGTGGCCAATCTCAGAGAGACCTCCTGGCCCCTCTGTCTCCTTGGATCCTCCCCCAGTGTCTGCCGTGCAACCGATCACTGCTGATTGGACAGCCAAGTTGCATTCCCACCCGGCAGCTGCAAAGAGGAACATCCATCAGGGTAAGGTAAATCCAGCAGCCCTTAAATATATATTTGTGAAAGTCGATGTTAATATTATTCCTGATCCTGTGTGTCCTTTTGAATATGGTGATCCTATATCGATTAATAACGATACAGGACTGCAAATTAGGGATTGTTAAATAGTATAAAAGTTTTTTTGTTTTAAATGTTTAAAGTTCAAGTTCATGCACTGTATATGATAAATATTGCTATTGTTATGGTACACTGTGTTCTTGTCCCAGTTAAATCATAAACAAAATTCTGTGCAGTTTTTGGAAAAAAATATTAGCCCGTAAAGTGGTTAAGCAAGCTCATCCAGACTCTCAAACGTGACGCTTACCCCAGGAACAAAATGCTCTTATTACCATTCAGGATAATAACAAAATTTTATATCCAGTGCATCACAATAAACCTGTAAAACTTTAGTGCTCCTGTATACTACCAGAGCAATCTTCCTAACTAATGCTGGCCATACACGCTACAATTATCGGGGCGATCCGCCTGATATCGGTGGATCGCCCCGAAAATAGTATCGCGTGTGGGGGGGTGACCGAGGGTTAAATATTGCTCGGTCGGGCATGCCGGATTGTCCAGCATGCCCGTCCGATGCGATATTTCCCGTTAAACTGTCGGCCGCTTCGGGCAGTGTATGCCCAGCAGCGGCCCACGGACAGACATTTCCTGTGTTCCTTCCTATGGAAGGAACAGGGGAATGTCTCCTCCCCCGGGGGCGGAGCGCAGATGTCTGCTGAATACACTGTGAGAGAAATCTCACAGTGTATGCCGGCGACATCTGCGGCTGGCAGCCGGCCAGATAAAATATCTGTCGGTCTGACAGGCATTTTATCTGGCCGTGTATGCCCAGCATAAGAAATGTTACTGATCCCATCTTGTAGATGCAACAATGTGTGTGTAGTTACACATTAATAAGTCTACAGGAAGTACTTATGATTTTGTTCTACTAGTGCCCATGATCCATGACACAGAATATCGATCAGTAATAAAGGTAGTATGCTATCTGCCACTTTTTCTTTCCAGCGGTTATTATGTGCACCGTATAACAAATAACTGTTCTAGACTACTGGGGAGCAGCAAGGAAATCAGATAGGGGCTCCAACTATTTATTATTATTATTAAACTAGAATTTTGCCTTTTGAAGAAATTCAACATGTAGCATTTCCTCGTTAAATGGCGGCCCCGCATTCACAGCAAGTGTCCGTAAGCATTTACTTATGGCTTAAACCACAATTCTTTCAATGTTTGAAGTGAATAAAAGATATCCTCAGACTTGTCAATAAATGACCCGTTAGCAGTAGTGCATGCTACAGATAACTTTAGGGGTGATTCAGCATAGGACGAACTTGCAAAGCCGCACACAAGCAGCTTTGCAATTCCATCCTTGCTATTATGTTAATGCATTAATAATCCAAGCTGCGTCCTTGGACACAGCATCAGATCATCTTGATTATCGTTGGCCGACTGACTGACCATGGGTTCACGTAAGCCGGCCGTCGCAGATGAGGGAAAGAGGCCAGGAAATCTCCATCAGCCTACGGAGATCCTGGCCTCTTCCCTGCCCCTCAATGGCAGCAACACGCCTCCATTTTGGGAAATGGAGGCCTTCTCCGCCCCCTTCCAGCCCAGAAATGGCTGCAGGCTGTCAATCACTGACAGTCTGCTGCTGGACTGCGTGCAATCACGCATACTTACACATGCACAGGCGAGGGGCCCCGTGCATATTCCTAACCATCGGGAATCTGCGTTCAGCATTGCACAGCTGAATCAGGCCCTTTGTTTTTACCTTCTATGTTTGCATATCATCTGCAATCAATGTATTCAGCATGTCACAGTGTCTTCTAGAGCATGGGTGGACAATTATTTCAACTGGAGAGGCACTTAAAAAGTTTTAGTAATTGGTCAAGAACTGCATACAAAATATTTCACTTATAGATTACAAATATCCTGAAAATATGGGTGAGAGATGTATCAAGCTTTGGAGAGAGAACGTACCAAATCAATCAGCTCCTAACTGTAATTTTTCAAACATCCTGTAAAGTGACAGTTAGGAGCTGATTGGTTGGAACCAGCTATATTATTTTACTCATTGGGTGCAATGCTGCACAATAATGAGACTAGAATTGTTCTGTTAAGTAAAACCTGCATACACATTTGGGTGTATATTTACTAAAGCTTAAAAAAAATGAAAAGTGGTGGTGTTACCCGTAGCAACCAGTCAGAGTCTAGCTATCATTTCTCTATTGCACTCTAGGAAATTGTAGAAACTGATCAGTTGCTATGGACAACATCATCAGTTGTCTGTTTTAGAAGCTTTAGTAAATCTACCCCTTGGTATCAATACTGTATAAAGACAGTGGGGACACCAAGGATAGAGTAACTGAGGTGGTGAAATTGAATAGTTACAGAGAGTGGTATTTTCTTTATTGCCGGCATTAGCTATATAATATAGAACACCTTTACATTTCTCTGTCGTAACAGGAAAATCCTACCTGTACAAATAAATATTAGCCTTTGCTGGCTTTACCCTGTGTTTAAAAATAGCATTGATGTGAGCAGTCCAATGTTACTACAAGTGTAGTAGCCTCAGAGTGGATGAGAGGAGAAAAGCTAGTATATGTGCGCACTATATAAATAACTGGTAATAAATAAATTAATAACAAGACAGAGAGCAGCAACTAGCAATAACCATTGTAATATTATATATATATATATATATATATATATATAGCACATTACACACAAGTCTGTTACTGTACCCAAAAATTAGCCGTACATTCCACTGTGCTACTGCTATCCCTCCTTCTCTGTCGCTGCTCACTCTACCGATCCTGTCTGGCAACAAACTTAACAAGCATGCAAAGCTGCAGTCTCTGAGATCCAGTCAGACTGTAGTCTACAGATTTGTACATTACAAAAATAAACTGTTAGCAATCCTTTCACAGGCCACATAGCCGGCTGCATACGGCCTTCTGGTTGTAATTTCCCTCTCCTGTTCTAGTGAAATCATGATGGTGATGCCCCCGGTCATCTAACACAGGGATAGAACTTAGAGGACAGAAAAAAAATAATCATTTATCTCATGTATAAACAAAGGCCATGAATATATTCTTGCTTTGATATGTTAATACAACTTTACACACAAGGTGACTGATGCACAGTTGAACGTACACCCTTTTTTGGGACTGCGCCTACTCCAGAACCAAGCATACATACGGAAAATATGGATGATGCAGAGGTGTAGGCATTGCAGATGCATCTGGACTGTAACAGGGCGTTCCCACATAGGCTATATTCAGTGAGGGGGTGTTGACAGAGTTGTGGACTATGCAGAGTTGACCAGAGGCGTCAATACTGTACATTTTCTTTCAGACTTCTCTTTTGTACCTAGAATAGAGCTAGGATAAGTGCACTCTGATGATGCAAGACCATCGCGACCATCGGGCTTGCGATGAGACCCTTGTGGTAGGGTCTCATTGCCGCAAGCCCCAGAGAGCTTTCAGCTCAAACAGAACCGAAAGCTCTCCCACTGACATTACTTGTGATGTCAGTGGGGCCGGCACCAGACGGTAGGCGTTCCCATGGGAACGCCTCCGTCTGGGCAGCCACGCCCTGGGCCCGCCCACCAAAGGGGGCGTGCTGTCACTCAACATCGACAGCACGCCCCCTTTGGTACGAGACCCGGAGCGACGGTTTGCCCGTCGCTATCCGGGTCTCGCGCATGCGCACGATGGAGCCGGCTCCGTCGTGAGCATGCGCACTGGGCCACCATCGACCCGCTTGTGAGTGCATAGCGCTCGCTCGCGGGTCTGAATCAGGCCCTCAGTATTTTTAGCACAGGAAGTAGTTGACCAGTGACTTATTGGGATTACAGGCAGGAAATATTCTGTGCAGCGGAAAATTATTTCCCCCAATGATGACATCTTTATCTCATTTAACTTCAGTTCTGGCAAAGTCCTGAAACTTTTAAATTTTTGTATAAGTCAACTAGTATTTTAGAATTTGCGGTCTTAAGTCCATGCTTCTGTTTTGAATATACATATTTTACCCTCCTTAATTAATGTATAGTTTTTGTATTTACAATTAAGCAAAGGCGATAGAGTTTTGTGGTGTTTTTGCATTTTCTATAGTTTTTTTGACTTTCTGAAGATAAAGACTTACACAGAGAGAGTCCGATTCAACACAATGGGGCAGATGTAACAAAAAAATTAGGTAAATAAACAAAAGCATTCTGTCAAACATCGTGTAAAATTTGACTTATTTTGGTCAAGTTCATCGTCACATATATCAACTATATTTCGTCAGGAATAAGAAATATAAAATAACTCTGAAATGTGATAACATCGCATTAGTTTTAGGCATGCGATAAGGAAAAATGAACTGCGCATGGTCTACTTGTGTGCAGTACATGAATATCGACGTCCTACCCATGTACACATTTTGGTTAAGTTATATATCAGCGGTGCTTATCTTTTTATTTTCAGATTACTTATGAGAAGCAAGTGCAGGAGGCAGCACTTAGGGGGGAATTCAATTGTTGTTTTGCGTACGCAGCCCCCATTTAAAGTGACAGGTGATATTCAATACACACACGAAAAAGGAGCATTGCACCCTCAATTCAAAAATATATATAAAGCTGGGTGCTTGATCATAAAGTATTAACACATTGATATCCAGGACAGGAAGAGACAGCACACCAAATAATACTGAGAATAAAAAGTAGATTTATATAGAAAGCATGTCAATAAAAATCCTGTTGTCCAGGAGCCAATTGCAGTCACATATTAAAGTGCATTAAAGTGCATTATTGCTGTGTTTACTCATCCAAGCTGCTTGTGTCGCTCTCTGGCACAGGTATAAACAGCAATCAACCTTGGTAAATGGGCTGTCCATTTACCAAGGTTGATTGCTGTTTATACCTGGTGCCAGAGAGCAACACAAGCAGCTGGGATGAGTAAACACAGCAATAATGCACTTTAATGCACTTTAATATGTGACTGCAATTGGCTCCTGGACAACAGGATTTTTATTGACATGCTTTCTATATAAATCTACTTTTTATTCTCAGTATTGGGCTTTACATGGAGTTATAAATAAAGACTAGAGTGCAGCTCCTGCAGTCATTAACTGAAAAAGAAACAGCTGTGTATGAGGCTTAAAACTGGGTCAGGAACAGCCAAACTCTGCTACAGAAGTGACTTTATGGAAGGTCGTTTCATGTCACATGTCATACACCATGGCAAGACAGATCACATCAACAGGACTCAAGGTAGTTATACTGCATCAGCAAGGTCTCTCCCAGATTTTAAAGCAGACTGGGGTTCCAAGATGTGCTGTTCAAGCTCTTTTGAAGAAGAGACAAAGAAATGGTCAACGTTGAGGACCGTAGATGCAGTGGTCAGCCAAGGAAACAGTGCATCAGATGGAAGAGACATCATGCTTACTTCCCTTTGAAATCGGAAGATGTCTGGCAGTGCCATCAGCTCAGAACTGGCAGAAACCATTGGGACCCAGGTATACCCATCCACTGTTCAGAGAAATTTGGCCAGAAGTGGTCTTCGTGGAAGAATTGCAACCAAAAAGCCAAACCTTTGTTGTGGAAACAAAGCCAAGCAACTCAACTATGCACGAAAACAAATAAACTGGGGTCCAGAAAAATGACAGCAGGTGCTCTGGACTGATGAGTCAAAATGTGAAATATTTGGCTGTAACAGAAGCCAGTATGTTCGCCGAAGGGCTGGAGAGCGGTACAATAATGATTGTCTGCAGGCGACAGTGAAGCATGGTGTATGTTCCTTGCAAGTTTGGGGCTGCATTTCAGCAAATGGAGTTGGGGATTTGGTCAGGATTAATGGTGCCCTCAATGCTGAGAAATACAGGCATGTGCTTATCTATCCTGCAATACCATCAGCTCCTATTGGCTCCAAATTTATTCTGCAGCAGGAAAATGACCCCAAACATACAACCAATGTCATTAAGAACTATCTTCAGCTTAAAGAAAACAAGGAGTCCTGGAAGTGATGATATGGCCCCCACAGAGCCCTGATCTCAACATCATTGAGTCTGTCTGATTATATGAAGAGACAGAAGGATTTGAGTAAGCCTAGATCCACAGAAGATCTGTGGTTAGTTCTCCAAGATGTTTGGGACAACCTCCCTGCCGAGTTCCTTCAAAAACTGTGTGCAAGTGTGGAAGAATTGATTCTGTTTTGAATGCAAAGGGTGGTCACAACAGAACTTTTGCACAGAACTGTATATATAATTTGGTCTCAGAAGAAAGATAAACTATCTGAAACGTCAGACCAACTACGCTGTATCTGCAGTGTTTTTTTGTTGCTGTAAAGACCGTTGAGTGCCGCCCCTACTGACATTTGTATTACCCTACATTGGAAGGCACCGGAGCATTCATTACTTGCTATTGGGAAATCTGAATGCTGGTCTGCTTTGAATAATATAATATAATATAAATATATATATATATACTTTGTGTCGACCGACACTCCACTTTAGTAATGTACAGGTACTTGCCTGGGTGCCCTCCCCCGGCAGAAGCAGTTTTTCTCCGTATATCAGGCAGAAGAATAGGCGGCACTTGCAGGACTTGCAAAAAATTGAATCACCAACAGGTCATCTTTAATTGCTCCAACGTTTCAATCTCCAAACCAGAGATTTTCCCCATGGTCCCTGAGGAAAATCTCTGGTTTGGAGATTGAAACGTTGGAGCAAAAGATGACTTGTTGGTGATTACATTTTTTTATAAACATTTTTGGTGATTATATATTTTGTTCTGAAAGCAATATGGCAATACATATACATAACACTGGGCCTGCTTCAGAGATGCACGCTTATGCCATTGCAGCTGCAATCCTGACTAAAAATGGCAGTTTGGGCACCCAGAAGCCCAAATTTGAGCGGATTTCAGCTCACCACCTTAGGAGGATACAAGCATAAATAATGGGCACCTGCGGCACTTGCAGCCAGCGGCACCAACAATTGAATTTTGCCTGCCACGTTAGATGGGAGCCGCAGGTGCAATTAAATTCCCTCTTCACTACATTATTCCAGTCTTCCCCTCTATGTCTTGGCAGTTTTCTGCGGTTACAACAGTTGCATATATATATATATATATATATATATATATATACACACATACACACACACACATATATATATATATATATATATATATATATATATATATATATATATATATGTGTGTGTGTGTGTGTGTGTGTGTGTGTGTGTGTGTGTGTGTGTGTGTGTGTATATATATATATATATATATATATATATATATATATATATACACACACACACACAATAATGTAATATAATATATATTTATATACAGTACAATGCATCCAGAAAGTATTCACAGCACTTCAGTTTTTCCACATTTTGTTATGTTACAGCCTTATTCCAAAATGGAAAATTAATTTTTGTCCTCAAAATTCTACACACAATACCCCATAATAACAACGTGCAAAAAGTTATTTTGAGATTTTTGCAAATGTAATAAAAATAAAAATAAAAATCCCTAAGAAATCACATGTACACAAGTATTCACAGCCTTTGCTCAATACTTTGTTGATGCACCTTTGGCAGCAATTACAGCCTCAAGTCTTTTTGAATATGATGCCACAAGCTTGGCACACCTATCTTTGGGCAGTTTTGCCCATTCCTCTTTGCAGCACCTCTCACCATCAGGTTGGATGGGAAGCGTCAGTGCACAGCCATTTTCAGATCTCTCCAAAGATGTTCAATCGGATTCAAGTCTGAGCCACTCAAGGACATTCACAGAGTTGTCCTGAAGCCACCCCTTTGATATCTTTGCTGTGTGCTTAGGGTCGCAATTTAACATTTGCAATGTTTGCAGTCTATAAACCACACAATAAATAAAACCTTTGGACACTGGCGGATCCAGGGGGGGGGCGCGATAAGGGCGATCGCCCCCCGTAATACACAGTCCCAGCCCCGCCCCTCTCCTCCCGTAGTGCAGCAGCAGCTCAGGGCACAGAGGCCGGGGTTAGCGGGAGTTACGCGCCATTGCCGCTCCCTACCCGCCGGCGGCACTGGCTGATCCGCGGCGCTTATTGCCTGTGCCTATGCCTGCCTCTATGTCTGACAGCCTGCCGCTGCGGCTGTTCAGAGGCGGACAGGACTAAGGGGGCAGGCACAAGCTTCAGCCGCACGCTCGCGTACACAGTGACAGCCTGACTCACTGTCAAAAGCTTGGCATTTTCTGGAGTAGAGAAAGGCAGAGGCAGCACTGTGGCAGCGAGTGCACTACATTCAAGGAGAGGACTGTTGTCACTGCTTCCCGCTGAGTCTGCACTAGCCACCAATGCCAAACAGCCACATGGAGGACACCACAGCAGCCCACCAAAAGCTCACATCATCAGGCTGACCGTAAGTGCGATTGACATTGATATTAACATTTTTTATATGATTTTTTTTCAAGCCTATATGTATGTTTTTTTTTCTCATGTGGTAGCCTATATGTATGTTTTTTTCTCATGTGGTAGCCTATATGTATGTTTTTTTCTCATGTGGTAGCCTATATGTATGTTTTTCCTCATGTGGTAGCCTATATGTATGTTTTTTCCTCATGTGGTAGCCTATATGTATGTTTTTTCCTCATGTGGTAGCCTATATGTATGTTTTTCCTCATGTGGTAGCCTATATGTATGTTTTTTTCTCATGTGGTAGCCTATATGTATGTTTTTTTCTCATGTGGTAGCCTATATGTATGTTTTTCCTCATGTGGTAGCCTATATGTATGTTTTTTTTCTCTTGTGGGGGCCCTCTTGCAGAAGCCATGCACATGTCAGGGTATGTGACACTCCCCGAAAATGGTCATGACATGACTGCGTTCTTTGCCGCCACTCCACGTTACCTCCCACAAATGCGCCCGGTCAATCACACTGAGTAGTCACTGCGAGCCACTACGGTAATGTACCGTGACGCATGCATCGTGCGACTCAGACACATGCAGATAGCCGATTATCGCTCAACCGTGTAAACATCAGAATAGCGTACTTCTCTGAATCACGCCCACTGTGTCAAGTGACCAGATTACGGTGTACACACGGTCGCTTTGCACTCCTCTTCATTTCTGTCTCAGTCAATGACATGACATATACACAGGTGGAAAGCATGGACTGAGCAATATGCTACCCTGTAAAATTCATTATTGGCCTGTGAGAAAGGCACGTACACATGGTGCAATGGTTGCCCATTTTCTTCATCCAAATCCATATGTGGTGCACTGCAGCTTAACACAAGAAAACACAAACAATTTAAAAAGTGCAAACACAATTACTCCACCAGAGAACTAAATCTAATGATACCACACATGTAATAATCCAGTTCATGAAAAATCCTACAGTTTTACATTTTGCACAAACAGAACAATCTAAAAAAAAAAAAAAAACCAAGTTAAGATTATAAAGTCTGAACAGTAAAAACTGTGCTCAACTTTGATCACTCACTCTAATGGGTGTGAATTGAAAGATCTACATTATTTAGATAGACAGTCAATAGATCAACACAAAATAGTCGACAGGCAATAGGTTGACAGGGTCAAAAGGTCGACAGGGTCAAATTGTCAACATAGAACTGGTTTACTTTTTTTTTTAAACTCCAATTCTAGTGCCTAACCCTAAAAATCACGAAAAAACCATGTTGACCTTTTATACTTTGATCATTCCAACCTTTTGAACCTGTCGACCTAGGTCCATGCTGAAGTTGTAACTGTCGACCATTTGCATGTTGACATATTGACTGTCTATCTAGACATCAGTGGGAGATGCACTAAGTCTTGGATAGTGATAAAGTACCAACCAATCAGCTCCTGAGTTTACAGGCTGTTTGAAAAATGACAGTTAGGAACTGATTGGGTGGTACTTTATCCCTCTCCAAGGTTTAGTGCATCTCCGCCAGTAGGTCTTCCATCCCTGTACCCACTCTAACAAAGTGAGACAATGTAATGGGCCTATAAAATGATCAAACTTGGATGATGAAATTTATGGGGAAAAAAAGACCAGTTGGGGTAGACTACATGGTTTTAGAATGTTTGCAACAATTGATGCATATGTTGGGTAATTTAAGGGATTTTTTTAATACAGATCTCCATATTGCAGGAACAATGGGCAGAATAAGGGCCTGAATCAGAGGTGGACACTAGTGCATGCGCAGCTGTGATTTCTTTGAGAAAAGCTAGTCTCAGCCTTCCCATTCTGTACCACCATTGGCGCACCATAATGATGACCATTGTGCACATACGATGCCCTATGCCTGGCACAGTGTCACCTTCTGAACTTTTTGTAATCATGCAGTTTGTGGCTGCGACTGTGTTTGAGAACGCAGTTGCGTTCACTGACACACTGTTGAGACTCCCATAGCACGCCCAAAAGACGGCCTTTTTTTGTTTACTTCAAGACGCCTCCCAGGAACGCCCATGACTGTACGCTGGCATCTCTATTACACTATTACAAGCAACAGCGATCTCTGTGTACACTCAATGGTACATGCTCCATAGCGGTTTCTCTGACTGTTCATGCATGCGCAGTAGCAAATAATCGCTCAACTGCGCAAACATAGACACTGCATCCACCTCTGTTTCAGGCCCTCAGTGGTTAGAGACCTTCATCAATATCTAAATGTAAGAACTTTGCTAACTTAAGTATTTTCTGATGTTTTCAAAACAATTACAGCTTATTCAATGTACAAGATCATTGAAGTGCCTCCTTTGTTCTAGTCTCGATTGCATGGAGTGAGTATGTCACTGCCATTACACTTTGGACTTTGGAGACAGATCGCTTGTACATGTCATTGACATTAGTCAACCTTATTTCAAATTAGCCTAGTTTACTAAGTAAACTTAAAAGATCCACACTGTAGTTTGGGTCTTGCAGCGACTCCACTTTTAAATGTGCAAAAATAAACAAAATAGAATGAACGCTTTGCAGTGACAATATGAGGTTTGTTTCTGGCATCGTCATTTCCTATCCTCTTCCTGAGCTCCCAGACATTAAATCACAAGGAAATGCCACTTGGCGTACACCTATGACTTGGTGCCAAGACAGAGCAGAGGGAGGAGGATGGAGTGGTCTAACAGAATGAGGAGGGAGTTCTGCAGATAACTACTAAAAAGAAAAACAGAATTGGGGAAAGTTTAATGTCCCTGAAAATATGGCACATATTTACTGTGTTGTGTTACAGCAGAACTGATGGAATTAGATAGAAAATTGGCATATAAAACTGCGTGAACACAAAATGTATGATATAGATAAATACAAGATTACAGATGTGTCCTCATACATTCTTGCTGCAGTCGTGCCAAACAGCCCCTCTTGACGCGCCAGGTATGATGCGACTCTGCTAGCGCCGGGCATGTTTTTTGAGTCTTTATTTAGCCAGAGAATGCAGCTTTTTTTATTCATTTTTTTTAAAAGAACTGTTTTATTGTATTTATATAAGAGCCAAGAATGAACAGCAAATGAATTGAAGAAAAAGATATAGATACCTCTCTCTCCCATATATATATATATATATATATATATATATATATATATATATATATATATATATATATATAAACAAGTGTCGTCAATACAACATAAACAGGCATTGAATTATGAACAGATTGCCAATAACATTAATGAAGTAGCCAAACATGAATTCTATCAGTGCTATGAGTAGCTGAGCATATAATGAGTAACTGAGCATATACTGCTCACATGTAATTGGGCTGCTGTGGTGACTATAATCCCACCTATATTATAATCAGAAATTTGATATGTGAAAAAGGGAATAGAAGAAGAGGGGAAATAAACAAATGGCTAATATTAAATATTAAGAAAAGGACACACAATCAGGTAAAAACCATGAAGGACTAAAGGGGTCTGGGGAAATAAACTTTTTTTTAATTTCCCAAAATATGGTGATGTAGAAGACTAGTGGCATAAAATCAGGCCGAAATGGAAATTTGATGTAATAAGTACAACTCTGTATACTCAAATAAACAAAGTACAGTATATGTGATTGATTGAGTGTGCGTGTCTAATTGGGCAATAAAAGGACCCCACTTTGACCCCTTTTTCTATGTCATGCAGCTTTGCCCTTCTTTCAAAATACAGTAGCTCCAATGGTGTTTGTTTAACCATTGAAAGGAATGGTAGAGATTTTCTAGACCATTGAAGGAGGATGTATTTCTTGGCCACAGTAAGAATGACAGTGAGTGGTGGGAGAATAGTTTTGTGGTGAGGCCCTAGGTCCCAATGCGTATTACAGAGGTTCCCAAATGCGGTCCTCAAGGCTCCCCAACAGTTCAAGTTTTAGAGATATCCATGGCTGAGCAAAGGTGGTTAAATCAAATTGACTGAGGTACTAATTAAATCACCTGTGCTCAACCATGGATAGCTCCAAAACCTGGACTATTGGGGAGCCCGGAGGACCGCGTTTGGGAACCTCTGGCGTATTATGTAGACATAAAAGAGCAAATTGATCAGGAGTAAGTTGCAATGAATATAAATGATTCAGAAAGGAAACTAATTTGTTCCAAAACTGTAAAATTTTGGTACAATCCCAGAAATGGTGAAAAAAGGAAGCCGCTGCATGACGACATTTGGAACAGCAACCTAATTAATTGATAGCCATATGTCTACGTTGGTATTGGGATATATAGGACCTATTTAATACCTTAAAGTGGACCTCCTGAAGTTTTGCAGGTTGCAAGAACTTCATGGTCAAATCAAATTATAGGAAGAGCTCACCTGGGGGAGGGAAGGCAGTATTCTCTTGTGACCAACTGTGAAAAATGAGATTCCACAATTTAGAAGGGTCTACCGAAATTAAATAGTTCTATAGAAATCTGGTGCCATTAACACTCCATGATGAAAACATTGGGTTATCAAAAGCAGGTGTAAAGGAAGGGTTACCAGAAAATGGAATATAAACAGAGAATCTCTAGTTTCTATGTAATATTTGATTTATAGAGATCCAGGTTAAATAAGGATCATGAAATAAGGGGTTAAAAAATAAATGAGGTGGGAGATGCGCTTTAGGCATACGGAGAAGGTCGCACAGAGAATATGGGGTAAACAATGCCTTGTCTATATAATAGCTTCTGTAAACCGCGCGAGCTAAGAACCAGTCGGCATTATATCTAAAAAATACTGAATGAGAAATGGCCTACAAGTTGGGCACTTCCATGCCACCATCTTTTGCGGGGGGGGATTCCTAACTTGTTCATGGTAATTCTTTGTATTTTATTGCACCAGAGAAATTTGGAGAAGAGCCAGGGGCAGATCTAGACTCTTTCTTTAGGCAGGGGGGGTGTATATATACACTACATACACACCTACTTTATATATATTTATATATATATATATATATATATACACACACACACACACATACATGTATGAGAAATATATATATATATATATTATACACACACATACATACACACACAGTGCCTTGCAAAAGTATTTACCCCCCCCTTGCCATTTTACCTTTTTTGTTACATTACAGCCTGTAATTTATTTATTTTTTTAATCTGAATTTTATGTGATGGATCTGCACAAAGTAGTCTAATTTGGTGAAGTGAAATGAGAAAAATATATATAAAAAAGAATCTTTATAAATAAAATTCAGAAAATTGGCATGTACATATGTAATCACCCCCTTTGCTATGAAGCCCCTGAAAAGTTCTGGTGCAACCAATTACCTTCAGAAGTCACATAATTAGTGAAGTCCACCTGTGTGAAATCTAAGTGTCACATGATCTGTCAGTATAAACACACCTTTTCTGAAAGGCCCCAGAGGCTGCAACACCACTAAGCAAGAGGCATCACACCATGAAGACCAAGGAACTCGCCAAACAAGTCAGGGACAAGTTTGTTGAGAAGTACAATTCTGGGTTGGTTATATAAAAAAAATATCCAAATCTTTAATGATCCCCCGGAGCACCATCAAATCCATCATCATCAAATGGAAAGAACATGGTACCACAACAAACCTGTCAAGAGAAGGCCGCCCACCAAAACTCACAGACCGGGCAAGGAGGGCATTAATCAGGGTGGCAGCACAGAGACCAAAGGTAACCCTGAATGAGCTGCCGAGTTCCACAGCAAAGACTGGTGTATCTGTGCATGTGACCACAATAAGCCATACACTCCATAGAGCTGGGCTTTATGGAAGAGTGCGCAGAAAAAAGCCATTACTTAGTGATAAAAATAAGAAGACACGATTTGAGTTTGCCAAAAGGCATGTGGGCGACTCCCCAAATGTATGGAGGAAGGTGCTCTGGTCAGATAAGACTAAAATTTAACTTTTCGACCACCAAGGAAAACGCTATGCCTGGCGCAAACCCAACACATCCCATCACCCCAAGAACACCATCCACACATTCAGGGGTGCCTTAAGAGAGGAGGGGGCCCGTGTGCACACCCTGTGCGGGGCCCCCTCCTCTCTCCCCAATGGCCGGCAGCTGGCCAGCCACCGGAGTATTAGTAGACTCCGGGCACTAGAGTGTGCCCGGAGTCTACTGCGCATGCGCAGAACACCTGGAAAATGGCCGCGGCGGACATTTTCCGGTGTTCTGAGCAGCACAGACACCCGACATCAGACAGGTGAGTTTAAATGAATATGGATGCAGGGTGTGCGGTGCGGGGCCCGTGTGCTCCGCACACACTGAACCCATTATAGATACGCCACTGCCTACAGTGAAATATGGTGGTGGCAGCATCATGCTGTGGGGATGTTTTGTCAGCAGCAGGGACTGGGAAACCCATTTGAGTCGAGGGAAAGATGGATGGTGCTAAATACAGGGATATTCTTGAGCAAAACCTGTTTCAGTCTGCCTGTGATTTGAGACTGGGACGGAGGTTCACCTTCCAGCAGGACAATGACCCGAAGCTTACTGATAAAGCAACACTCAAGTGGTTTAAGGGGAAACATTTAAATGTGTTGGAATGGCCTAGGCAAAGCCCAGTCCCAATCCAATTGAGAATCTGTGGTCAGACTTGAAAATTGCTGTTCACAAGCGTAAACCATCCAACATGAAGGAGCTGGAGCAGTTTTGCCTTGAGGAATGGGCAAAACTCCCAGGGGCAAGAAGTGGCAAGCTCATCGAGAGTTATCCAAAGCGACTTGCAGCTGTAATTGCAGCAAAATGTGGCTCGACAAAGTACTGACTTTAGGGGGGTGAATAGTTATGCATGCTGAAGCTTCTGTTATGTTGTCCTACATGTTGTTTGATTCACAATATAAAAAAAAACAACTTCATAGTTGCAGGCATGTTCTGTAAATGAAATGATACACACCTTCAAACATTCCATTTTAATTCCAGGTTGCGAGGCAACAATACAAGAAAAATGCAAAGGGGGGTGAATATTTTTGCAAGGCACTGTAAATAAATAAATATATATATCCTTAATGACAGCATGCCGTATTCCACCAATCACTGGGAGGCTCACTCGCTTGGGCTATCTATCTCAGCCCCTCCTTCCACACAGACATGCCTCAGCAACTTACTTGTTCCTGATACCAGGGCCGTGGGAAGCCAGCTCGGGACAAGGCGAAGGGGTGTGGCCTAATAACGGGAGGTGTGTCCATGCCCACAAAAACAAAACAGAAAACCTCTTTGCAGCATGGTGCGGCATTTCCCCGTGCTCCTCCGATCTGCATGCACTGCATTAGGTAACCTAACTCTGAGCAAATCACTTAATCCATAGCTGAAGGAGGCTGCCAGTACTGTGCACACAGTGGCTGTGTGTTACCGGGGGCAATCGCCCCCCTTTGGATCCGCCACTGAGAACAGCATAGTGAGTACAGATAAATCAGGATTATAAAGCTATAAGCCACATTTGCATAGAATAAGAGATCATAGGAAAGAACTGTGATGTGACTTGGAAGCACCAGGAGAGTGCGCTGATTAATTTCATATGCAACACTTGTATATCTGTGTGCGCCTGAGTCTCTGAATATGAAGGGCTACGATGCAGCGGCTGTGGCTTTTTTCCATGCCAAGTTCTGTCGTGCTTCACTTACAGACTCAGGGCCCCATTTATAAACGAACATAAATACCAGCGGCATTTTTCGTTTAGTATCACTGTAATACAAACTAAAATGAAACTAGTATTTATCAATACTTACCCGTCCAGCGAAGTCCTCCTCGTTGGCGAGGTCCTCCGCTGGGCTGCTGGCAACGACGGGGTCTTGTGTAATGCGCATCCGCAATGGTCCATCTGCGCAAGTGACACGGGGACCCGGTAGTGCCTGGAAGGCTTCGCTGAAGCCGGAAGAGCAGCGCCGGTTCCCCATTGCCATCAATGGGGACCGTTCTCTAAAGATGGCGACAACGATGCAGTGACAAACAGCGGTAATCTTAGATTACCGCTGTTTGTTAAATACAGAAAGCATGTCATAACCCTAGAGTCTTCTGGTGCATCCTAGTACATCGCATTGTGACTAAGCCACTTTTTTGGGGTGAAAAATACGCCCGGCGCTAGCGGAGTCACACATAACATGGCAACTCATTCGCGCCAGGCATCTCGAACCACATGGCATATTGAGGTTAGATGTATGAGGACACCTCTGTACAGGTCAGTGGCCACTGATTAAATTCTGCAAAAAAGCAAAACAAATACAAAAAAAATAAATAAATAATAAATGGAAAACTATAGGCAAAGCTGTCTGACAAATCACAGATGTCTAGGTAGAAACACTATGCAGGTTCTCACCTGACTGACACAACAACCGGCCGACCGTCCCAGTGACCCATTTGGTAAGCAATCACGCTTCCCAATTGGCCATTCGATATGTCTGACCCGACATCACAACTGGTGGGCATTTAAATTTGCCAGCCCAGCTGCGATGTAATTGTCGCTGGTTCCTGCTGCCAGAAGAACGTGTCAGTTAGTCGGTCACTCGTACACTCAGGCAGATGCATCTGCTGTGCTATACGATATATCGCTTGTCGGCCATACGAACGATATATTGCGCAGTTTGTACCCAGCATTATAGGCTGATTTGATGCCACCAATCTAGATTCAGGAATAAAGTAAACAGAGACGGAATCCAAGTAGTGTACAGTTATGGAGCAACACAGTAACAATTATACAAGTTACTGTGTGGACTGCTAAAAACTCAGTGGTTAAAAACTGGGCTAAGAACCAGATTCAGAGTCTCACCAATGCTGATGTTCACATAGCAGGCAATTTTTTACAACTGGCATGTGCGAAAATGTCTGAAAACCCCATACGGCACATGCATTATACAGACTGACTGGCGTTATTGGGCGGTGACTGGGAGGTGGCTGGTAGTGCACTCAAAAATGGTCTGTTCAATGGGCGTGTTATGGGAGTGTCGCTGGCATATCAATGTGTTCACAGAAACAGGCATAGGAGGCCATGGTCAGACAAAGAAACAGCACTTGCCATAGTGTTTGTGCAAGTTTCGATGATGTGACCGATGGGGGCGTTCAGCAGACATACCAATTGGTATTACAGCATGTACGGATGCTAAATTTGGGCGTCTCAGTCCTTGCACTTTCGGCAACACAGGTGTACACAAGGGAAGGAGTTTGTAGCAACATCTGCATAAGCCCCCACATGGGAAGCCACCAAAGACACTGCTGTGTGTGACTCAATCAGGTCCTAAGTGTCCAACCTGAAGCCATTTACAAGATGGGGAGAATCATAAATGGACGTCCTCCTGTGCAGTACAGTCAATTATGCCACTCTCCTATCATTTTGGTTATGCCAATCCTGCTGGAGGGAACTGAGGGCCTGATTCAGAGCCGGACGCTCTGACCAGAGCGCTCGCTCTGAATCAGGGCCCTCCTACCTCAACTTGGAGCAGCCTCTTGGACGCTCGCATAGCTGTGGGTTACCACCCACAGCTATAGCGAGCGTCCATGATGATGGTCTCGATGGTCAAGACCATCGCGACCATCGGGCTTGCGACGAGACCCTGCGATAGGGTCTCGCTGCCGCAAGCCCTGGAGTGATTTTGGCTCTATCAGAGCCAAAATCACTCCCACTGACATCACTAGTGATGTCAGTGGGGCCGGACCCAGACGGTAGGCGTTCCCATGGGAACGCCTCCATCTGGCAGCCACGCCCCCGGCACGCCCACCAAAGGGGGCGTGCTGTCACTCACCATCGACAGCACGCCTCCTTTGGTGCGAGACCCCGAGCGACGGCTACCCCGTCGCTCGCCGGGTCTCGCGCATGCACACGATGGAGCTCCCTCCGTCGTGCGCACGCGCATTTGGGTACCATCGACACGCTTGCGAGCGTCCTGCGCTCGCGAGCGGGTCTGAATGAGACTCTGAATCCTGTCTGGCATATAAGGTGGGGGATCATCAAGTGGAGTCTATATAATTAACAAGTACTAACACGGGTTCCCAAACAAACATCAAATAGGTGGGATGCTTAATACACCTGTGGTATCACAAATGGAATGTAGTCAGTTTGCCAGCGGACGGGATGCCGGCTGTTGAAATCCCGGCGTCGGAATCCCGACCCGGGACTAACCATAAGCGTTGAAATCCCAACACCAGTTTAGGTACAGACGCCGGAATCTAGACAGCTGCCATCCCGATCGTAAGTATAGTGGGGCACCTTAGCTGTTAGCCGCGGGGGGAGGTTTGGTTTAGGCACCACTTGGAGGTCAGGGTTAGGCACTAAGGGGGGAGGGTTAGATTTAAGCACCAAAATGGGGGAAGGGGTTAGGGGGAGAAGGGGGGGAGGTTTAGCATACTTACCCAACCTATCACAAGAGTCATGCAAGGCGCTGGCTGATTAGGTACCCAAACTCAAAAACTAGTTCTACGCATTTTCTTCCCACTAGGGATAACAGTGTGATAGCCCAGAAACGAGGTGTTGCAGGTGTTTATGTGAGTCCATACTGAAGGTGTATTACAAAGTAACATAGAACAGATCACACATATAAATATAAAAGCCCAATGTGCTGAAGACAACAACAGATATAAGGAAAGGTATAGAACACAAATTTGTACTCATGGAAGTGGCAGGCTGAAGGTGTCAGTGTGAAGGAAGGAAGGTGACAGAGAGGAGAGCTGTTGAGTGTTAAGGAGCGTACACACTAGACGATATGCTCCCTGAGCGATATCGTCTAGTGTGTCCCCGGCAGGCTGTGCTCAATGTCGTTGATGACATTGAGCACACCCGCTGAACGATATCATTAAGCATCAGGCTCTCTCCCCCATCCCCAACGTGCAGGCCTGCATGTTTACTCGATGAACGATAATGCCGAACGACCCGCGGGAACGCGCGTCGTCGTTATCGTTCTGATGTTAAAAATGGACGATAAAGTGGACGACTGAACGATAACGATATCGTTATTGTTCAGTCGTCCGCTTTAATCGCCTTGTGTGTATGCACCTTTAGACAGTGTGTCAGGCACTTACCTGAGTTTCAGATTGTCCATAAATTCTGGTAATGTGACAGAGTCCATAAGAACAAAGTCCGCTTTGCCAAACTGCAACCCCTCTTGTACTGCCATGATGGAGGCACCGAGATCTTAGTGACGCCACAACCAATTCAGATTTCTACTCAGTTGTGGAAGTTACACCTGCATACACAGTCAGTGCACAACTACACAACAGACAGCTGAATTACACAACGAATGACAGTTACACCCTGCCTGCAGGAACAGTGACTGTCTCTGTCACACCCAGACTGTATGTGGCTCTCTCGTGGATTCCAGGTACTCGGTCATTCCCAGGTGTGTGATTTTTTAGAGCACAATGCCTATGGGATCCAGAGGTCTCCTCTTACGAGAAGTGTACTTCTTACAACTGATGAAAGTCTCTGGAAAATGATACTCAAAGGAACTTCTGCAGGAAGGAATCTCTCATTAATCATACAAGGAAGGGTTCATAGGATCACAGGAAGTCTAGTGTATAGTACCAGCTGGGTTACCTCCTTCATACAAGTATCAGTGCAAGATGTGAGATCCCATTATGGAGCAATGCCTCAGGCAGGATGATGCCTGGTTCAGTCTCTCTGTGCAAGGAAAATCTCTCAGAAGAGGGAGACTCTATTTTACTGATTCTCGCTGTCAGGTTTCATAGGGGAAAGCAGTCTCTTGTGTATGAGCCTTCCCTGTGTAAGGTTCACACTTCTGTCCATCCATACAGACAGCAGCAGGAAGAGTGTTGGAGAGGTGAGGGGGAAGGAGGGAGGAGGGGAGACAGAGGAGGGAGAGGTAAAGAGACGTTGGGAGGCGAGGGAGGGTAACAGAGAGGAAAGGTGAGGCAGAGGGGCGGGGAATATGACAGGGGCCATTCAGAGAGATCTGGGGGTAGGTAAGAGAGGGAAATGAGGGAAGGAGGAAAGGCGGAGTGAACTATGGAGGACACTCAGGAAAGTGGGTGAGTAGGAGGGACACAGTGACACAGGGCGTGCATGGGAACCTAGCATAGTGGATGGATGTAATGACATAATAGCAGGTGAGGGCTGTCCGCGGTGAGACAGGATTGGTGACAAATCATTTGCTGTCAGTCTGACTAATATGTATATGTAACACACCCCAGAGAGTAGCGGGTGTGTGCGACACAACTCTTTACATAGGAGTGCAGAAAACTTGCGTCTTTCAAACCATCTGGCGTAGTGGTAAGCGCAGAGCATGCATAAGCACCACGTGGCTTTCCCTCTGCTGTGGAACTACAAGTCCCAGGCAGCATTTGCATGTTTTACAGCAGAATTGAAGCTGCAGCATATTGTCTGTAGATTTTTCTGTTAAACTGTCGGATTTATGTTAAGGGGAAAGAATCCCTGCACTATCAGGCTCGATTATAAAGTGAGAAATTTACATTATTGATGATGAAATGCCCCTAACTCCCACACTAGTAGCAAAATATACTATATGCAGGAAACTATCATGTACAATGGGTGCGCATTATAATTATAGCCAGCATACACATGAACATCAGAAATATATATATTAAAATCATATATTATTTACTGCACATAAACCAAGAAACAGTCTTAATAATATATATATATATATATATATATATATATATCCAACATACTTTGTTCCAAAGGACCAAATAAAATAGGACATACACAGAATTTATGATTAGTAAAAGTTCCAGTCTAATAGTGCGTACACACACAACGATTTTATTGAACGATTTAACGATAACAACGTTATCGTTAAATCGTTTTAAAAATCGTTTTTGTTTTTGCCAAACGATGAACAAAAATCCTTCATGCACGCTCCCATTTGCTTTCGTTCATCGTCCATTCTGAATGTCCAATATAACGATTTTCGTTCATTAAATGGAATTGGTATGAAATACCGTTGGCCGCATGGCCGGCGGTTAGACTCCCGGCTGCGGCAGCCCGACATCAGCAGAGATCCCGGCAGCGGAAGCCCGACAGCGCTGGAAATCCCGATCGTGGATAGGTAACTATTGTCTAACCTAACCCCCCTAACCCTAACCCTCCGTAGGGGTGCCTAACCCTAACCTACCCCCCAAGTGCCTAACCCTAACCACCCCCTTCCCCGCTGCCTAACCCTAAGTCCCCCCCCCCTGGGGTGCCTAGCCCTCCCGGGGGGGGTGCCTAACCCTAAGTCCCCCCCGGGAGCCCTAAACCCAACCCTCCCCCCCGCGGCTGTCCACCCGCGGCGCCCGGCATCACTACGATCGGGATGCCGGTCTCCCGGCGTTGGGGAAACATCTAGACGCCCGGCATTTCACCCTTGCCGGGATATGACAGTCGGGAAGCCGGCTGCCGGTATTTAGGCAGTCGGCTTCCCGATTGCATACCCATTAAATCGTTCATGTTTTGCAGAATGAACGAAGAACGACGGCCCCTCCCACCACACTCCCCGCCGGACTCCAGTTATTCCCGCTCTTGCAGAGCCTACAGACGCCACATTGACGCAGAGACTCGGTCCAGCAATTTGCTAAGGTAAGTAACCATCTCCCCCCACTGACCACCAATGTTGAGGGGCACATATGGCTTGTTGTAAAAGCTGACATGCATGGGTGGGGGGAGGGAATGAATGTGTCTGTAATGCGCGGGGGGGAAGGGGGGGGAGTAGAAAAAAGGGGCACACGATGTGGCTGCAATGTGTGTGTGGGGGGGTAGAAAAAAGAGCAATGTGTGTATTGGGTAGAAAAAAGAGGCACACAATGTGGCTGCAATCAGTGGCGGATCCAGGGGGGGCGATCAGGGCGTACACAAGCCCCGATTCACAGGCTCAGCCGGCTGCTGCCTGTCATCTACAGTGCAGGTGCGCAGGTTGCCACGGCGCAGCACAACAGACTCTGGCAGATAGAGCAGCAAGTGGGAGTCGGTGTTTAAAAATTCCAGGACGGGCTGTGTGCGCACCGCAGAACAGCCGAGCCAATCACCGGTGATTGGTTGGGGCGGTGACTGCCTCCTGCTGCTGCGCGCACACAGCAGCCAATCACAGCCAGCAGTGTCTCTCATCCAATAGCTCTCTCTGTCTCTGTCTCTCTCGTCACAGCACTGTCCCGACCATCAACCCTGCACCCAATACTGTTTCCTTACACCCCTAACCTTAATGATTTTGCTGGTGGCTGCTGTTTATTCAAAGGAGTTTAAATTTGTGGGAAAAATGTATATATCCTTATAATATCCATCATGGGGAAAGGGCCCGCATGATAGCTGAGGACAGCGATGTGCCTGCAGCTAGGCTGTGTCTACCTCCAGCCCCCCTCACAGTAGATTTGCCACCAGGCGGTATATTTACTAAAGTTTCTGCTAGACATGTGGGACTGGAGGAGCCTGCTTGTGGGGGGATCCAGGGGAGAGTTAGTATTATTCTTAAACTGCCCCCCCCCCCTAAAAGTAAAGTCTAGATCCGCCACTGGCTGCAATGCGGGGAGGGTGGGGGTAGAATAAAGAGGCACGCAATGTGGGTGGGGAGGGTAGAAAAAAGAGGCACACAATGTGGCTGCAATGCAGGGGGGGGCGCATAAATAAGAGGGACAATGTGGCTGCAATGCTGGGGGGATAAATAAGAGGGACATAATATGGCTGCAATGGGGGGGATAAATAAGAGGGACAGAATGTGGCTGCAATGCGGGGGGGGGCGGATAAATAAGAGGGACAGAATGTGGCTGCAATGCGGGGAGGGGTTAATTAAGTGGGACAGAATGTGGCTGCAATGCGGGGTGGGTGTTAAATAAGAGGGACACAATATGGCTGCAATGGGCGGGATAAATAAGATGGACACCATGTGGCTGCATTGCGGGGGGGTTAAATAAGTGGGACATAATGTGGCTGCTTTGCGGGGGGGGGGTAAATAAAAGGGACACAATGTGGCTGCAATGCGGGGGGGGATAAATAAGAGGGACAGAATGTGGCTACAATAGGGGGGGATAAATAAGAGGGACAGAATGTGGCTGCAATGTGGGGGGGGGTTAAATTAGTGGAACAGAATGTGGCTGCAATGCGGTTGGGGGATAAATAATATGGCTGCAATGCGGTGGGGGATAAATAAGATAGACACAATGTGGCTGCAATGCAGGGGGGTTTAAATAAGTGGGACAGAATGTGGCTGCAATGCGGGGAGGGATAAATAAGAGAGAATGTGACTGCAATGCGGGGGGGGCGGATAAATAAGAGGGACAGAATGTGGCTGCAATGCGGGGTGGGGGTTAAATAAGAGGGACAGAATGTGGCTGCAATGCGGGGGAGTGGATAAATAAGAGGGACAGTATGTGGCTGCAATGCAGGGGAGTGGATAAATAAGAGGGACAGAATGTGGCTGCAATGCGGGGGGGGGCGGATAAATAAGAGGGACAGAATGTGGCTGCAATGCTGGGGGGGTAAATAAGAGGGACATAATATGGCTGCAATGGGGGGGGATACATAAGATGGACACCATGTGGCTGCAATGCGGGGGGGTCAAATAAGTGGGACAGAATGTGGCTGCTTTGCGGGGGGGGGGATAAATAAAAGGGACACAATGTGGCTGCAATGTGGGGGGGTGGTGATAAATAAGAGGGACAGAATGTGGCTACAATCGGGGGGAATACATAAGAGGGACAGAATGTGGCTGCAATGCGGGGGTGGATAAATAAGAGGGACAGAATGTGGCTGCAATGCGGGGGGGGGATAAATAAGAGGGACAGAATGTGGCTGCAATGCGGGGGGGGAGGATAAATAAGAGGGACAGAATGTGGCTACAATAGGGGGGAATACATAAGAGGGACAGAATGTGGCTGCAATGCGGGGGGTGGATAAATAAGAGGGACAGAATGTGGCTGCAATGCGGGGGGGGGGGGGAGGATAAATAAGAGGGACAGAATGTGGCTACAATAGGGGGGATAAATAAGAGGGACAGAATGTGGCTGCAATGCGGGGGGGCATAAATAAGAGGGACAGAATGTGGCTGCAAAGCGGTGGGGGGATAAATAAAATGGACATAATATGGCTGCAATGCGGTGGGGGGATAAATAAGAGGGACAGAATGTGGCTGCAATGCGGGGGGGGTTAAATTAGTGGAACAGAATGTAGCTGCAATGCGGTTGGGGGATAAATAATATGGACATAATATGGCTGCAATGCGGTGGGGGGATAAATAATATGGACATAATATGGCTGCAATGCGGTGGGGGGATAAATAATATGGACATAATATGGCTGCAATGGGGGGATAAATAAGATGGACCCAATGTGGCTGCAATGCGGGGGGGGATAAATAAGAGGGACATAATATGGCTGCAATGCGGGGGGGGGATAAATAAGAGAGAATGTGGCTGCAATGCGGGGTGGGGATAAATAAGAGGGACAGAATGTGGCTGCAATGCGGGGTGGGGGTTAAATAAGAGGGACAGAATGTGGCTGCAATGCGGGGTGGGGGTTAAATAAGGGACAGAATGTGGCTACAATGCGGGGGGGGGGATAAATAAGAGGGACAGAATGTGGCTGCAATGCTGAGGGGGATAAATAAGAGGGGCATAATATGGCTGCAATGCGGGGGGGATAAATAAGAGGGACAGAATGTGGCTGCAATGCGGGGTGGGGATATATAAGAGGGACAGAATGTGGCTACAATAGGGGGGATATATAAGAGGGACAGAATGTGGCTACAATAGGGGGGGTTAAATTAGTGGGACAGAATGTGGCTGCAAAGCGGTGGGGGGATAAATAAAATGGACATAATATGGCTGCAATGCGGTGGGGGGATAAATAAGAGGGGCATAATATGGCTGCAATGCGGGGGAGATAAATAAGAGGGACAGAATGTGGCTGCAATATGGGGGGTATAAATAAGAGGTACAGAATGTGGCTGCAATGCTTGGGGGATAAATACGAGGGGCATAATATGGCTGCAATGCGGGGGGGATAAATAAGAGGGACAGAATGTGGCTGCAATATGGGGGGTATAAATAAGAGGGACAGAATGTGGCTGCAATGCGGGGGTGGGGGTTAAATAAGAGGGACAGAATGTGGCTGCAATGCGGGGGTGGGGGATAAATAAGAGGGACAGAATGTGGCTGCAATATGGGGGGTATAAATAAGAGGGACAGAATGTGGCTGCAATGCTGGGGGGGGACAAATAAGAGGGACATAATATGGCTGCAATGTGGGGGGGGATAAATAAGAGGGACACAATGTGGCTACAATAGTGGGGGATAAATAAGAGGGACAGAATGTGGCAGCAATGCGAGGTGGGTTAAATTAGTGGGACAGAATGTGGCTGCAATGCGGTGGGGGGATAAATAATATGGACATAATATGGCTGCAATGCGGTGGGGGGATAAATAATATGGCTGCAATGGGGGGGATAAATAAGATGGACACAATGTGGCTGTAATGCGGGGGGGTTAAATAAGTGGGACAGAATGTGGCTGCAATATGGGGGGTATAAATAAGAGGGACAGAATGTGACTGCAATGCGGGGGGGATAAATAAAAGGGACAGAATGTGGCTGTAATGCGGTGGGGTTAAATAAGTGGGACAGAATGTGGCTGCAATAGGGGGGGTATGAATAAGAGGGACAGAATGTGGCTGCAATGCGGGGGGGGTTAAATTAGTGGGACAGAATGTGGCTGCAATGCTGGGACGGGGACAAATAAGAGGGACATAATATGGCTGCAATGCGGGGGTGGGATAAATAAGAGGGACAGAATGTGGCTGTAATGTGGGGGGGGTAAATAAGAGTGACATAATATGGCTGCAATGGGGGGGATACATAAGATGGACATAATATGGCTGCAATGCGGGGGGGTTAAATAAGTGGGACAGAATGTGGCTGCAATGCGGGGGGGATAAATAAGAGGGAAGAATAGGGCTGCAATGCGGGGGGGATAAATAAGAGGGACATAATATGGCTGCAATGCGGGGGGGGGGATTAATAAGAGGGACATAATATGTCTGCAATTCGGGGGGGGGGATAAATAAGATGGACAGAATGTGGCTGTAATGTGGGGGAGGATAAATAAGAGGGACATAACATGGCTGCAATGGGGGGGATGCATAAGAGACATAATATGGCTGCAATGCGGGGGGGGTTAAATAAGGGACAGGATGTGGCTGCAATGGAGGGGAGGGGGTGGAAATAAAAGGCACACAGTGTGGCTGCAATGGGGGGGAGGGTAGGGGGTGAAATAAAAGGCACACAATGTGGCTGCAATGCGGGGGGGATAAATAAGAGAGACAGAATGTGGCTGCAATGCAAGGGGAAGGGAGAGAATGTGGGAGCAAAGTGGGGGAGATGCTGTGCAGGGGGAATAGGGGTGCTATGCAATGTCTTGTGGTGGAGGGGGTATATGGTATCGTGTTTGCATGTGTTGCTTGTTTATTGGCGATATTCAGTTTTTGGTGAAATTTTGTTTTTGTATAATTTTTATGCCAATGACGTCATTTTAGCTGGTTAGAATTTTCCCCGTATTCAATTACATTGACTTTCTACTTCAGGGTCCATAGGGTATCCACAGGATACCTTGGGTATAGGTGTGACGTCAGTCGCAGGGCACCAAAGAGTTAAGCTTTCAGCCTCCCAGGATGCACTAGGTCCCCCTCCTATACCCCGCCCCCGGGCCAAGGCACCTCAGTTTAGTTTGGTGCCCGGCCGGAGTCGGGTGCACCTGTTGGGACGAAGTTCCCCCAGCGGCTAAATCTAAGTATGCCTTTTTCAAAGATGTGAAGGGCGATGCCACAGTCTTTCCTCTTTCGGGTCAGTTGGTGGACCATTTAGAGGAGGCGTGGAAACAACCTGGCAAAAGATACCAGCCGCAGAGACGCCTGGCGGTGGCTTATCCGTTCGCGGATAATTATTTTGCTAAGTGGGAATCCCCTCCACAGGTGGATTCTCACGTGACCCGTCTTGTCCGTAGTGCACATTGCCGATGCCATCCATGTCCTCCCTTAAGGATGCTACGGACCGCAAGGTAGAAATCTGCCTGAAGTCCGCTTATTCCCTTGCAGGGGGGGCAGCACGGCCGGCTATGGCCATTTGCTGGGTTGCCAGAGCGATGGAGCGCTGGGCGGATTCATTAGAGGCTTCTTTTGAATCCGACTGTCCGGTCGATCAGGCGGAGTTGATTGGCAATCTCCGTGATTCGGCCACCTACATCAACGAGGCGGCTCTAGACATTAGTACTCTGGTGTCTAGAATTTCTTCAGCAGCGGTAGCTGCTCGTCGCACCTTGTGGCTGCGATCCTGGAAGGCGGACGCAGATTCCAAGAAGGCTCTGGAAGCATTGCCGTTTACCGGAGAAGTTCTCTTCGGTCCGGATCTGGATAAGATTGTGGCCACGCTGGCGGCAGCCAAATCTGCCTGTCTCCCGTCGGCCGCTGCTCCTTCTGGTTCGGGACCATCGTCCTTTCGGTCATCTAGGGCCCAGGGCAAGCCCAAACCACAGTCGTTTCCTGGACAGGCTGGCCCTAAGAAATCGGTCAAGCCCCGGAAGCAGGCATGGAGTACCAGACGTCCGGCCCCCAAGCCAGATGACAAGCCTGCGGCCTGACGGTCCGGGCCTCCCTTTGGGGGATCCCAGGGTGGGAGGCCGCCTGCTACAGTTCGCCCAGTGTTGGTCGACCACTACGACAGACCGACAGACACTTGGGTTCTGGAGGTGGTTTCCCACGGATACGCCCTCTCCTTCCGGCACAGACCCCCGGCTCGCTTCTTCACCACGGGTCTCCCATCAGACCGGAACAAGGCTACGGAGCTGCGGAAGGTATTGCACACTATGCTCCAGGCTGGAGTTATAGTGGCGGTTCCATTCTCCCAGAGGGGCCAGGGTTTCTATTCAAATCTATTTTTGGTACAGAAACCCAATGGGTCATATCGTCCGATACTCAACCTCAAAGCACTCAACAAGTCTTTGCGGGTCCCGAAGTTTCGGATGGAGACCCTACGGTCCATCATTCTGGCGCTGGAACCTGGGGACTACTTGGTGTCATTGGACATACAGGACGCTTACCTGCATGTCCCTATTCTTTGGCGCCATCAACAGTTCCTCAGGTTTGCAATCAGCAGCGACCACTTCCAGTTTCGGGCGTTACCTTTTGGCCTGGCAACAGCACCACGTGTTTTCACCAAGGTGATGGCGGTCATGGCGGCTTCTCTGCGGCTGCAGGGAGTCCGCATGTTGCCGTATTTGGACGACCTGTTATTGGTGGCAGGATCTCCAGAGCTCCTGTTACGCCACTTGGACCTGACCATTGCACTGCTGCAACGGCACGGCTGGCTAATCAACTGGCAGAAGTCCACTCTAATCCCGTCTCGGAGGATTCTGCATCTTGGAGCCTTATTGGACTCGGGACAGCAAAGGATCTTCGTGACGGAGGACAAGATCTCTGCTTTACAGTCAAGGGTGCGCAGTTGTCTGCACAGCCGCCGGGTGTCCTTACACTCGGCGATGAGGTTACTGGGCTCCATGGTGTCGGTGTTCGACATGGTGGAATACGCCCAGTTTCACTCCAGACCTCTGCAGCACCTGATCCTGTCCAAGTGGAACGGGCTGACTCAGTCTCTGAAGTCCCAGACGATTGTGCTCACCCAGGAGGTTCGCCTGTCCCTTACGTGGTGGTTACAGACGACCCACCTCAACAAGGGACGTCCGTTCTGGGTTCCAAATTGGGTCCTGTTGACAACGGACGCCAGTCTTCGGGGCTGGGGAGCAGTTTCGGGTCCACACTTGTTCCAGGGCAGGTGGACGCCGACAGAAGCGGAGCTTCCAATAAATATCTTGGAACTCCGTGCGGTCTTCAATGCTCTCCAGCAGGCACAGCGGTTTCTCCAGGGTCGCCCGGTGCAGGTCCAGTCGGACAACGCTACCACCGTGGCGTACATAAACAGGCAAGGAGGAACTCGCAGTCGGGCGGCTCTCGTAGAGGTCTCTCGGATCCTGGTTTGGGCGGAGCGCAATCTTCCGGCCATATCAGCGGTCTTCATCCCGGGAGTGCTCAATTGGGAGGCGGACTTTCTAAGTCGCCAGGACGTTCATCCGGGGGAATGGTCCCTGCACCCGGACGTTTTTCAACTACTGGTGGACAGGTGGGGTCTTCCAGAAATCGACCTCATGGCGTCCCGGCACAACAACAAGTTGCCGGTGTACGGGTCTCGCACAAGAGACGAAGGGGCGTCTCTGGTGGATGCTCTGTCCGTCCGGTGGACGTTCCGGTTCGCATACCTGTTCCCTCCGGTCTCCCTTCTTCCACGGGTAATCCGGAAATTCAAACAGGAAGGAGGGACGCTCCTGTTGATAGCTCCCGCGTGGCCCAGACGGCACTGGTTCTCAGACCTTCAGGGTCTGTCCGTGGACATTCCTCTGCGGTTGCCGCTACGACCGGACCTTCTGTCTCAGGGTCCTTGCCTTCACCCGGACCTGACTCGGCTGTCTTTGACGGCGTGGCTGTTGAGACGGCCATGCTGAGGTCCCGGGGGTTTTCCAGCTCTGTGGTGCGTACCATGTTACGAGCTCGGAAACCGTCTTCCGCGAGGATATACCATCGCGTGTGGCATACGTTCTTCCAGTGGTGTCGACCGAGAGGTTATGCACCGCGGGAGTTTCGTCTGTCTCGGATTCTCGCCTTCCTGCAAGCGGGACTAGATCATGGGCTTCGCCTTGCTTCTTTGAAGGTACAGGTTTCGGCCCTATCTGTCTGGTTTCACCGTAGGATTGCTACAATCCCGGATGTGCGCACCTTTATGCAGGGTGTTCTCCGCATTCAGCCGCCCTTTGTTCCACCTGTGGCGCCTTGGGATTTGGCTGTGGTCCTGAGGGCTCTCCAAGGACCGCCGTTTGAACCACTGGGCTCAGTGGATCTTAAATGGCTAACAGCTAAGACTGTTTTCCTTCTGGCCATTGCTTCGGCCAGACGTGTTTCTGAGTTAGGGGCTCTTTCTTGTAGACCCCCTTTCTTGGTTTTTTATGGGAACAGGGCAGTGCTCCGCACTCGGCCCGAGTTTCTTCCCAAAGTTATTTCCCAGTTTCATATTAACGAGGAAATAGTTGTTCCGGCCTTTAACTCACCGGGTCTTTCCGTGGGTGAGGCCTCTTTGGATGTTGTGCGGGCCTTAAGGACTTATGTTGACCGCACTTCTTCGTTTAGGAAGTCGGACGCTTTGTTTGTCCTCTTTGGCTTCCGTAAAAAGGGTTGGCCTGCTTCAAAGCAAACTTTGGCAGCCTGGATCCGTATGGCTATTTCTGAAGCTTATCTTCATGAAGGCCTACCGGTCCCTCCTTCTCTGAAGGCTCATTCCACTAGGTCTGTGGGTCCTTCGTGGGCAGCTCGACGTGGTGCCTCGGCAGTTCAGATCTGCAAGGCTGCTACGTGGTCTTCTGTCCATACCTTCGTGAGGTATTACAGGTTTGACACCTTCGCCTCTCAGGATGCTTCCTTCGGGCGGCGGATTCTCCTTTCTGCACAGGAGCGTCCCCACCCTTAAAGGATACTGCTTTGGGACATCCCCAAGGTATCCTGTGGATACCCTATGGACCCTGAAGTAGAAAATATGAGATATGGTAAGAACTTACCCTTGTTATCTCTATTTCTACGAAGTCCATAGGGTTCCACAGGACTCCCGCCCTGTCGCACCTGTGCTGCAGATGGGCTTTGCTCTGGTCACCGGTTTTCCGTCTCCCTCTGGTGAGAATGTGATTCTTGTATGTGTCCAGATCTTTGTTCTCTCTCTTCCTTCTCCTCCTCCGGCCTATGGCTTGGTAACTAACTGAGGTGCCTTGGCCCGGGGGCGGGGTATAGGAGGGGGACCTAGTGCATCCTGGGAGGCTGAAAGCTTAACTCTTTGGTGCCCTGCGACTGACGTCACACCTATACCCAAGGTATCCTGTGGAACCCTATGGACTTCGTAGAAATAGAGATAACAAGGGTAAGTTCTTACCATATCTCATATTTTTTGCCGGTGCAAAAAGTGACTAATAAAAAAACTGAAAAGTTTTCACCAGTTTTTTGATGTTGAAAAAAAGTGCAGATTTGTGGTATAGGGGTGCAGGCTTTCAAAAAATAGACTGCAGCCTTGGGAATGCCCCCTTAAAACTAAATTTGGGGGGCAATTTTTTTTACAGAATATCGAGACACCACAAAAAAAAATTTTTTTTAATTTTAGGTGTGATAAAAAACCACTTTTTAAAAATAAAAATAAAATCCACAGGGGTTCCCTCATATGCGGCAGGTGTTTTCTTCATTGCGCAGAGTAGTGGCAGGTGCATTGTTTTTTTTTTTTTGTTTTAAAAATAGGTGAGGGACTTAAAAATATGCTAGTACCCAAAATTTCATGGGACCACTTTTAAAAATCAAAAATTGCTCTTCTGCATCACTTCTGCAATGTTTGTAAAAACAACCTGACGCGGCTATTTAAAAATGCAGAACACATTATGCCGGGCTACACGGGGGTACCCGCACTGAACCCCCATGTCTGTACATCTGTAGGGGGGTGCCTTGAATTTTTAGAGTAATTTCCCATTTTTTAGCAAAACACCAAATTTGCCAGGACCTATTTTTCCTTTTTTTAAATTGAATACGGGGAGAAAGCGCGCACGCGCACGATACTTTATCCCCAGAAAAACAGCAATGTTTTGGGCAAAGTCAAGCATGGAGTTTTCACATCAAAATTGAAAATCTAAATCTAATCTAATCTAAAGGTTTTTTAACCGTTGTTTGGTTGTCTTTTTTAAAAACATATTGCCTTTACTGTGTAGCTACAAGTACCAGCATGGCCGTAATGCCCTGCATGTACATACTGTTGGTTCCCGAAATACCATAATGTGGGCTAGCCTTGCTGTGACCTGTAGTTCCACAGCAATAGTCATTTTGTCCTTTTGACTTGCAGGATACATTACACAATGAACCTGGCACCCACCGGCCACGGGTGCTGGGGATGGCCCTGGGCTATCAGCCTGGGCCTGGGGTGCCCTGGAGAGGGGGACCACTTTATTGGAGGGGTCCCCAGGGATCCCTGGCCTCGGCTGACTAGTATTCGGGGCTGATGGTGCGGCTGGGGGGCCCGGTGAGAGATAACGGAACTTTAATAAGATTTATTTTGTATTTTTCTGAACATCAATGGCATTAAACCATGAATTCTGGACAGGATTCATCGAATTATACAGAGAAAATGAGTGCCTCTGGAACTGTAGCCTGAAGTCTCACTCAGATAGGACAAAGAAGAACCAGGCATATGAGAAATTGCTCATGTATGTCAGAGGCCGAGATGCAAAGGCAGACATAGCTGCAGTGAAGCAAAAAATTAATAATTTCAGAACCGACTTTACGAGGGAACACAACAAATACATGAACTCCATGCGTTCCGGAGCAGGGACAGACGAGGTCCAAAAACCAACTTTATGGTATTATGATCTATTCAGCTTCGTCTTGGCGAAAGAGCCGGAGATGCCGTCAGTGAGTTCACTGGACGAGGTCTTGGAGATTCAGCATACGTAAGTTTTTGCTTTTATGTGCAGTGGTGTTTCAATTTAAATGTTGTTTGCTTGTTTTGATGATGATTCTTTGTCTCTTTTTTGTCCACCTAAATAAGTTCCTTTTTTGGCATAATTTTTGACTTTTCCTTTTTTCTAGATCCATGCTATGGAAGCGGATGTTGGCTCTCCAACCAGCGAACTCATCGACCGGGGGGAGAGCAGCAGGCTGCTAACAACCGCCCAAGCAGCATCTGAGGGAGCCTCACAGCCACCGGCAAAGAGGAGGAGCCTGGTGGCAAGGCAGCTGTGCAATCCTCTCAGTCGGGACGGACTGAGGAAGAGGATGAATTTATTAAACTTGCAAAAGAGGCATTGCATAAAACCACTGATGAATTTTCAGTGTTCGGGCAAAATATTGCAAACGATATGCGCAAAATGAAGCCCTAGGCCCAGCTGTATTTTAAAAGGGTGGTTTATGAGGCAGCGTGTCGTGGGTTGGTCGATGAATTGGAACAAACACGACGCTAAGCCCATATACAGGCCAACAGCTGCCGCCCCCAACATATCCAACCTTTGCTCCCCTTCGGACGTATCACCAAAATCCTCCATATCAATATCTGCCCCATTATGCGTCGGGTTCCACTGTTCCCCATTCCAACCAGCCTGGGCCATCCACGAGTACTGTCCACTCACTATGGCACAGTACTCAGGAAGTACTACATCCGGATGATGAATATTTGATTTTTTGATACGGCTATGCTTTCCTCTATTGCTCCCTCGCAATTGGGGAAATTCCATTTCAAGATGAAATCCGAAGCAACAACCTGCCATTCCACCCTAAAAACTGCAGCAAATTGGGGTTCAGAAATTGGATTGTTCCACTTACCGTCCAACAATAAGAGGAACGCTGAGATCATCTCCGACTCCCAATTTGCCTCTATCTGGAAATATATCTTTATAGGTGCATGCTAACCATCTTTGGATTGTGTGCATTCACTAGACCCTTTACCATCAATTCTGTGTATGTCCTATTTTATTTGGTCCTTTGGAACAAAATATATTGGTTATATATATTTATTATGAAGAGACATTGGGTCTCATTCAGACGCGGTCGCAAGTGCCGATGGTTAGCCCTGCGCACGCGCAGCGGCCGTACTGCGTGTGCGCAAACCCCGGAGCGAGAGAGAAACTCTCTTGCTCCGGAGCTCTCTACAGATGGGGCGGCTGTCGATGTTGATCGACAGCTCGCCCCGTTTTGTAGTCGGGCCGGGGGCGTGGTTTCCAAAACGGAAGTGCCTTAAGGAATGCCTACCATTTTGTGGGCGGCCACACTGACATCATCAGTGATGTCAGTGGGGAGTTTCCTGCTCGATCAGAGCAGAAAGCTCCCTGGGGCTTGCGGTTGCCGAGACCCAACCTTAGGGTCTCGTCGCAAGCCCCGATGGTCGCGATGGTGTTCACCATCGCGACCATCAACCTGGTCGGTCGCTAAGCTGTGGGTGGTAACCCACAGCTTAGCTAGCGACCAGGAGGCCGCACTAAAGAAAGGAAGCGGCCGCCCTCATTCAGAACTAGCGCTCGCTTCTTGCGAGCGCCTCTGAATGAGGGCCATTGTTTCTTTGTTTATGTGCAATAAATAATGTTTTTAATATATAAATTTCTAATGGTCATGTGTATGCTGGCTATAATTATAACGCGCACCCATTGTGTATGATATTTTTCTGCACATACTATAGTACATTTTCCAACAGAAGCAATTCAGATTTGCTTATTGGGGAGCAGCGTCTGTAACATTTGGCTGATTGATTGATTTTTAATAGGTGCATCCTGTTATAGAGCCACAATTGTGACTCTTCAGTAGCAAAATAAAAGGGTCCCGATGAAAATAAGCTCTTACAGAGGAATTCAGGACACCCGCGCACGCAGGGGGGGTTTCTGAGTACCCAGAAACCCCCCCTGTTGATCCAAAATTCTTTTTTTCAGAGACAGAGACAGCGCTCCATCTCCGACCTCTGTGGCTCCCTGCACTGTGAACACTGGCCTCTGAAGAGACCGGAGGCTAAAGAAGCCTCCGATCGCTTCAGAGGCCAGCGTTCCCAGTGATGCACTGCGCGGGTGATGTGAAGAGCCTGATCCAGCCAAAGCAGCGGCGAAGCGGGAGACAGCGTGGTGGTGAGGTAAGTACTGGGCGGAGGGGGGGGGGGGGGCATGTATAATGGGCACTAGTTAAGGGGCCATGCATAAGGGACACTACTTAAGGGGGCCATGCATATGGGACACTACTTAAGGGGGCCACTTTAGGGGGCCATGCATATGGGACAAAACTACTGGAGGCACAGCATTAGGGGCACTGCACAAGAGTAACAATACAGACAGATACACATAACTAAAAATGGGAGTGTATCTCATATATATATATATATATATATATATATATATATACAAAGTGTGTATATATACATATATATATATATGTGTGTGTGTCTGTATATATAGAGAGAAATTTGGAAACCCCCCTAAAAATCCTGCGTTTGCCACTGCAGGAGGTGAGTGTTCCAAAGAGCCGAGGACATCAGACTACTGACCATCTTACTAAATTATATTTATAGCTCGGTATATCATTCCATGGCAATCTGGACAATTGTTGATTATACGTGCCGTCTGCAGTTAGTGCTTATATAGGCGATTTTATTATGCTCTTTGAGATCTTTGCTGAGTAAATCTCATGTGACTAGCAAGGAATAAACATGTAACAGCTGCCTACCACTCTCTCACTTTCCTATGATTATAGCATGCTTGAGTAGCCCTATTCTTCAGATGATGATAACTAGGAGAAAGCTATACTTAATAAAAGCCACATCTCACCTGGTCCTAATCTGCCAGTCAAAGCACACATAAGTATTTCATATGTGCCCTTTGTTAAATAGATGAGCTGGCAACTGTATCTGAAGTAGATGGGTTTACACGATGTAATAATTACTGTAAAATCTGATCTTAGAACAACCGCAGTAAGTCCTGACGGAATGGGTCAGAAATCCCGGCAGTAGGGATGCCTGCTGCCAATATACCGACAGCGGCATCCCGATGCTCAGGATCCCGACAAGGGTCGGGTAAGTATAGTAACCCTCCCCACTTCTACTCCTAACCCTCTATTCCTACAACCTAACCCTAGTGCCTAAACCTAACCCTCCCCCCTATGTGCCTAAACCTAACCCTCCCCCCTTAGTGCCTAAACCTAACCCCCCACCCCCAGTGGTACCTAACCCCCCCGTGACGGCTAAACCTAACCCTCCCCTTGCGGTTAAGTCCTAACCAGCCGGACTCTCTGAATCAGGGCCGGGCTACCTAAAATTGGAGCGGCCTCTTGGACGCTCGCATAGCTGTGGGTTACCACCCACAGCTTATGCGAGCGTCCATGATGATAGTCGCGATGGTCAAGACCATCGCGACCATCGAGCTTGCGACGAGACCCTGCGGTAGGGTCTCGTTGCCGCAAGCCCTGGAGTGATTTTGGCTCTATCAGAGCCAAAATCACTCCCACTGACATCACTAGTGATGTCAGTGGGGCCGGACCCAGACGGTAGGCGTTCCCATGGAAACGCCTCCGTCTGGCAGCCACGCCCCTGGCACACCCACCAAAGGGGGCATGCTGTCACTCACCATCGACAGCACGCCCCCTTTGGTGCGAGACCCCGAGCGACTGCTTCCCCGTCGCTCGCCGGGTCTCGCGCATGCGCACGACGGCGCTCCCTCCGTCGTGCGCATGCGCACTTGGGCGCCATCGACCCGCTTGCGAGCGGGTTAGAATCAGGCCCCCTGTTCCAACCTCCGGGTCAGACCCGGAATTTCGATATAAAAGTGGTATTACTTTCTATTGATTAGCCTCTCAAAGTAAATTTGTTGGGATTGTCCTCTACTATGCCGCTGCTAGGGCGCTATTCTAGATTTGAACACATAAAATACTGGCCTATTGGTTTTTAAAGACTATCGGTTTTTAAAGACTCTCTTGTTTTACTCTTGTCCCACCCAGTTGGATCATTCAACTAATCTTTATGATAAGTAAAGGTGCGTACACACGGTACGATCAGTCAGCGATAACGATATCGCTGACTGATCATCCTGCACCTTACCGGTGTGCTGGATGATCAAGCCAACCAACGACGGGCCAGCGACCCGAGATCAACTGTCGTGGTTCCCTGGGCCTCATTCAGAGGCGGTCGGAGGATGCAAGCAGTCGCTCAGAAACTGGGCGGCCGCTTGCATCCTGACTGCCCGCCTCTGTTGCAGTCGTTAGGCTGTGGGTTAACACCCACAGCTCTAACGACCGCTCCGGTGATGGTCGCGATGGTCAGAGACCATCGCGACCATCGGGGCTTACGATGAGACCCTAGGGTAGGGTCTCCCTTGTCGTAAGCCCCGGAGAGCTTCTGGCTCTGTCTGAGCCGGAAGCTCTCCACTGACATCACTAGTGATGTCAGTGGGGCCTCCCCCAAACGGTAGGCGTTCCCATGGGAATGCCTCCGTTTGGGCTGCCACCCCCCTGGCCCGCCTTCCAAACGGGGCGAGCTGTCAATCAACATCGACAGCTCGCCCCCTTTGGATCGAGACCCGCTACGACCGGTGCTGTCGGTCGTAGCGGGTCTCACGCATGCGCACGCCGGCGCCGTCGTGCGCATGCTCTGTGGGGGGCCATCGACCCGGTCCGAGCGCATCGGCGCTAACGACCGTGTTTGAATGACCCCCCTATGTAATCTGGTCAATATTGACCAGGTTGGCCTGCATGCATGGGCGATGGTCAATATCGTTATCGTCCATACCTGCCTGCGCATCGCTGGCCATTGGGCACCAAAAATGAACAATCTGAACGATAACGATATGGTCGATATAGTTCTTATAGTGCATTTTTGTGTACGCACCATTAGTTACAGTATAACAGAAATCAGAAATTGTTGCTTGTACCCATTGCCTAATCCCACCCCTATAGTCCCAATTTTAATAGAGTATTACACTATTTGATAAAGCTTCACAAATCGAAAGCGAAACACGTTATAGGTTTACTTCACATTGCTATACTTTCTTCTCAAGACTGCCGGATACCGGTACCATCTTTTTGGGGAACCAGGAGCAACTTGGCATCCATCTCCAATCCAATCTGCAGGACTTGGTCTGATACGGAGGAAGGTAAAGAGAGAGGCGGTCAGCGGCTGACTGTATTACTAGCCTCAGGATATCCCCTTCCTCAAGAGCACCTGTATACCCGTCCTTGTCATTTGGGGGCATTATCAGAATGCCCCCCTGCAACTAGTTACAGAGCGGAGAAGTTTCTGTTTAAAGACCTGGAGGTCATCAGCGTAGCGGCTTTCCTGGACATACGGAGATTCTTGCCGTGAAGTACGGAGCAGAGTAAGTGCTTGTATAAGATTTGGAGTTTATTACATCAGCAGCACTTACCTCCATATGGAGACCATATAAGGCTTCAGTCTTACAAGTGAGAATTGTGGACATAAGACTTTTTTATTATTTTATTTTTTTGGGATTGCAATCCGGTGAGATCTATATTCCGTTCAATAAGACAGCTATATGTGGTCTTTATTATAGGTAGTCATGTGCCGGACCCTGGAGTAGCTGAATGGATGCTGCGCGCATGCTTGTGGCATCCTTTCAGTGCCGGGAGTGGGCTGGAGGAAGCCCAGCTAGAAGTGCTGGGCTCTCCCCCAGCCTGACATTACACTGGAGGTGTGCCATGTGGGTACGCCCCCAAATAACATCACTAATTACCAAAGGCCACGCCCCCAATTTGCGCAGCTTGAAAGCTCTACATCCTTCCGGTACAGGGCGCGGCTACCCCTGGAGCCGACCCTGCTCATAGAGATCCTGAATTTGGAGCAATTTTACACCAATTATACTGCTTTTCCACCTAAGTCCAGGGTCTGACCCGAGATTTGGAACACAGGGCCTGATTCAGACTCGGACACTAAGCCGCGAACGCACACTATGGCCGATAAGCGCACATTTGCGCATACATCAATATGCGCATGTGCGAGTCATTCACTGTGCTCGGGAATTGTGCGCTCGTAGTACACAGAATGGACGCTAATTTGAGTGACAGTGCCGTTTGTGGGTGGTAACGGGAAGGTGCTTGTGAACGGGGGAGTGGATGTGCGAACGCAGGCATCTCTAGGCGTCTAAACGGCTTGCGGTGGGGTAGGGGCTACCTCAAGCGCTGCGTGCAGCTCCGATGGCTCTCGATGTCACCGATTAATCACACAGTTCCTGGAGATGACGTGTGCTAAGATAGAAAGGTGGGCGTCTTTATACTGGCGTGCGTTCGCTCTGCCATCATTCTCTTTAGGCATAGAGGGCGTCCTTTCACCAGACAGTGCGATCGCAGCATTTGCATTTCCGGCCCCTTTTGGCTGCGTGAGAGCGCAGCTTAGCGTCCGGGGTCTGAATCAGCTCCACATTTCCAAAACGAGTCAGGCCCTGGACATACTCCTTTTCGTTCACACTGCACATGGGTGCAGTGGAATATTTTTTCGACCGGCGCTAGGCGACATTATCTCCAAGCGCTGAGAAACCAGGAAGTCCCTATGCTGTAAACGGGACATCTATTTTTTTAGTGAAATTTATTTCCAATGTGCATCGTTTACACTGGAGGGTTTCAAGGGGCTTTTTCCCGTGTTAAACCCTGCAAGTTACCTGGGCTGGATTGCCAGGTCACTCGACCCGGGAATCCAGCCCTGGCCCTTTTACACCTAGAAGCACCCCAGGTTAACACTGCAATAACCCGGGTTTTAGCTCTGGTGTAAAAGGGGTATAATTCTACCGGCAGTCTTGACCACACGTTCAAGAGCGTACCCCGATCTACAGCAGTACAATTCCCATACCATATAATAATCCCATAAGTCAGGACACTCTCTATTATACAACAATAAAAACTTAAGAGCGTCTCTATACTCAAGCAGGCCGCCTTCAGTCTTCTCAAAAAGAAATGGCGTTGCTGCACCTTTTTCACTACAAATGTAGAATTTAGAGACCACGTCAAATCCCTTGAAATATAAATTCCCAAAAATTTGAAGGAATCTACCTCCTCAATAATCATACTATGTAAAACCACTGGTAAGTTAGATACCCTACCTGCCTTCCTAATGTCAATTACCATCTATTTTGTTTTTGTGGTATTTAGGAGTAAGCAATTATCCTCTTCATGGATTGGCCTTTAAAATCAAACCCCTGTCGAAGCTGAATAATTGACTGAAACAAGATCAGCTTAAAATTAGATCGAAACGACGCCATCTTGCGAATGGCCGCAAGACACCAATACTACACAGACCCCTAATACTTACACAATGCACACTCACATTAAAGGTTCCATAGTTTTAAAGTGTAAGATTCAAGTTTTATTCATTTATTACAAATGCTGTGAAATAAAGGCTATTTGGTATCTAAGGTTTAATACATGATAAGTAAGCCGTGTTTGGTGTTATACTGATCTGCACTTTCTCAACAGCTTTCCGGTATCATCGGTGTGAAGAGCGCAACATGCATTCTCAACTTATGGACCGTAAAAAGTTAAAGCACCAAAATGTACTTTGTAAAACCACCAGCCTAGATTTGCATGCGGCGGGAAAACTGAGATAACCAGCTGTCGGAGGCTGGTCTGTGTCCATTTGAATCAACCTGTTAAATGTCCTGTAACAGAAGCACTGTGATGGGGAACCAATGGGATCGCAAAAAAACCTCTCTATTGTATAGTCTATTTCTGTAAGGGTATAAATATGTGTGTTCTGACCCCAGTCTTCATGCTGATGCTGTTGATGGAGGTTTCTTGTTGATGCCGGAATCTGGTCCCAGAGCGCGTGCGTATGTATAACTGTATCTTGGGTCTGTATAATTTCTTTGTGCTAAATTGTACTTAGATCACAGCATGTAACTATCTGTACTTTGCTTGAATAATACTTTGTGCTTTGGAAACACATGTTCAAGGTCTGAAGTCTTTATTTTACTGTATGACTACGTACGCAAATAGCGTAAATTTTAGAAAGTATAGGCAGGTTTTTAGAAGCTATAGGCAGGAGCGTATAGAGGTTTAAATTCAGTATCCTTAGTTGGGGGCTCGTAGAGTGAGGTCACTTACCTATTCACACGATATACATACGGTTATCGATATCTCACCAAAGGGTGGACAGTGGCCACACGCAGTTTACCCGCAACCACTCGATGCTTAGAAATCGCTACCCGTTATCGTGTGAGTCAGGGTACGCTGACTAGAATCCAGGGACAAGAAAGGAAAAAGTTTGTCTTCCTTTGTTGATAGAATTTCACGCTAAAAAAGGGTGCCGCAGTATTGTGTACGCTGCTGAGTCGCATTTTTGCGTGCGCAGTAGAGACGCACTTTTGCGTACGCAGCTAAGGGTAAGTCATACGGTTGTGTACTAGTCGCATTATTGTGTATGCGACTAGTCGCACAATAGCGTTTACTTACTTCCGGTTATGCTGCCACGTGTTTAAACAACGCCGTTGAGTTTACATTATCAATTGTTGCCAATAACTGGGTTAACGTGTATTTTTCTGCTCAGGAAAAAAGTGTGTAACTGTGAGTACTTGTTTAGGGTGTAATACGGGACTTAAATGTTAAGGGTATCGTAGGACCCTTAAGTGCTAGGCGTAACGAACGGCCTAGTGACTCGGTAGCAGCTTACCATTTACTTTACACAAGGCAGGTGTATGGGTTGTTATTTTTGTTAGGGTTCGGCTCCCAGCGTGATTATAGTATTCAGTAATCAATGTGTGTGATCTGTTAGGCTTATTTGAACACTATAATTGAACCGCATAGTTTTGGTTAGACTATGATTGTGAGCTGGTGAGAGGGTGGATGAAATCAACTGGAAAACAAAGGGTACTTTGCTGCCCCCTAGCAGTTGAAACGTAGTCAAAAAGGGATTGCTGAGTGGAAGCAGCCTTTACTTCCATAGGTGAGTGGAGGCGTCTAGAGGTCCTCCATAGGGTTCGCGGATACACCATTTTTCAAAGGCGTCCGCAGGTAAATGAAAGTATCTTGACTGTCTTTTCACCAGTTTAAATTTTTTATTGAAAAACGTAGGAGTTGTCCCAAGATGGGAGCCACGCAAACAATAGAAATGTTAGACAATGATGTGCTGCTAATGGAAGCGCCGCTTGGATCGGCCCATCGTATTATGCATACTAAGTATGGTGCTTATGCAATAAGGTATTGTGACGTATGGTTTAAGATAACGATGAAGAGTGTTAGACCGTTTCCCAGAATTGGTAGTTTTGATAAAGATGTATTGAATAATGTCCGGGATCACATCAGTCTGATGCATTCTCGAGTGAAAAAGGTAAAACATAACGAATGTTTAAAGTTGTGGCAGCATGAAGGGAATGCGTGGCTTAAAAATGTGCAAGCGACGCAAAGTAGCGTTGCGAATGCATTGCCAGAAAGTACACCCGCGGCGCTAAATTGCAATGCATGCGAGCTGCAAAACGGCGCACACGTGCGGCAAGGTAGCGTTGCAGAAGGTATTGTCAGTAGTTCACGCGTACCACCACCACCACCTTATGTGGATGGGGGTGCAGGTACAGTTTTTGAAAAAGAAACATCTAAATTTAACAAGTAATTTGTACCCTCTCGAAAGTAACCATAAATGAAAATGTTTATGATGTCGATGATGAGCCTATTGTCATGTCTGCCATTTCCCATGCTGTGCACATGTTAGATGCGGCACCACGACAAGCACAAGTGGTGCCACCATCTCCATCAGTAACAGCACGGGAAGTGTTAACATCCTCTGCACCCATAGATGAAGTTGTTAATACTATACGTTGCAGCAACAGACTAAACCCCCAGCCAGAAAATAAGGTCAAAGGTAGCAGTGTGGCTGGTCTGCATCCCATCCGGACAATAACTGTTCCGAATGGGAATGCGGATGCGAACGGAGTAGTGCCCCACAAAGGATGTGGTAATGCATTGTCCTTGGACACGAGCAGAGCTAAATCCCATCATGAATGATTCCCCCGATCCCAAAAAGGAACTAGCCAAATGTCAAAGATTTTTGAGAAATTTGGGTAGTTCTCACGAGCCAACCAATAAAGATTGGCGAGTGGTGTTAAGGGCCTGTCTACCATGCAATATCGACGTGACAAAATTTATCACGGATTGTGTATTGGATTGTGTCGTTCCCTTAACAGACCAAGTAAACCAAGGTAACATTTCCCGTATTATAACTCAATTGGGTGTATATTTTCCAGTAGTAGTTATCAGGAACAAAATTTTCACCATGAAACAAAAAGCGTGAATCTGCAGAAGATTATTGCGACCAGGCTCTGCAGGCTATCACCCAGTACACTGGGTTAGAAGATATTAAAGATAGCACTCACCACAGGGGAATGATTGTCACTATACTCATGGATGGCCTTAAAGAGAACCTAAAAACCCGGGTTCAGACCTCACAACCTGGCTGGAGGGGGGTCACAATAGAATCCTCATAGAATCCGCCATAGAACATGACATAAACATCTCAAAGAAGAGAGAGACCCAGAGCGAGAAACTAATGGCTGTCAGTATTCAAGCTCTAGAAGGAATGACAGTAACATCACAGCCAGCAGACACACCTGCACCCACACACACACCTGCACAAACACAGCCCTACCCCACTTATCACACACAGCCACAAGTCCCATACTACCCACAAACTCCATACCCCCCACAATATCCTTTTCCTCAATATCTTTACCCATACCCACCACCTTTCTCTCCTGCTCAACCCACGCAACAATCCTTTTCACGAAAGTGTTTTAATTGCAACCAGCCAGGACATCTAAGTAAGAGCTGTACGGCAAAGAGGGTAGGACCCCCTAACCAGGGAGTACCTGGATATCGCCATAAAGGATATACGCAGAGACCGGCAAATATCCAACAGGCACCAGCTCCAATTGTGGTCGTTAATGCTTTATTGGAGAGTGGGAGCCAGCGCCAGGGGTCAGGTCATACCTGTAGTCTACAGATAGTAAGGTTAACGGGAGGTACTAGGGAAGAGCCAGTCATGATGGTCGATGTAGCTGGTACTAAATATCCTTTTCTTGTAGACACAGGGGCGACCAGGTCAGTGATAAAATCTCCCGTTAATTTACAGGTAACCAACGAGACAGTACCAGCAATGGGCATAACCGGTAAAGTGCAACATTATCCTTTAACAAAATCCACAGAGGTTACTATTGGGTCGTTGCATACCAGGCATTCTTTCCTCCTGGCAGCAGCAGCTCCTACTAACCTACTGGGAAAGGATTTGTTATGTAAGATGGGATGTGTCATATATTGTACCCCTGATGGTGTATTTTTAGATATCCCAGAGAAAGTTGCGCATGAGGTGAGGGATATGTTGGACACTCCCCAAAGGATAATGTATCACTCTACCAGTTTAAATGAAAATCCATCTCAGGTAGATCAAATGCTATCCCAAATTCCAGATTCACTTTGGACCAAGGATGGACAGGACACTGGATTAATGGCAAACGTAAGCCCCGTAATGGTAAATTTAAAAAGCGGTAGGCAAGCTCCAAAAATTCCCCAGTACCCACTAAAGCAGGAGGTAGAATTAGGGGTTTATCCAATAATTGAGCGATTATTACAACAGGGAATTTCAGTTCGTACAGCTAGTGTAGCCAACAGTCCCATCTTTCCGGTGAAGAAGATGGTGGGAGGGGTTATAGGCTGGTACAAGACCTTAGAGGTGTTAATGAGGTAGTAGAGAGCCAATTTCCCGTAGTGCCAAATCCAGCTGTCATTCTTATGCAGATCCCACCCAATGCAACCCATTTCACTGTCATTGACCTCTGTTCTGCTTTCTTTGTGCCTCTTCATCCTGACTGTCAGTACCTATTTGCTTTCACATACAGGGGTGTACAATACACATGGACACGATTGCCCCAAGGTTTCATAGACAGCCCCAGTATCTTCTCCCAGGCCTTACACGACTGTTTACAATCTTTTCAACCTGCCAATGGGTCTGTTCTAATTCAATATGTGGACGATTTATTGCCATGTTGTGATTCGTTTATGTCATGTTTAAATGATACTAAACTTTTGTTGCTTCACCTCTCGCACACAGGACACAAGGTTGCTAAGGACAAACTACAGCCGTGCCAAACCAGAGTAAAATATTTGGGACACTGCCTAACTCAGGGGTTACGACATCTCACAAATGACAGAATCCAGGCCATACAGAACATGACACTGCCGCAGAACCAACAGCAAATTCTTACCTTCTTGGGAATGTGTGGATACTGTAGAATGTGGATCCCAGGTTTTTCTTTTTGGCCTTGCCATTACAGGACTTAGGCCCTGATTCAGAGCCGGACGCTCTGACAGAGCGCTCGCTCTGAATCAGGGCCGTCCTTCTGAATTTTTAGAGCGGCCTCCTGGCCGCTCGTATAGCTGTGGGTGACCACCCACAGCTATAGCGAGCGGCCAGGGATGGTCGTGATGGTCAAGACCATCGCGACCATCGGGCTTGCGACGAGACCCTTGTGGTAGGGTCTCGTTGCCGCAAGCCCTGGAGCGCTTTCAGCTCTATCAGAGCCGAAAGCACTCCCACTGACATCACTTGTGATGTCAGTGAGGCCGGCCCTAGACGGTAGGCGTTCTCATGGGAACGCCTCCGTCTGGCCAGCCACGACCCCGGCACGCCCACCAAAGGGGTCATGCTGTCACTAACCATCGACAGCACGCCCCCTTTGTAGCGAGACCCATAGCGACGGCTTGCCCATCGCTATTCGGGTCTCGCGCATGCGCACGACAGAGCCGCCTCCGTCGTGCGCATGCGCACTGGGCCAACATCGACCCGCTTGCGAGCGCTCGCGAGCGAGTCTGAATTAGACCCTTAGTCTCTTCCTCAAAGCCTGATCGTGTCATACACACAGAGGAATCAGAGCAGGCTTTCCTTAATCTTAAGGATAGTCTGACAAAAGCACCTGCATTGGGAATACCTGATTATGAAAAACCTTTTGATTTGTAGTGTACGGAAGCCGATGGTTGTGTTGCAGGTGTCCTCACACAAAAACATGGTGATGCCAGTAGGCCCGTAGCATACTACAGTGCCCAATTGGACATTGTGGCAAGATCACTCCCAACGTGTTTAAGAAGTGTGGCAGCAACGGCTCTATTGGTGAGTGAAAGTGAGGACATAGTATTGGGCCATGATATGATTGTCTATACTCCCCATGCTGTATCTGCTCTGCTGAACTCTGCCCAAACCAGACATGTTTCTTCAGCCAGGTTTACCAAATGGGAACTAGCTCTAATTGCACCTGCAAACATCACTGTTAAACAATGTAATACACTGAACCCAGCAACGTATTTACCATATTTACAACATGATGTACAAAGGGTGGAAGAAGACGAGTTGCTGGCGGGAAGTGAGTTCAGCGGACATAATGATACACACGATTGTATGGAATATCTGAATCAGACCTATACTGCTAGACCTGACATACGTGACACACCTTTAGAGAATGTGGATGTGACATTTTACACGGGACGGGAGTTGTCATAGACAAACAGACACAGGTGAATTATGTACAGGTTATGCTGTTGTAAATGACACAGACATCATAGAAGCTGATCCTCTTGGTCCTTCTCACTCAGCCCAGGTGGCAGAGTTAGTAGCACTAAAAAGGGCGTGTGAACTGGCAGCAGGCAAATCTGGTAATATTTACACTGACTCTAGGTATGCGTTCGAAGTGGTACACGATTTCGGAGCTCTATGGCGTCTGAGAAACTTTATGACAGCAGCAGGCACACCAGTTGCACATTCCAGACATATAAAACAATTACTAACAGCAATCCAACTGCCCAAAACGGTGGCAGTAATTAAGTGTAAAGCCCATACATGTGAGGATGATCCGGTGTCACTGGGCAACCACAGAGCAGATGAAGCTGTGAAATGGGCAGCAGGGTTAAAAATGTTTTTACCAACGGAACAAATTATGTCTTTTCAAACAATAGAATATGTTGAAATTAATTGAGATGCAAAATTTGTGTTCAATCCAGGAAAAGTCAGTTTGGAAGTCTAAGGGATGTGGGCAAGAGTCCACCGGGCTCTGGAGGGATGGACAAGGTAAGCCAGTAGCCCCCAAGGCACATTACCCCAGCCTGGCTGAGGCAGCACACGGTCTGACTCATCTGGGAAAGCAAGGTATGTGCAAATTGGTGAGAGCATACTGGTGTGCACCGAATTTTTCTTCACAAGCAGAAAAGAGTGCAATGACCTGTCTGACCTGCTTGAGGAAGAACATAGGGAAAGCGACATTTCCAGGTAATACAAATTGATTTCATCCAATTACCACCCTGCAGGAATCTCAAGTATGTATTAGTGTGCACTGACGTGTTTTCCAATTGGGTTGAGGCCTACCCAGCGGCCACTAATACTGCTGCGTTTACTGCCCAGAAAATAGTACAGGAGTTTGTATGCAGATACGGTATCCCTAAAATTATTGAGAGTGATAGGGGTACTCATTTCACAGGTGATGTTTTTCAAAAAATGTGTAAACTGATAGGTATTAATAGTCGACTTCACACCCCCTACCGACTGCAGGCCAGCGCCAAGGTAGAGAGGTTGAATGGGACTATTAAAAATAAGCTAAGTAAAATCATGGCAGAGACTGGACTAGGATGGCCAGAAGCTTTACCGTTGGTCCTACATAGCATAAGGACCACTCCTAAACCCCCTCTAAATCTGTCCCCCTTTGAAACACTGTTTGGTAGACAACCTCATTTGATTATGTCCACAGGAAGACTTGAAGGGTAACAACGAGGTAACTGTAAGTTATCTTATATCAATGAGTAAACAGTTAAAACAGCAACAGCAGAAACTGAAATTGTTGTCCCATGATATGCCTGAAATTAACTGTCATGATGTTGAACCTGGAGAATATGTTATGATCAGACATTTCTTGCGTTCAGGTTGTTTGACTGATTGGTGGGAAGGCCTGTACCAGGTGTTACTGACAAGTACCACGTCCTTGAAGGTGGCTGAGAGAGATACCTGGGTCCATTCCACTCACTGCAGAAAGGTCAACCAACCGGTGGAGAAACAAGGTGGAGACAAGGCTGATAACGTGGACCTGTCGATCGCGAGCTTGTTCCGGGAGGATTGAAAGGTTGTAGTGAGATACCTGAACTAAAAGAAATTTGCAGGTCTTTGTTGTGGCAATGGACTGGCCTGCTGTGTTCATTTTCATATTCTCTTCCAGAGTTTTCACCATTCTGGTTGGTTCGGGAATGTCCGGTTTCTGTGACTGGGAACCGATAGAGGAGATGGTAGCTGATGGCAGTGCTGATGGAGTGGAGTCAGAAGGAGGAGTGCTATGTCAATCAGGGGATGTTAAAAGAGCTGCTATGCCGGATACTCGGGGACGGTGTGGAGGTTTATCGTCTGAACATTCCTGTATTTGTGAGCTTTGTGGGTCCCTAGTTGATGAGAACTGTATCCAACGGTGCCAGCCTAAATATAACCCGTACTGGGGTGGGTATCCTTTAGAGGATTATCATATTGTAGGCAAAGTATTAAACCAGACTGATTGTTGGGTGTGCTCACACGTTCCACAGGGTCAGCATAATGTAGGGTTGGTGCCATTTCCGCTGAATATTACGGAAATTTTAGAATTGCAAAAAGGGAAAACATTGGATGGAAAATTCCTCTCATCCAAACCACCTCATTTCAAACTCTATCAATTCCAAGTAGATAGATCACTTTTGTGCTTAAACATAACCAACCCCAATAAACCAGGGACTTGGGAAGTGACGGGGAATAATCAGACGATGACCTTCTCACTGAGAGCTGATAATGAGTCTGTGAATCATGATCTGTTACGCTCAATTAGATCTAATGGGAGACACTTTAGGTATCGGTATACATTGAGTTCCACCAAAGAAATTATTGGTAAGGTACCAGATGGATATTGTGCTAAGATAATACAACAAGAAACTTGCATGTACCAGATGGAAGAGCCTGAGATAGGATTGTTTGCAAGGGAAATGTGTTGAATGACAATGATGCATACTATTCCTTATTTTCTCCCCGAAAATGTATATTTTATATGTGGAAGAAAAGCATATAAGTGGCTCTCCCCGAGTTCCGAAGGTTTGTGTTATGACCCTCACACATTTTGAAATGCTTGGTATTCATAAAAACACACCATCACCATATCTTCACACGCAGTATGAACACAAAGGCAAAAGAAATATGATACCTGGTGACATGCATAAATCCACTCAGTTAATTAGTGAGACAACTGGCTTTCAAGTTTTAGTAGCACTGGATCCCACCAGGATCGCTCGGGGTACATTAAATTTTAGATATATTCAGGACCTTGCTAAATTGATAGATAATATCACCGAGATGTATGGTGACACCTTCAGGTATAAAGGTAGGGAATTGCAAGCGTACATGAAAGAACTGGTGCAACACAGGCTAGTGTTAAATTATTTAACCGCTGTCACTGGAGGATACTACGTAACTTTGGCCACCCAATTTGGAGTGAAGTGTTGCACCTTATGTCACCAATGATACCAGCGACCCCAAGGAGGTGATAGACCGAAAGATGGATGAAATTCTGCAGCTAAAATGGGAATTTCGGAAGAACCACAATGCTTCAGTGGCTGAAGTAGAGGAGAAGGTAAAGGAATGGGTTTCATGGTTGAACCCAGTGAAGTGGTCCTCAGGTCTAGGGGAGTGGGTCCAGGAAATTATCGCAAGCATAGGTAAACTCCTGATCCTCATACTGGTTGTCGTCATACTAATTGGCATATGTGTCCGGTGTGTTCCTACTGTGGTGAAGTGTGGAAAATGTAAAGATAAGGTAAAATGAAAGAACGAAATTATGATGGTGGTCAGTAATGACAATATGAATACTGAGGTAAATATAGAACTGCATTACAACCCTGAACTAGGTAATACCATCATATAATGTATTATATTTAGCCATGCACAAAATGTATTATCAAAATGTTATTTTAAAAACACCTCAAATAATGTAAGTCCCTATTCCCCCTCAAGACTGCCTTTATCGGATTGATGCATCCCCACATCATTCCCATGATCTTCCAAGATCTGCGGTGTGTGTATAATGGTAGTTTTATGTCCCCTCCCAGAGACTCATTATTCATGGATTAAGAATCACCTTGTGCTATCCCATAATAACATTAAATAATATATATAAATGTAAGCCTAAATTAAATTTTAATATCAGAGTGTGATAGCATGTTGTTCGCTATCAAAGGGTGGACTGTCGAAGCTGGATAATTGGCTGAGACAAGATCAGCTTAAAATTAGATCAAAACAACGCCATCTTGCGAATGGCCGCAAGATACCATCTTGAAAATGAGATCTGCAAGACGCCATTTTGTGAATGGCCGCCCAGCGCCATTTTAGCTAAACTCGCACTTAAGTACATATGGCGATGCTATTATTAGCATCAGGCGATTGCATATTTTACCATACCCCATACACACAGTTGCGCTGTTAACATGTCGCACATTAGCGAATGCATAATACCCCGCACGCTAACGCTGTTTATTAGCTTTGTGCGTACGCATCTGCCCCAAGTTACCCAGCGTCTTTTCCCAAACCCCTAATACTTACACAATGCACACTCACATAAAAGGTTCCATAGCTTTAAAGTGTAAGATTCAAGTTTTATTCGTTTATTACAAATGCTGTGAAATAAAGGCTATTTACTTTGTAAAACCAACAGCCTAGATTTGCATGAGGCGGGAAAATGGAGATAACCAGCTGTCGGAGGCTGGTCTGTGTCCATTTGAATCAACCTGTTAAATGTCCTGTAACAGAAGCACCGTGATGGGGAACCAATGGGATCGCAACGTACCTCTCTATTGTATAGTCTATTTCTGTTCTGACCCCAGTCTTCATGCTGATGCTGTTGATGGAGGTTTCTTGTTGATGCCGGAATCTGGTCCCAGAGCGCGTGCGTATGTATAACTATCTTGGGTCTGTATAATTTCTTTGTGCTAAATTGTACTTAGATCACAGCGTGTAACTATCTGTACTTTGCTTGAATAATACTTTGTGCTTTGGAAACACATGTTCAAGGTCTGAAGTTTTTATTTTACTGTATGACTGCGTACGCAAATGGCGTAAATTTTAGAAGGTATAGGCAGGTTTTTAGTAGGTATAGGCAGGAGCGTATAGAAGTTTAAATTCAGTATCCTTACCCCCCTCTAGAATTCCTTAGTTTGCCCCTGTATTTCTGTGCAATCTCTTGCATTGTTAGCAATCCCGCTAGACTGCAGGCAGGGCGCTGGGGGTTCCTACAATTCGTCACACTTGGTGGCGTGCTCAGCACTTAGAGGTACTGGGCTTCCCCTAAGCTCTCACCTCACAGTGAATAGATGCCATGCGCATGCCCACCTGCGGGACACTGTGGTCTGCAGATGTGGAAGGCACAGGCCCCCAGGCTCAGTGCCCCCCTCATTATTGCCGCTGCTATCTACAAGATAGCGCACTGATGTGCCACCCAATGTATGAGCGGTCAGTAGCACTGACCGTTCCGACAGCTATCGATTTTGACAGCTGCAGCTTTCGTTGCCCTATCACCATAGCAGGGACAGCGCTGTCCCTGGCTGCGTCTGCTATGCTCCAGGCTGTGCACGGGACATATCGTGATGCTTGTGAGATCTCGCGCATGCCCAGTGGAGCCGGACAGGAGGTGAGACACAGCGCACTAGGCTGATGCGCTGTGGGGTCTGGCAGGGATCGCCGGAGGGGGGTGTTGTGACTCCCCCACTCCGGCAAAGATGGTCATGCATCTCGTCTGTACTGCTTCCTTGATTTGTGCAAACAAGATGTACAGACAAAATGCATCCACTCCGGCAGACAAGATATTCATACATCTCGTCGGTACTGGTTCCTGGTCCGTGCCACTAGAATATATATCCCCCCCCCCCTGCACACACAGTTTTATACTGATCAACCATAACATTAAAACCACTGAGAGGTGAAGTGAATGACATTGATTATATTGTTACAATGGCACTTGTCAAGCGATGGGATATATTAGGCAGCAACAGTCAGTTCTTGTAGTTGATGCGTTGGAAGCAGGAAAAATGAGCAAGCGTAAGAATCAGAGCACCTTTGACAAGGGCCAAATTATGACGATTGGGTCAGGGCATCTCCAAACCGGAAGGTTTTGTGGGGTGTTCCCGGTATGCAATGGTTAGTACTTTCCAAACATGGTCCCGTGATCCAAGGAAGGACAACCAGTGAACCAGCAAGAGAGTCTTGGGCGCCTAAGGCTCAATGATGCTTGTGGGGAGGAAAGGAGAGCCCACCTGTTCCCATAATGTAGAAGAACTGCTCCTCAGTAAGTGCACGTGAGCATCAGAACTGGACCATGGAGCAATGGAAGAAGATGGCCTAGTCAGATGAATCCCGTTTTCTTCTACATCATTTGGACAGTAACAGTCTTCACAGAATTAGAAGAATCTGTTGTATCTTCAGGCTGGACAGTCTCAGTCCTCAACAGGCCAGATGGTTTTTATTTTTCAGCCATATCAATTTAATTCTCATCTATTATCTTTGATGCAAGAAAAAGAAAGATAAAGCTTTATCTCTTTTTGATCTTGATTCGGTCTTGTGACCAAGAAGCAGTAAAGGAAAACAAGCTCATTCTAGACCCACTGTGTGTCGTGTCTCCTATCTGTTCATCAAACCTACACCAGCACATAACTAGGGATGCCTTTGGCCAGGGCGCAGGGCACAGCACCTGCATTATCTTGCACCCTGCAGAGCTGTATGGAACGTCCTAAGAATGATTCAAGCAGTGCTTTACTTCTTGGTGTTGGTGGCCCTGCCCTCTCGGTGCGTTCGGGGGCAGGGCTAGCACAGATCCCTTCTCCTGTGCTCATCCAAATGTCTTCATTGGGCACATGGACGGGCCGAAACTAGGATTTTTGTCACCCTGGGAAAGGCCATAATTTTACGCCCCCCAAAAAAATACATAGAGGATGAAAAGGGTGTGTGGTTTAGTGACACAGTAATACCCCTTATAACACATTATGCCACACATTAATGACCCTTATAACACATTATGCCACAGTAATGCCCCTTACAACACATTATGCCACAGTAATGACCATTATACATTAAGCCACAGTAATGCCTCTTATTCATTAAGCTACAGTAATGCCCCTTATACGTTATGCCACAGCAATGCCCCTTATATGTTATGCAACAGCAATGCCCCTTACATGTTATGCCACAGCAATGCCCCTTTTACATTATGCCACAGTAAGGCCCCTTACACATTATGCCACAGTAAGGCTCCTTACACATTATGCCACAGTAAGGCCCCCTTTACATTATGCCACAGTATGGCTCCTTACACATTATGCCACAGTAAGGCCCCCTTTACATTATGCCACAGTAAGGCTCCTTACACATTGTCGAAGCTGAATAATTGGCTGAGACAAGTTCAGTTTAAAATTTAATCGCGACGACGCCATTTTGCGACTGGCCGCAAGACACCATCTTGTGAATGGCAGCAAGACTCCATTTTAGAAAAGAAAGCTTACACAAGCGCCATTTTGTCAAAAATACATAGTACACAATCCACAGTGCAAAATTGCTAAAAGTAGCAATTTTGCTACTCACAACGCAAAGTTGCTAAAAAGTAGCACAAACAGCTTTTTCACAATCTTCCCCAAACACCTACCGACGGTGTTTAGCAGACATAAAATAACTTTGCAACACATTAAAATCACCACAAACATATTTGAGCAGTAGCAAAGTAGTGGTGTTTTCCCCTGCATTCACATTAACACATACGCGATGTAGCAAAAAGTAGCAAATTAGTGGTGTTTTCCCTGCACTTCATGTTAAACATAGGACAACGCAAAATAGCTATTTAGAAGCTGTGACCGGACGCCTTTCGCCTAGGCCGTCCCTGGTCACGGGTTAGCACTTTTGGACTCCCACTCACCGTCAGTGACCGCCTGTCACTGACTCCGCCCACTGCGCCGTGGGCGTGTAACGATGCTGCCACCACCAAACTCTACCATCGGCGTTTGGAACCGCTTACTAGGTACACTCAGGCTCCTGCCTTGGAACCTGGAACCGCTTCTGCTGCGTATGCGTTTGATTAACTGCAGACACACCTCCTGTTTGGTGTCGGCTGTTCCCACCTGATCCCTCGCAATGGACCAGGTCTGCACGGTAGCTGGCAGAGGGCTTGAACTTGGAGACACGGAGCTCTTACCCAGAACAGCAGGAGAACGGAATAGCGTTTTTGCCCAATTCTGTTGGTCGCAAGATTGAGGCAATTGGTAAAGGCAAACGGTGTTTATTTGCTCAATGTCTTAAAGAAGACCCTCCCTTCCGTCTGAAGGGGAATATCACACAGAATCAAACAGCAATTCTCCACAAAGGATTTCCAAAGATGTACCACATACAGGAATCTTATCAGCAGGTCTCCTCCACACAGAAGTTACAGGGTTGTACCACATACAGGGCTCACAGGCCCTGTTTTTATGTCATTCTTACACACAACATCACAGGGGGGCAAATCCACCCTGTGCTCCTTCCAGCCAATCATTCTAGCTCAGAAAACATAAATAAAATACGTCTTACATTTCACAGAAATGAAATCAATTTCCTTGATACCACCCAACAACATTTGCTTTCCTAAGCACAAACTGAGTTAGCATATACTGTTTCTGAAAAGGTAAATATAATGCAAATTCCTATTGCATTCGTCTCTTCACACGTCTATGACTAAACCAGTTGGGCTTTCTGAGTCTTACACCTTCTAAGTTCTTACACAACACAGAAGCTTCCTAAACACAAACAACTTGTCTTTTACAACTTTGCTTGGTATACAGACACACAGGAGTCTCCCTAGCCCGCATTACAAAGGAAAGGCTTCTTCAGTCACCACCTAACCCCCCACTGCTAGGCTATAGGGTAATTACCATATCCATCCCTAGGTGAGGACGTCTAACCAGCAGTTTGTCTCCAGAGATCAAGACATTTTACATTTCTATAAGTGCATTTAAACCCATATTACATACAAAAATATATTCAAACATGTCATAGACTATACTACTTTACTTTATACACCAATGCATTGCAGATGCAGTGCTCTACCGGAAAATGTGTATATTAATACAGTTTACTATGAACCATGTACATCTGTGCTTTTAAACTGTCCACTTTAACGGTTTCAGCGCTGGTCGCAGTGGGAGCTGGCTCTCCCTGTCCCGCAGCGGCCATGACACACTCTACCTACACTTCCCCAGTGCAGCAAGTCCAGGCCGCGGCATATAGAACATTAAAAACACTTATCAACACTCAGCGCGTAGCGCAGAGTATACATTTTGGGTGCCTGGCGCCTTTTTGTCCTTTTAAAAATGGCGGCACAGCACTGGGGTTAACCCCTTCCGTGCTGTGGCAGCCATTAACCCCGTGTGGTCAGCCTCTTGCCACACTTCTCCCCCCCCCCTCAAGCGGGCCACCAGAGGGCCATGTCCCAACGATTTGGCTCCTGGTCCCGCAGTCTCTTGGGGGGTTCAAGGAAGCTACCTGGGGGGCTTCGGCTCCGGCCTGGAAAGTTCATCCATATTGCAGTGGGCCTTTCCTTGTCTGTGCACAATGTCCAAATAGTCACACTGAAGTCCAAGGCTCCACCACAACAGTCTGTCAGTTTCCCTTTTGGGGGGCCGGTCGCACACATAGTGCCGAAGGGGGTCCAATGCCCAAACAATTGCCAACCACTGTTTTCCAATTGTGGCATACCCCACCTCCCACCATAGCAGTATCCTGCTCAAACAAGCCAAAGGGTGCTCCTGCCCACATGGCCCCTCCTGCCTCTGTACAGCTCCCAGTCCGTGCAATGACGCATTAGTTCGTACCACAATGTCCTGGTCCCGAAATTGCGCCATCTGCACTGGAGCTGGTATCAGAGCCTCCTTCAATGACTGGAATGCCAACTCACAAGCGGGTATCCAGTCCACTGACTTGAGAAGTCCCTCCCTGGTCAACTCCGTAAGGGGGGTCACTACAGCACTAAGGTCAGGGACAACTCGTCCGTAGGGCCTTACAGTTTCTAAGGTCAGTACCTGTCTTGGGGTGGTGGGCCGGGGACAGTTTCTGGTTGCCTCCACCCCCACTGGTCTGGGCCTACCACTGTCTCCCCCCACTCTATACCCTGGGAACTGCACCTCTGTCATCTCCACCTGGCATCTGTCTGCACTACCTGTCAGACCTACCATACCATCCTCCTCCAATGACCTATGACTAGGGGAACCTACCCTGTCACTTAGGTCTTCTCTCACCACCTCGACTGCTACCTGTTCCATAGTGATGGCAGACAGATCACCAGCCTCTGAGCTCCGTGTGGAATCCACCACGGGTAGGCTGCGTGTCTTCCCCGATCTACTTGGCACAAGCAGGGGACCTTGCTCCCTAACTGGCTTATCCCCTTCTACCTTCCTGGCTACCCTGTACCTTAACTCTTCCCGCCAGGTCACACTCCCTGCCGCTATCCCTGAAAGGCCGCTGCCAGCTTGGCACGATATGCCTTCCAGATATGGGTCAGCAAGCTGAGCTTCCCTGAACTCCTGTCTGTGACCCTCACTTCCTTCTAAGTAGGGACAGTCTACAGGGGGATATGAGTTGGGATTGCTGGGGTCAGTCTGGTTGAGGTCAGTCAAAGGGAAGTCAGTGTGGTCATTCATACTCACCGCCGGAGTTGGCAAACCACTAGCGGCAGTAGCATCACTGGGCACTCTCACAGGATCAAACGAGCCGGAACCAACATCCTCTGCATTGCTAGGGGACGTAGGCATACCAGAGGCAAAAGGCATGCTGGGTAGATGTGCTGATCTAGCCGCTGTAATCTTTTCCTCTGGGCTGGTTGATGCTGTGGTAGGCTGCGCTGGCGGTTGTCTAGCCGCTGTAGTCTTTTCCTCTGGGCTGGGCGGTTCTGGTGCAGTTGATGTAGACTGTGATCTGGAAACTTGACTCCGGGCGATGGCGTCAGCAAACGTGGTAACGATTCCACCACCAAGGTCATTTCCCAGGACCACATCAGTTGGAAGGCCATCCATGACAGCAACATCCCTCAATTCTGGGCCAGCTCCCCAGTCCAGGTAGACTCTCGCCACAGGTACCTCACGCTCCATTTCGCCTGCCACGGTCACTTTGGCAGTGCGACCTGGCAGTACGTGGCAGGATCAATTAGGCAGGGGCTCACAACAGTGATTGAGGCCCCAGAGTCTCTTAATCCTTGTCCCTGCAGGGGCCCCACTTGGACCGTCTGCAGGTGCTGCCACATATTTTGGGGTGGCCCCTTGGCCATGCAGGTGACTCTCTCCGTAGAGTCCACCTGATCCTCCCCACACTCCATTGGACTGGCTGGAGTAGGAACAGTCTCTTTGGGCTCACCTCCCCGGGTCAGGCAAGCAAGCCGGGCTCCAGCACTCGGATTTGGGGCACGAGTCTGGGGTGCTTGGGGTGTGGGACAGTTCATCCTCAGATGTCCGATTTTCCCACAGTCATAACACTTCTTGACCAGTCGGGGCCCCGGTGGTCTCTGATGATTTGCAGGGACAGGGCGCGGCGATTGCTGGCCAAGAGCACCCGGGTTGGAGGATGTCCGCTTTGGGGGGTGATGAGCAGAAGAGGGGTGTTCCCCTGGTTGTACAGTCCATTGGGGTCGGCTACTAGTCGGGCACTTCTGCCCTTGTGGCCGAATTGCCACATACTTGTCCGCTAACTGGGCCGCCATCTTCAAGCTGGGTGGCTCCCGGTCTAGCACCCACTCCTTCACCTCTAGGGCACACCTGCGGTAGAACTGCTCTTGGCACAGTAGATCAACCAGTGCGTCACAGGTAGTGGCACCAGATCCCTTCACCCACTTCACCACGTACTGCCTCAGCTGAGTGGCGAACTGCTCATGGGTGCTGGTAAGGTTCTTGGGCAAGTCACGGAACTTTTTCCTGTAGGACTCAGGAGTGACAAAGTATCGCTGTAGGAGGGCCCTTACGACTTCATCATAGTCACCGCAGTCCTCGGTGGCCACTCCTCGATAGGCCTCCAGGGCCTCTCCGTGCAGTGTGGGCACCAGGTGTCTGACCCACTCCTGCTTGGGTAAATCGTGTAGTTTACAAGTCCTTTCAAATACTTGCAAATGTCCATCAATGTCCCCATTGCTGTCTGCAAACTTGGCAAACTGTATACGATCTGATCCCGGTACATCAGTCTGCAACGGTGCTTGGGGTACCACGACCCGTGGTGCCTGCTCGTCATGCCACATCCGAATGATGAGCATACGTTCTTGTTCCGTTGCCTTTTCTCCCAATTCCGCTAGCCGCTCCGCTAGGGTATCCATTCGTTGGGATACCTGCCATGCTGGGGAATGCTGAGAAACATAACTGCTGCGACAGGGGGCGGGACTTGTTGCTCTCACCACGTTCTGAGGGGCGTCCATTGTTACGCTGGCTGCACTTTCCACCTCTGTCTGATGCAACTCCATCCAGTCCCTGAGTGCCTTCCTCATGTCGCTTGCGGTTGCACTGTAAGGGAGTGAAATGCCCTTTTCCTGGCACACCATCTCAAGATCATTCTTGGAAGCTCCGCTGTAATCATCCATCCTGCGCGTTCTCCTGAACTGCAGTTACTCCTCTCCTGAGTAACTCGGCTTCTCTCGTCGGGTGACCGAAAAGCCGCCTGGGATTATCCCACCGCTATGCCACCAGATGTGACCGGACGCCTTTCGCCTAGGCCGTCCCTGGTCACAGGTTAGCACTTTTGGACTCCCACTCACCGTCAGTGACCGCCTGTCACTGACTCCGCCCACTGCGCCGTGGGCGTGTAACGATGCTGCCACCACCAAACTCTACCATCGGCGTTTGGAACCGCTTACTAGGTACACTCAGGCTCCTGCCTTGGAACCTGGAACCGCTTCTGCTGCGTATGCGTTTGATTAACTGCAGACACACCTCCTGTTTGGTGTCGGCTGTTCCCACCTGATCCCTCGCAATGGACCAGGTCTGCACGGTAGCTGGCAGAGGGCTTGAACTTGGAGACACGGAGCTCTTACCCAGAACAGCAGGAGAACGGAATAGCGTTTTTGCCCAATTCTGTTGGTCGCAAGATTGAGGCAATTGGTAAAGGCAAACAGTGTTTATTTGCTCAATGTCTTAAAGAAGACCCTCCCTTCCGTCTGAAGGGGAATATCACACAGAATCAAACAGCAATTCTCCACAAAGGATTTCCAAAGATGTACCACATACAGGAATCTTATCAGCAGGTCTCCTCCACACAGAAGTTACAGGGTTGTACCACATACAGGGCTCACAGGCCCTGTTTTTATGTCATTCTTACACACAACATCACAGGGGGGCAAATCCACCCTGTGCTCCTTCCAGCCAATCGTTCTAGCTCAGAAAACATAAATAAAATACGTCTTACATTTCACAGAAATGAAATCAATTTCCTTGATACCACCCAACAACATTTGCTTTCCTAAGCACAAACTGAGTTAGCATATACTGTTTCTGAAAAGGTAAATATAATGCAAATTCCTATTGCATTCGTCTCTTCACACGTCTATGACTAAACCAGTTGGGCTTTCTGAGTCTTACACCTTCTAAGTTCTTACACAACACAGAAGCTTCCTAAACACAAACAACTTGTCTTTTACAACTTTGCTTGGTATACAGACACACAGGAGTCTCCCTAGCCCGCATTACAAAGGAAAGGCTTCTTCAGTCACCACCTAACCCCCCACTGCCAGGCTATAGGGTAATTACCATATCCATCCCTAGGTGAGGACGTCTAACCAGCAGTTTGTCTCCAGAGATCAAGACATTTTACATTTCTATAAGTGCATTTAAACCCATATTACATACAAAAATATATTCAAACATGTCATAGACTATACTACTTTACTTTATACACCAATGCATTGCAGATGCAGTGCTCTACCGCAAAATGTGTATATTAATACAGTTTACTATGAACCATGTACATCTGTGCTTTTAAACTGTCCACTTTAACGGTTTCAGCGCTGGTCGCAGTGGGAGCTGGCTCTCCCTGTCCCGCAGCAGCCATGACACACTCTACCTACACTTCCCCAGTGCAGCAAGTCCAGGCCGCGGCATATAGAACATTAAAAACACTTATCAACACTCAGCACGTAGCGCAGAGTATACATTTTGGGTGCCTGGCGCCTTTTTGTCCTTTTAAAAATGGCGGCACAGCACTGGGGTTAACCCCTTCTGTGCTGTGGCAGCCATTAACCCCGTGTGGTCGGCCTCCGGCCACAGAAGCACAGCCAGCTTTTTAGTGATCTTTCCCAAACTCATACTGGCATGCTCACACACATACACAGAAGCCTTTCCAACTTAGTGCTGGTCGCTAAGTGCCCCACAGACCCTCAAACGCACAATGCAATTTAATGTAATTTCTCCCCGCATACACATTTAAAAGCAATGGTCCCGCAGCACGAAAGGAATGATTATTATTTGGTTTAATCGCAATGTCAGCATATAAAGAAATGAATGTTTTCTGTAACTATGGTTTAGTAAATGGCAATTGGACCGTGATTGGTGCCGTACTGATCTACTCTGTTCCCACAGCGTTCCGGTGGCATCGGTGAGATCAGAACATGCGGCTATGAAATATGAATGTTCGAAAGAATAACTTCTTGAAATGTTGTATGCCATAGTTAGATTAGATTTATTATGCAGCGGGAAGGTGAACACAATCAGGCTGTTAGAGGCTGGGTTGAGTCTTTGCACTGACCTATGAATTGTACCGTAACGGAAGAAGCAAGAAGAGGAACCAATGAGAACCTGCCAACGTATTCTATTGTATTGCTTATCCCAGTACGGGTATATATGTGAGTGCTCTGAAACAAGATGCCAGTCTGCGGTGTTCCTGTTATGCTGTTTCGACGAAGGTCTCATTACTGATGCCGGTATCTGGTCCCAGAGCGCACGCGTATGTATTGACTGTACCTTATGACCTAATGTTTGTACAATTTAGTTTGCGCTCATTGTTAGATCATAGCGTGGTAACATCTGTACTTTTACCTGAATAATAATCTTTAGTGCGTTGGACCGCTATTCCACTGTCTTAGAGTTTTATTAATGGTGTAATTAAACACAGCGCTAATTAGCGACACCGTATGGTTTTAGGAGGTATAGGCAGGTTTTGTCTTAGAGGTTCTAGGCAGGTGAATCTTAGAGGTTTATAGGCAGGAATGTACTAAAGGTTCATTGCACGATTCAACAACATAATGCCACAGTAAGGCCTCTTTTACATTAAGCCACAGTAAGGCCCCATCTCCCTTTCACATGCCAGGGCCATGCGGTGGGTGAGCTCGGGGTGGAGCGGGACGGGGCTGCCACACGCTGGGGAACTGTCAGTACTGCTGTCTTTGTAATGTGGCGCCACTCACGAACCAATTGGAGCTCACGGCCAATCAGCAGAGGCTGCCGGTCCGCGAGCACTAATTGGCTTGCGACCGGCTCCACATTAGACTGACAGTGTCTCTGTGCCTCTCAAGGCCGTGTTGAGGCTCCAAACCCACAAGAGCAGCAACTTAGCCTACCGGCAGCCTCCCCCCCCCGGCACACCCTCAAGTCCGGCACCAAGGTCAAGTGCCCCCTTAGCCCCCCCCCCCCCCCAGTTGTGGCCCTGACATGGACCTCGATTTACTGGCAACACTAGAGCAAAGGTTCTCAAACTAGGTCCCCAGGACCCCAAACAGTGCATATTTTCCATGTCTCCTCACAGAATTGCAAGTGAAATAATTGGCTCCACCTGTGGATCTTTTGATATGTGCCAGTGAGTAATGAACACACCTGTGCATCTGCTGGGTGACCTGGAAAATGTGACCTGTGTGGGGTCCTGAGGACCAAGTTTGAGAACCACTGCACTAGAGTAACTAAAGCTATTGCCTTGTTGGACCAATATTACATGTGGCCTAACTTACAGAGAAATGCTCTGTTTGTGTAAAACCTAACAGCGCATTCGCTGTTACTTACAACAAAATGCATAAGTGTTAATAAATTGCATCTAAGATCAAGACTGCTGCTGGGAAGCACTAATATGTACTGGCAAACTGAGGAAATCTCATTTCGTGAGAGCATGGAGATATTACAAGAAATTACAGCTAAAACCATGGACTTTGTACATATTCTTGTGGTAATATTCTAGACTCTAGAACCTTGTGCTGATAACATTGATTATAAAGTTTGTATCTGTTGCTCTTAACTTGGGTGATCTATGAAACCTGCTTGACTGTATTGAGGAGCACTACTAACCTAGTTGCTGTGGAATTTAACATTAAACTGTACACTTCTTTTTGGTAACAATCTATTGCCTTTGCTGGTAGTTACTCTTTTAAAGTCTGCATCTATTTGCCAGTTCCCCTACTGATCAAAGAAAGTTCAGGACTCATATTGCATAAAAATTGCATATCTATTAATTATGAACTTCATTAATTAAAGGGGACTGACCATTTTCCTAATACACTTTAATCATTGTTCTTTGAATTCAGGACCAGAGAAGTTATATCTGAATATTATTTGACGTAATTAATGTTGCTTGATCCCTAACACTTTTTTATATGCATTGGTGTGTGTTCTTCTAAGAATAATTTTTTGAATGAAAATTAAATAACCCAGTCCACAAGGATACTTTTTATTAGTATCTTTTTATTTGTATATAGAAGTGTTTCCCAAACTCATTCCTCAGGGAGCACTAATACCCCTTTTACACCGGACCTAAACCCGGGTTATTGCAGGGTTAACCCGGGCAGCTCTCTGGTGTAAAAGGGGAGAGGGTTGGATCGCCGTGTCGAGTGACCCTGCAATCCAACCCAGGTAAATAGCAGGGTTTAACACGGGCACAGCCCGTGAAACCCTGCTGTGGGAACAGCGCACTCCGGGTCACGATGACCTGGAGTGCGCTGCAAGCCAGCCGATTGGTCCGGCTTCAGTGGCGCTTGGAGATGACGTCATCTCCAAGCGTCCACTTTCACGCCGGGAATGCCGGGTCTATGCAGACCCGACTCCGGTGTGAACGGCGCCGACTCGGGAATATACCGAGTCGGCTAAATTCCGGGTCTGATCCAGAGAGGAACTCTGTTCCAACTCCGGGTCAGACTCGGAATTTTGGTGCACAGGTGTATTCATTGCTGTCTGACACATTTTACATACACAGGTGGAGCTAATTATTTCACTTGTGATTCTGTGAGGAGACCTGGAAAACATGCACTTAGTGTTTCCTGAGGAATGAGTTTGGGAAACCCTGATATATAGGATATGCTGTTGTACTATTGCCCTGATTTATTGGGAATATGCAGGCCACTACTTTGATCTGTGTGTGAAGACTGCATTGTGATTTTAGTTACACCACTATGATCTCTGCTATGGGGATTATACAGTATAGCACAAGTTCTCAAACTCTGTCCTCAGGACCCCAAACAGTGCATGTTTTCCAGGTTTCCTCACAAAATCACAAGTGAAATATTTAGCTCCACCTGTGGATCTTTTGATATGTGTCAGTGAGTAATGATTACACCTGTGCACCTGCTGGGTGACTTGGAAAATGTGAACTGTGTGGGGTCCTGAGGACCGAGTTTGAGAACCACTGCAGTATAGAGCTAAAATAGAAATCTTCTGGTTCACCCATTACCATTGTAGACCACTGTGGGGCAGTGTAGGCACATACACTCAGGTACTGTCTTCTGGAACTCTTTATACTTGGCACACTGATCTAGCTCTCTTCTCTTTGTCCCTGGACAGTTACCTCAGCTAGTTTTGTGGAGCTGATGCAGACATGGTAGTGCAGTACAAATACAGATGACACAATGAATGGGTGCCAGACCAACTATCTTAATAAAATAAAGCATCACTTTTACTACATAAACTCAGTGGCTACTTTATCAGATACGTGCGGTCAGGGTAGGCAGAGCCTCCCCTGTCATACTCCCTCCTATCATACTCCGTCATGCTCCAAAGTCTGTGTTTTTATACATGTGCCACCCCAGCCATTGACCTCACCGCACGTCACTGTACTTTATTAGGTACCTTTGCTTGTTAATGCAAATATATCATCTCCCAATCATGTGACAGCAACTCAATAAATAAAGTCTCTGAACAAATGAAAGCACAGTCGCAGATGATATAAATGAAATGTATTGTCAGCGTTGTTAGTATGCAAAAGCAAGCAGTCTCCAGAGGCAAAACATGCGGTCCTAATGTAAAAAAACAAAAACACCAGTATAGCAGTCCAGTATTTAACATATGAGGTCTCAATGTTTAGTGATTGCCTGACCCCATGTCTTTCCTCCCTGATCAGCGGTGGCCAGCCGCGACACTAGGTGATCTTACCAGGAAGTGCGCTCTAACACCAAGACCTATCACCAGCACATCACACACAGACCAGACACCCAGCCACAGTGCTCCTATCTCTTGGTAGGAGACTGCAGTTTCCAGCACTCCGTGTTAGCGGGACACGCGGCAGTCATTCTGATCTGACCAGGACCCCACTACCAACACACGTTGCAGGCACCTGCATTAGATTTGCGTGGAGAAGTAATCTACAGCAACAGTCTGCATCTGATCTCCGGGTCCTCCCACTCCGCCCTCCAGTCTCCTAGTGTCGCGGCTGGCCACCGCTGATCAGGGAGGAAAGACATGGGGTCAGGTAATCACTAAACATTGAGACCCCATATGTTAAATGGACTGCTATACTGGGTTTTTTACATTAGGACCGCATGCTTTGCCTCTGGAGACTGCTTGCTTTTGCATAATAACAACGCTGACAATACATTTCATGTATATCATCTGCGACTGTTCTTTCTGTCGATTAGGACACTTTTTCAGTTACAATTACTATGATATATATTATCCAGCTGTCTCCTATTTAAAGTACACCAATTATATCCTGCAACTGCATATGGTAAACATTTGACAATATCTCCATCACAGAGGGGTGAAACCTGTCTAATATCTGTTACAATCATTCTACTAGAGGATTAAGAATGTGCTTATCATTTTATATACACATCTCTCTTGAACTTGCATTAGTGTACTGGCAATACCACATACCTGTTCTTGCAATACTTTTGTTCGTTAATTGTTGAATATTTGTATACTACAAACTATCTTGGACACTCCTGGATTCATACAGGACGCTGTTCAGATATTGCATGGGAAATGTGATACAGTGTGGATGACATAGGGTTAATGATGTTTAGCACCCATGAAAATTATTAATAGTGTCATTCTTGGTACCTATACCCATAGGAGTTAAAATATAAGGGTGCATAATTTTCTAAGTATTCATATAATTCGCCGAGAATAATCATTATTGCTCACACAGAGTGGACAGCTTTCCTCCTATGACTAACTTGGAACGAGGAATTAATTTATCTTCTTTTTTGATATAAGTGAATTTTTCACTCATAATACGAGTCTGCATACTCACTTATACAATACTTGGTTTGTGTTGTATATTTTGTGTAGTTTTTGTGTGTATGTCATATGATTTGTGATACCCCCTTATTTTAAGGTATAAGAATAAAAGTAACATTTTAATATACTTCCGAATCCTTCACTTTCTAATAAAAGTGCCCCCAGCAAAGAGTCATCTTTTTCTTCACCAATGTACCTTTTTCTGACTCTGGGGCGCACCACCAACATATCCAAATGTGCGCGATATCCTGCGTCAATATCTGATTAAGTTGGTCTTTGAGCATTTTTTCAACCATCTCCATTATCTAGTCTCTGTTGACAATTCCGAGATGGTACATTATCTATTTATCCTGTGTGAGCTCTAAAAACCATATGTTCACTAGGAAAGACATGGGGTCAGGTAATCAGTAAACATTGAGACCCCATATGTTAAATACTGGACTGCTATACTGTTTTTTTTTTACATTGGGACCGCATGCTTTGCCTCTGGAGACTGCTTTCTTTTTCATACTAACGCTGGAAACACATTTCATTTATATCATCTGCGACTGTGCTTTCATTTGTTCAGAGACCTTATATCCTGCATATTAACAGCGTTTGCATTACGATTGTGACCGGGTCTACTGACTGCTGGAGACTATACCCTTTGTTTACCAACTTTGCTAACAAACTGGACTAATTAACAATTGCTTCAGCCCTAAACCTGTTGGTTTATTATACTAATCTCAACAAGATTATACTTGTGTGTCCCTAATGGAATTGTCCTGGTGATTTATAACAATTTTACTATTTTACATGCTTATAGGTGGTGTGCCAGCTGGTATATATTTTTCTATTGTATGTTATACATGTCAATTATGTGGTTTTGTTTGAGATTATTCAAAATTCATTTAGTATTTTTTATTAAATATATTATTTTCTATACCGAGCGCTCCCTTCCATTTCCTTTTAGTTGTTTCTTGTAGTCGGGGATCAGCATCCCCTATATTGTGGTGAGCAGCGGTGGTTATTAGAAGTATAAGTGCTTTTAAACCTTTTATATTGACTTCATTGGACAGTTTTACATCATAGCGCCTGGTGTATATGTGTGTGGGTACAGATACTCACGCAAAAAAAGGGTTAATACGAGTGTTTCTGTATGCACATACATATCTCCATTTTATTTCTTTGATTGCTGGTGCCAGGCGGGGTGGTTTGAGTATATTATAAACTGCTGTTGAACATAAGAAATCCAGTGAGTGGCAGTTCTGTGGTTGGAAATTACTTTTTGATGAGAGGTCAGAGGAGAATATCCAGACTCGTTCAAGCTGAAGGCAACAGTAAGGCCCCCATACATCATCAATCTGAAAACCACAATTGAACAATTTGAAGATTTATTGCCCGATATTAGCATTTCCCAATCTAGCAATCTGCCCATACATTACAGATCTTTTGCAGATCATTTTCAGCAAACACAGATCTGTCAATCTTGAAAGGCCCATCAATTTACTAGTAACGGTGTGCAAATCTGCTGATCTTCTCCATACACTAGCAATCTATAGCCCCAATCCATCTGTGAAATCCAACATGTTGGACAATCTGATTTACAAATTCCAATCACTTTTTGGTTGAAATCTGCGATATGTGAAGCCCATACAGTGCAGATTTGTTTACTCAATTGATTGCTAATGTATGGGGGCCTTAACTCAGATAACCTTGCCTGATATGCAAAAGAGCAACTGTAAATATCGAAGTTTAGGTAGATGGGCTACAGCAGCAGAAGACCTCAATGGTTTCCAATTCCTCCAACTAAGAACATGTTGCCTGTTTGGACTAATCCTTGTTTTCTGCTGTAATTTACAGATGGTATGGTCAAAATTTGATGTAAACAACATAAATCCATCCTGTCTTGTGTCAACAGTTCAAGGTGGTGGTGAAGTTGTTTGGGAAATAGTTCTTGGCTCACATTTTAGACTTTTTAATTCCAACTGAGCATAGTCTACATATTTTTGCTGACCATGTGTATTTCTTTATGGCCAGCCGTCTTCTTTTGTAATGTGCCATGTCACAAAACACACAGTCTCAAACTGGTTTTGTGAATATGAGTTTGATGTACTAAAATGGCCTCCAGGGTCACCAGGTCTCAATCCAATAAAGCATTCTGATGTGGTGGAAAAAGATTTGGAGCATTAATGTGCAGTTGACTATTCTGCAGCAACTGCACCATGAACCAGAATCTGTATGGAATGTTTCTAGCACCTTGTTGAATCCATGCTGCAAATAATTCAGGCTGCTCTGATGGAAAGGGGGATACTACCCAGTACTAGTAAGGTGTACCCAATAAAGTGGCCACTGAGTTTATGTTCTTCCTGCACAGTAACTAATTGCATGGGGGGGTGTCAAGTAAAATACAAAAAGGAATGTGCAGAAATCAGGTAAATCAAACTTTTACTTTTTCGAAACTTTATACCATGGTTGAACAAGCCATGAAGAGTCATTGCTTGATCATGCAGAGTCACTGAAACAGTTATATATAAAATTAATTGGTCTGTTTGTCTGTCTGGTTATGTATTCAGACACCCCTGCACCAATTGGGATGAAACCAATGCAAGGTGGTCCAGTTGGATCCTGGCGAGGTTTTAGGGGTTTAAGGGTCCCAGTTGGACCTCCCGTTGGTGTACGCTGGGCAGAACATTGACCCGGAGAGCCTGTTCTGAGCCTCCCATTGGATGGATTTGGACGAAAACTTCAGAGTGGTAACATTGGATCTCCCGTTGGTCTACGCTGGGCCTTCTACTGGATGGATTTGGATGGAAACTTCAGAGGGGTGGCAACTAGTCCGGGATGCCTAATGCAGTGTTCTCCCCAGGCTGTTTTCTGCGGGCGCAACAGCCTGCTGCCCGGCACTTTTCCCCGCTGACCCCCGCTGTGGAACGCTGGCCTCTGAAGTGACCGGAGGCTAAAGAAGCCTCCGATCGCTCCAGAGGCCAGCGTTCCCAGTGATGCACTGCGCGGGTGACATCATGACATCACCCGCGATGTAAGGAGCCTGCCCCGCGCACCTGCTGGATCTAGTTAGATCCAATTAGCGCGAGGCAGCGGGAGCGGCCAGCAAGTAAAGGTAAATGCTGGGCTGGGGCCAGGATCAGTCTGGGGGCACTATTTAAGTCTGGGGGCACTGCATAAGGGACACTATTAAACCTGGGGGCACTGCATAAGGGGCCAGCCTGGGGGCACTGCCTAAGGGACACTATTAAACCTGGGGGCACTGCATAAGGGGCCAGCCTGGGGGCACTACATAAGGGGCCAGTCTGGGGGCACTATTTAAGCCTGGGGGCACTACATAAGGGACCAGTCTGGGGGCACTACTTCAGCCAGGGGGCAATGAATAAGGGCAAAGTTAAACTACAGGGGGCAATGCATAAAGGGGAAAGCTACAGGGGGCACTGTATAATGGGCACTTTTGACTGAGAGCCAGTGGGGAAGCAGCCTGAGACCTGATAATTTTACAAATAATATATATGATCAAATAATTTTTTATTCATATGCACAATGCAAACGACGCCTGATATGAACGTAGAATTATATAACCTAAAACCATTCACGCAAGCTAGCAGTTGGTACTTGTTCACTTGGTATTCAAAGGAACACCTGCAAAAAAGGTAATAGGATTCACTGCAAGATATCCCAACTATCAGGATTACACCACTAGACAGCAACTGATAATGCATACAGCCTAGGTGACAGCGGGGGTTACAGATATTGAGAAACTCTAGTGGTCAATATAGGAAGCACAAGTTAAAATTCTGAATGCAAGCTGTGGGCCTGATTCAGCAAGGATCGCAACTACAAATATGCACGCAATTGGCCAATTGTTATGCACTGCGCATGCGTACGTGTCGCAGTGTGCTCCACTGCGATCGGGACTGCTATCTCAGACCCATCGCAGAGTGATTGACAGAAAGTACCGTTTGTGGGTGGTGACAAGGGGGTGGTCGGAAAAATGCAGGTGTGCCAGTGCGTTTGAACGCCCTTACAGGGGCGTGCATAAATTATCCACTACAACGGCATACGCAGCTTGAGGACTCATAGCGTGTGATGGAGTTAGCAATTTCTGAGTAAGGTCAGAGCTTGTGCAAGTGTCCGTGAGGCTGCGATGGTACTCGATTGTACCGATGGTTTTGCAGTCTTGCTAAACATTACGGATATGTGTAAGGTAATGTGGGCGTCCTTATGTAGTGCTGCAGCGGCATAGTGATCGCAGTGAATTAGCATACTATCGCAGTTGATCTGCGTGCGCAAATGCAGATGCGTTCCGTAGTGAATCAGGCCCTGTGTCTGTAACAGCTGGACAGAATAGCAGGCACAGGTAAGGACAGAAACAACCTTATTCAGTAACAGGTAATAAGATCAGACTGCACCACAGAGTAGCAAAAATACCTGTTGTTCAGGTACAGCAATGGGCCTTATTCTGAGTTGGGATTGTGATTATCGGCAGACTGTGCACGCGCCGCACCATGCATACGCACCTTGATGGAGGAAGTGAAACTGGTTCACTCCAAAAGTGGCTGGGTCACTTCCGTTTTGGGAATCTAACTTGTGAATGAATGGAAAAGATCCGTCTCATGGGGGTGTCATGGTATAAAATATTATCCGGCGAGTAGTGCTCATGCAGAATCTACTAAGGACTGTTTGCATTATCCACAGTCCGAATAAAGTGGGAGGTCCAGGTCAACGATTACGCAATTCACACTGAATCTCATCATCGATCACCCAAACCGCCTACTTCACTTGAGAAGTGAGTGGGTGCCGTACAGACCTTGGTAGCTCCAGGGAACTTGAAAACAATTCTGGGTGGCCAGGATAACCACCCGAGATTCGGGGTCCTCCGGGCAGATCTGGGAAAGTCGGCAAATCTGCGGTCAGCATGGGGCTGCATTCCCTAGAGGCATCGAGCCTGCAAAAATATTGAGCCCTTCAGCACCAGAGCAGTGCTCGCTGGCACGCTTTGCCGACTATGCTTCCTCACACGAGGGGGTGGAATCGGCAGCAGAATGGTGTAGAGCTGCCCAGACATTCCGTGCAGCTCTACACACTGCAGGGTGTGTGCTTTTTTAGTGTGCTGATTCAGAGGCCATAGGGCAGCGATGCTGCTCCCCCAGGACTCAGCGCTCTGGGTAATGCACCCATTCCACACCCCTCTCTGGAGCCCTTGCCAGACCAGGAAAAACCAATCGTGCTGAGATCAATAGGGTACTTCTCACAGTGGTGTGGGTGTGCGGTAGTAATAATATTAATGGAATGAAAGTGTTTTTTATTCTGGTGAACTACAGGTCACACCAAATCCTGTCTTCTTCAAATGTAATGACTGCCATTTGGAGAACCACAAGTGCCGGCATGCCCTGACATCCAGGGCAATGGCGTTCAAACGGACAGGCACACATGCATTTCTCCTACCACTTCCCATCACCACCCCCAAACGCTGATGTCCTGCCACTTCATCTGCAATGGTTTTCTATCTGTGTAGGCGATCGCAATACCAACACGCGCACTGCGGTGCATGCGCAGTATGCTCCAACGGAAGAGCATTAAGTTGGAGGATTAACTGTAACACTGCACCTGCACTGACAGTTACTAATTTCCTCCAAGCACATTTTCCTATGCCATGCTCTCCTATGTTGTTCTGCAGAGATTTTTGCTCAGCAGTGATTTCTGGGCCTGATTCATTACGGAATGCAACAGCGTATGCAGATCGGCTGATGGTGCATACTGCGTATGCACCGCAGTGCGTGTCCGTGAGTTGGCATTGAGATTGCATTGCGATCACCTGCGCAGATACAAAGCCATCGCAGATCAAGGGGCGGGACATCAGTGTTTGGGGGTGGTGATGGGGAAGTGGTAGGAGAAATGCAGGTGTGCATATCCGTTTGAACGCCGTTGCATGGGCGTGCCTAAATTAGCCACTGTGGTTGCATATGCAGCTTGAGTACTCACTGCGTGCGACGAAGTTAGCAATTTCTGAGCAAGGTGAGACCTGTTGTAATTGTGTGTGAGGGGTCGATGTTACTTGATGTTCCCAATGTATACTCAAGATTGCAAGGGCTTATGAATGTCTCTATGCTGGCTTTGCGATTGCAGACATTAGCATATTTTCGCAGCGGGTCTGCGTGCATAAAAGCAGCTGCGATCGCAATAGTGATCCATAGTGAATCCTGTTCTGCAGTGATTTCTGAAACCTATACTGATTTCTGTCCTGTAAGTCACTCTGCTCCTGATGTATCTCATTCCAAACAGTCAGAGAATACGCCTGCCTGCACTGTCATTTACTCCTAAATTGCTTTCTTATCCAAGGGGTGTATGAAGTCTGTGGGCCTGATTCAGACCCGCTCGCGAACGCTGAGCGCTCGCAAGCGGGTCGATGTTGGCCCAGTGCGCATGCGCGAGACCCGTATAGCGACGGGCACTCCGTCGCTCCGGGTCTCATACCAAAGCGGGCGTACTGTCGATGTTGAGTGACAGCACGCCCCCTTTGGTGGGCGTGCCGGGGGCGTGGCTGCCCAGATGGAGGCGTTCACATGGGAACTCCTACCGTCTGGGGCCAGCCCCACTGACATCACAAGTGATGTCAGTGGGAGTGCTTTCGGCTCTGTTTGAGCCGAAAGCACTCTAGGGCTTGCGGCAACTAGACCCTACCACAAGGGTCTCGTCACAAGCCTGATGGTCGCGATGGTCTTGACCATCGCGACCATTTTCCTGGCCACTCGCTATAGCTGTGGGTGGTCACCCACAGCTATACGAGCAGCCAGGAGGCCGCTCTAAAAATCAAGAAGGACGGTCCTGATTCAGAGCGAGCGCTGTGTCAGAGCGTCTGGCTCTGAATCAGGGCCTGTGTTCCTTGTCAAAGGTTTACCCCTTTAGTATACCACATTCAGTGGAATGGGGTTATAGGCAAGGACAATGTAAAAAAATAATGCTGCCAATGTACTTCGAGGTCCATTACTCAACCCGGGCAACGCCGGGTATGCCAGTTATAAATATAAATAAATGATTCAGACCCACTCGCAAGCGGCTGTCCTCTCACAAGTGGGTCGATGTTGTGCACTGCGCATGCGCACGACGGCGGGAGCTCCGTCGTGCGCATGCGCCAGACGTGACGAGCGAAGGACTTTCCTTTGCTCGTTGTGTCTGATCAAAGGGGGCGTGCTGTCGATGTTGATTGACAGCACGCCCCCTTTGATGGGCGTGCCGGGGGCGTGCCTCCCTGACGGGGGCGTTCCCCGGGGAACGCCTACCGTCAGAAGCTGGCCCACTGACATCACTAGTGATGTCAGTGGGAGTGATTTTGGCTCTGATAGAGCCAAAATCACTCTGGGCCTTGCGGTTGAAAAATTCAACCGCAGGCTCCGGCTCGCAGTGGCGATGGTCAAGACCATCGCGGCCATCAACCTGCACGCTCGTACAGGCTGTCGGTGGGGACCCACAGCTATACGAGCGTCCAGGAGGACGCTCCATAATTATGGAGGACGGCCCTCATTCAGAGCGTGCGCTCTGCTCAGAGCGTACGGCTCTGAATGAGGGCCATGCTCTGTTGCTTTGTTCTCGGACTCTATTACATTGGCTGAGTTTAAAAAATGTGAGAAAACTCACATTTTCTAAACTCTCACCCTATTGCATTTGGCCCGTTTGTCTATTTGTTCCAAGTTGGTGAAAAAATTACAGAAACAAACTCCTAAAAACTCCTAGAGATAACTTGCACTTTGTTTCATCTCGATCCAACAAGTTAAAGATGAGCAATAACAGAAACAAGATTTATTGAAATCATCAATGCAAGAGATAGGTGTGGTACCATGCACGTGGCCTGTATTGGGTGGGGGAAGAGGTGCTTTGGGTCACCATTCAATTAAATAGGATAAGCTACATAGCAGTCTGTGCACAGTGCACACAGTGACATTGGTGTGTGTGGCTTGTGAAGACGCTGCTGCCACCAGTCTCTATAGCGATGCTGGTCACCTAGGCCACTCACGTGACAGGGTCCCTATGTAAAGCAATACAACTAGAACACCTCAAATTATTATTATTATCATTTATTTATATGGCGCCACAAATGTTCCGCAGCGCCTTACAAAGTACATAAACAAGTTGTAGACAAACGACTTACAGTACAATACAATACAATACAGGACCAGGACATGGATAATATATGTTGCTACATTAGTGACCATAACACCCAGATAAGCAACAGAACATAAGCAACCAAGTGTTAGGTGCCCTAGTGGTGAGTAAGAAGTAGATGTAATTAAAGTAGGGAGAAGCACAAGAGGGTAGAGAGCCCTGCTCGTAAGAGCTTACATTCTAAAAGGGAGGGGAAGACAAACAGGGGTGACACAGATGGGATAGATGGGGAGGAATGAGCATGTAGCAGGGAGTTAGAATGATAGCTGGAAGTCTTTGATGAAGTAGTGGGTCTTGAGAGCCCGTTTGAAGGCTTGCAAAGAGGTGGAGAGTCTGATGGGGAGAGGGAGAGAGTACCAGAGGTGGGGAGCAGTGCGGGCAAAAATGAAAAAATATGTTGGCAGAAGCGATTTCCATTTATAATATACACACACACACACTGCAGTGCCAAAAGTCATGGGATAGGTGCCTAGTATTGTGTGGGACCCCCTATAGCCTGTCAAATTACAACATGCCATCTATTCCACAAGTGGACGGAAGACCTCTGGAGAGATGTTGACCCATGTCATCTGGATTGCTTCCCACAGCTTCCTCATATGTGTCATTGCAGGATCTTGGTTGTGTATGGACCTCTCCACCATGTCCCATAAATGCTTGATTGGGTTAATGTCGGCCGACGTGGTGGCTACACCATTCCTCGGAACTCTCCAGAATGCTCCTCAAAACCAATTCTGGACAACTTGAGACTGATAACATGGTGCATTATCCTGCTGGAATATTCCATCATTGTGGGGGTACATGAAGTCCATGAAGGGCTGTAAATGGTCATCAAACAATGCAACGTAGCGGTTACCGGTCATTGATGTGTTCAGGCGGACCCATGCCACATTACCACACCCCACACCATTATGGAACCACCACCAGCCCACACGGGGCCTTGTTGACAACTGGGGTCTACATCCAAAACCTACCAACAGCCCGAAACAACAGGAAAAGTAATTCATGAGCCCAGGTGAGGTGCTGTGCTCAGTATCATAGTACTCTGGAAGGTATCATATCCCATGGAAGGTAAAGAGCGCAGCGCTGCCCTGCTGGATATACGTTCGGTACCTCAATTCTGTCCAGACGACGCTGGTCACAGTCATTAAGCACAGGTGGTCGGCCACTGCGCTGTCCATGGTGGGTGGTAATGCCTTCCATGAGTTATTCCTGGGACACACATGACACCATAGGTTCGGGAATGTTGAATGTCCACACTACTTCGGAAATGCAATGTCTCATCCATCGGGCACCATCATGCCCCGTTCAAACTGATAATTCACGTTGCCTTGCCATGAGTAGCCTAGCCGGTGTTCAGACTGACTCACGAGATGTCAGATTACAACTGGTGCAAATGTGGGCATTTCCAAGACGTCACAGTACGGTGACAGCACCTACCATTGCCTTTACATACTGCTATCCCATGACATTTGGTACTTCAGTGTGTGTGTGTGTGTATATAATATATACACACAGTGCTATTTTTCAGGAAGAACAGGCAGGAACTCCGTTCCTGAACCCTCCATAAAATAAGTTTTATTTTAAAGTCCCTTGCCTTATATTCTAAATAATATATATATTATATACTCTATGTATGTATATAACTGTTTTTCTATAGGTTTTTCTGGAACCTATTTTTCCAGAAAAATAGCCCTGAATGTGTGTGTGTGTGTGTGTGTATATTATATATATATATATATATATATATATTTATGTATTTACCCATTTATTGCATACCTAATTCTAAATTAAGGGGTGTTCCTTTGATCATTCAGCATCCTATATACTGGAACACTTGGAACAGCACTAGACTTAGGGGTAGATATACTAAGCCTTGGAGAGAGAAAGTACCAACCAATCATCTTCTAACTGTCAGCCCATGAAGTGACAGTTAAAAGCTGATTGGTTGGTACTATATCTTTCTCCAAGGCTTACTACATCTACCCCGGTATCTGAGAGAATCGGCATTGTGAATAACCGCTTTTAAGGTTGTTTAGACTATAACCCCATGGGTGGGTTTCTCCTAAATCAGTGGTCTCCAACCTTAATTGGGGTGGGAGCTACTTGTGAAGAATGAGACGTCTTGAAGAGCCACATTTTATTTTTTGAAAGCTAAAATCTGGCTAATAACCAAATTTGTCATAGAACAACAACAATGCATTTATTAATACAGTGATAAAGCTACTAAGAGATAAAGTGAACGGATATAAAGTGCCAGCCAATCAGCTCCTAACTGCCAATTTTTTAAACACAGCCTGTGATATGGCAGTTGGGAGCTGATTGGCTGGGACTTTATCTCCATTCACTTTATGGTCCCACACCCCCTTTTCAAAGTGCCCAATCTGTACCTCTTATGTCTGTTGAGAGCTGTCAGCGGGGAGCAGGTTGCTGCTGGATGCATTATGCTGATGGGACAGTGGATGGCCTGGTCCCACACTCCCACCAAACAGTGCCCGGTCAGGGCTTCTCTTAACACGGTCAGCGGCGAGCCTGCTGGGCAGTGCCTGTCATACAGTGACAGCCGCCGCGCCACGTGACATGCCTGTCCTATGCGCGGCTTGCTAGAGCCGCAAGGCGAGCTACCCCACCGTGCTACCGCCGTAAGGCGAGATACCCAGATTGCATCTCGCGAGCGACAGGTTGGCGACCTCTTTTCTAAACAATCAGAATGACTTTTCACATTCTTTGACCAATCATAGCAAAACCCTTCTGACTGATAGGAATGAAAGGCACTAATGGGGCCTATACATCAGCTATAAAAAACTCAAAAAAACTAAACAAACAATAACAATTCCACAATTCTGTTTATTCCCATCGAACCGAACAGCGGCCTCAAGATAGAATCCGACGTCAGGGCCCCGCTAGTGTAGGGCAGAACGCAGTGAGAGCGGTCTGCCCTACACAGAAACAACACAGAGCAGCCAGTGGCAGCTGTGTGTTTGTTATAGCAGCCAATGAGAGTCTGGGTCCCTGCTGCGGGTGATGGGAGAGACGTCATGACGTCTCTCCCATATTGTAGAGAGGAGCGGATGGTTGCGATCACAGCAGGAGCGGGGATTCAGGTAAGTTTTTTTTATTTCTTTGTGTGTAAGGCAGTGCTACTGGAGGCACTACTAATGGGGCACTTCTAATGGGGGCATACTACAAGGGGCACAACTACTGGGGGCACTTCTAATGGGGCATACTACAAGGGGCACTTGTAATGGGGACATACTACTAGGGGCACAACTAATGGGGGCATACTACAAGGGGCACTTGTAATGGGGGCATACTACTGGGGGCACTACTAGTGGAGGCATACTACTGGGGGCACTACTAATGGGGGCATACTAGGGGCACAACTACTGGGGGCACTTCTAATGGAGGTATACTACTAGGGGCACTTCTAATGGGGGCACTACTAGTGGGAGCATACTACTAGGGGCACTACTGCTGGGGGCATACTATTAGGGGCACTACTAATGGGGGCATACTACTGAGGTCACTGCATAGGGGGCACTACTACTGAGGGCATTGTGTAAGGAACACCACTGCTGGGGGCAGTGTGTAAGAGACACTATTGCTGTGGGCATTGTATAAGGGGCACTGCTACTGTGGGCATTGCATAAGGGGCATTACTACTGTGGGCTTTGTGCATAAGGGTCACTAATGTGGACATTGTGCAAAAGGGGCACTACTGTGGGCATTGTGTAAAAGGGGCACTACTGTGGGCATTGTGTAAAAGGGGCACTACTGTGTGTTGTAACATAAATAAGCGACAGTACTTTATGGTGTAATGTGAATCAGGGGCACTATGTGCGGTATAATGTGAATAAGATTGTGCACTGTGACTCCTTGGGCCATAACCCACTGTGTAAACAAGTACTGTGACTCTGCTGACCATACCCCACCTGATGGGTGGGAGGGCCCAAGGACCATTCCATTTTGCACTACTGTACCTTTCATTTCTGCCACTGTGTGTGGTAATGTTTCAGAGATGTGCTTTAAACTGTGGTGTCTGTGCCGCTGCTCTGTCGCTTAGTAACTAGTCAGCTCACTGCAACCTTTGGCCTATAATGGTGAAAACAATATTGTGAGCTGTGAGCTCATCTAAATTGACTGTAAATGACTGGAAATTAATGTTATTGAGGTTAATAATACTCTAGGAAGAAAAAAAAGCCCAATTTATGTGATTTTAGCTTTTTTGTAAATTTTTTTAAAAAATCCAAACCCAAAGTCAGTCACTGCAGTTTGGCAAATCCAAATCCAAAGCCGGACGACGAATTAGAACCAAATCTGGCAAAAATGGTTACATTACAGATATTTTTTAGTTTGTTTACTTTCACCACATAACAGCTCTGCCAATTCTGAAAGGCTCATCATTTTACTAGTAACGGTTGGCAATAAGAGCAGCAATATGAAGGGAAGTGTCGGGGCTGCTGAGGATGCGGAAGGGGGCATCTGAGGATGGAGACAGAAGGAGGGATGCGGGGGACACAAGGGGGGCTGCTGGTGGTGGAGACAGAGAAGTGGGTCTGCTGAAAACAGAATGGGGCTGCTGAGGATGGAGACACAGAAGGGGGCTGCTGGGGACACAAATGGGCTGCTGAGGACACAAGGGGAACTGCTTGGGATGGAGACACAAGGGAGGCTGCTGGGGACACAGAAAGGGGCTGCTGAGGACACAAGGGGGGCTGCTGGTGGTGGAGACAGAGAAGTGGGTCTGCTGAAAACAGAATGGGGCTGCTGAGGATGGAGACACAGAAGGGGGCTGCTGGGGACACAAATGGGCTGCTGAGGACACAAGGGGAACTGCTTGGGATGGAGACACAAGGGAGGCTGCTGGGGACACAGAAAGGGGCTGCTGAGGACACAAGGGGGGCTGTTGGGGATGGAGACACAGAAGGGGGGCTGCTGGGGACATGGGAACTGCTGGAGACAGAATTAAGGGTTGCTGGGGCTGGAGACAGAATGGGGGGCTGTTGGGGATGGAGACAGAAGGGGGGGCTGCTGGGGATGGATACACAGAAGGGGGGCTGCTGGGGACACATAGAGGATAGAGACACTATAATAGGGTGCTGCTGTGGACACAGAAGGGGGTTGGAAACACAGAAAGGGCTGCTGGGGCTGGAGACACAGGGGGGCTGCTGGGGCTGGGGACACAGACGGGGGGCCGCTGGGAACACACTGCTGGAGACAGAATGGGGAGCTGCTGGGGCTGGAGACAGAAGGGGGGCTGCTGGGGACACAGAAAGGGGCTGCTGGGGCTGGAGACACAAAAGGGGGCTGCTGGGGCTGGAGACACAGAAGGGGGCTGCTGGGGACACAGAAAGTGGGTCTGCTGAGGATACAAGGGGGCTGCTAGGGTGGAAGACAGAAGGGGGGGCTGGCTGGGGGCACAGAAGGTGGAGATGCTGGGGGCACAGAAAGGGGGCTACTAGGGACAGGAGGGGGGCTGCTGAGGACAGAGAAGGGGGTGGCTGGGGACGCAGCAGAGGAGCTGGCTGGAACTGGAGATGAACCCGCGCAAAATACCCCCCAATCCCACACCTTCCCCTATTGTGCTGCCCCCCTATCAATTTGTTCTGGATCCGCCCCTGGTTACCATACATTAGCAATCTACAGCCCTGATTGGTCGGTGAACCCCATACCTTGCACATTCTTTTACACAATCATCTGCAAAATGCAAAATTGCCTCGATTGCTGATGTTTGTGCCCTATAAGTCTGTAATTTGTGACTGTGCTCTTCATAGAGCAAATCTGACATTTTACCAAGTGATTTTTTTGTTGCCAAGCAGGATTGGAGAATTCTACATAACATATATATCATTTGAAATGTCTCTCATATAAGGTTTTATTGTACGTTTTTATTTTTATGGTAAGTTCCACTTCAAAAAGCTTGGTGGCAGTACAAGTACACTTATCATAGTATTTACATATTTCATAGTATTTTGTTAGCCTATTTCCTCTATACACTACGGATTGTTATCCACAAGCAACATGCTCGGCATTTCAGACCACCATCGATGTAATTAAGACATGACTTGAGATTGGGAGAGCAGGATGTGTGGGTGGATAGTATGCAGTCATATGATAAAAAAAATGTACTGTCACACCCAAACTATCACTGATAAATACTGTAGTTTCAATCGTTTTACTTTTTCTGACAAGGATAAAGCTGCACTAACACGTAAAAGGTGGTAATGCCAGCTCAGCACCCTTCCCAGCCGATAAATGTGGAAAGGGTGGGGTTGAACAGGATGAACATATCAAACAAAATTAACTTGTCAGTTCCGTATTACATATATTAAAATATGTCACTTATTTATATACACAATAAGTAATATTTTGGACAGGAGTGATATCTACAATTTAAAACAGGCTGAGTGCAAGCAATACTCGCATCATTTGGGAGCTCTGCTACTTTTGTTCTGTGAATGTTGTTTGGCCACAAGTTGATATAGCACTTTGAATGTTCTAATACTCTAGGTACAGGATGGAGCTGAGGAAGAGCTATTATCAGTGCACACTCGCACCGGTTCCATAAATTATATGTATGCACAACTCTGCATAAAATGCAATTCTCTTGATATGCCCTCTCTCAACTCCTTCCTCAGAAATCAAGATTTTGTATTGTTTAGCACGGTTGTGACTGGGGTGGTGCGGCTGGTGCCATTTGCCAGAAACCTGCTGCAATTTTGTTAGTAGCGATGCCAGTGGCGTAGCTAGGGCAGGGCGAGCGGGGTGCGTGCCCTGGGTGCCGTTGGACCGGCGGCGCGGGGTGGCGCCGCCGGCCACGGTACCGGCCCGCCCGCCCTAGTTAGCCAGTGTAGCGCCGACCGCAATGAGTGCAGTCAGCGCTACACATTTACACAGGACCGGCACTAGGCTACCAGCGCCGGTCCTGTGCTGCACACCTGAGCCCGCTCCCTCCCTCCCCCTGAGCGCTTGCCCAATAGCGCTAGGAGGCGGGCTCAGGCTGTGCATAACACACGCATCGCCGCCAGCGCTGGCAGTGATGCGTGTGTTAAACAGCAGCCAATGAGAGTCAGGCTGCAGCACCCACTTCCGTCCGGCTCCTGCAGTGGGTAATGGGACAGACGTCATGACGTCTGTCCCATAATGCTGAGCTTGCCAGCCCGGAGGACTGGCGGGCGGCGGGAGCGGCGTCGCAGACCGGAGCAGCAGCAGTGTGGATTCAGGTAAGTATATTTTTATATATTTTTTTTTTTAACCTATCTGCACTACTGGGGGCACAACGGGGGAGGGGGGTGGCTACTACTGGGGGGACCTATACTGTGGGTGGGGGCACAATGGGGGAGGGGTGGCTACTACTGGGGGCACCATTATTGGGAGGATCTCTACTGGGGGGGCTACTACTGGGGGCATTTAATCGGGAGGGGGAACCTCTACTGGGGACTGCTACTTGGGGGGGAACTACCACTGGGGGCATTATAAAAGGGGCCTACTACTAGAGGCACTGCACTCGGGGGACCACTACTGGGGGCAATAATAGGAAGGGCCACTACAGGGGGCACTGGATAGGGGGATCACTACTTGGTGCCTGCATAAGGGGACCACTATTGGGAAAACTGCATGGGGGGGACTACTGCTGGGGGCACTATATAAAGGGCACTGCATAGGGGGGGCTACTACTGAGGCACCATATAAAGGGCACTGCATAAGGGGATACCGCTACTGGGCGCACTGCATTGTGGGGACTGCTACTGGGGGCACTGCATAAGGGGGAACACTACATGGGGCACTGCATTTGGGGGGGCACTACTTGGGGTACTGAGTTGGGGCTGTATAAGGGGGACCACTACTGGGGATACTGTATAAGGGGCACTACTATGGGCCTGCATAAGAGGGACCACAACTGCATACTGGGGGTACTGTATAAGGGGTACTACTGGGGTTAAGGTGCATATGGATAGGAATGTTCAGTGTGAAAATAAAGGGGTGTGTCATGTTGACATGCCCCATTTTTAAGTGACCACTCCCATTTTTGCCACGCGTGCCTGTGGCGCGCACACATCGAGGGGGGCTCCCTTTTCAAATTTACCCTGGGCTCCAAATACCCTAGTTACGCCACTGAGCGGTGCGCTCGGTTCCTTCACTACAGTCTATGGAGCTCACTCCGAAGCTCCACCTTTTCGGCTCCAGTGCTGCATGTATGGAGAGATGTTATAATGTCTCTCCCACAATCCTGAGAGGGGTACCGTCGGGCAACCAGCGCAGCACGGCAGCTAAGCATACCCTAATTTGGCAGCGTCAGTGACAATACAGTAGCTCAGAGATTGGCAGCTTGAGTGCTGTGACCCTATGGAAGGGAGCATTACTGTGTGACATAATGTGTAAGGGGCATTACTGTGTGGCATAATGTGAATAAGGTGCACTACTGTGTGGCATAATTTGAATTGAGGGTACTATTTTTTGGCCATGTCCAATCCCCGTGAGAACATGTGCCTTTTTTCCGTGCATGCTGTCCCTATTTAAAATAGGGGGGGAGGGGGGCAATTCTCTTCTGGCGCAGGGCACCAAAATGTCTCTGTTGTTTAGTGTCAATCTGAATTCCCAGTCTAATTTTGGGAGACTAGAGGATCTATACAAAGGGATTAGATAAAGGGTTGGGGGCAGTCTTGTCTACTGCCATTGCTTGATGAACAAGTCCATTGGTCAAGACTTACAATATCAGCTTTCAGTAACTGTGCAACATTTACAAAAAATGTCTCTGTTTGAAACAAAAATGGACAGGATACCAAATAAAAGCTTTCTCTCAGAATTTATTTTGTTAATATTGGAGATGAGGTTTAGAGTGCTCCTAGAGGGGTTAATTAATTTTTAATTTGAAATTATATCTTAAACTAGAAATTAATAGTTGCATGGATTGAAGACCTATATAACAAAACACCTGATAATAACACAAAATATGGGTTGTGGTCCTTGTGGCCGGCAATTATACTTACCTATTCTCTCGGAACCTCCAGGAGACTCCTAAATCAACGGGGGTCCCCGGGACACTGGAAGAGTAGACAACCCTCCTGCCTTCCACTCACTTCCTAGTGAAGTGGGCAGGACAGGAGCGCATAATGCCAAAAATTGCTGGTCCATGGGGAAGGGCAGGCCAATTGGATGTGCTTCTATGACATATGCATAATTTTGTCCCTATACCCTCTTTAGAGACCAGCAATTTTCAACATTATGCTGTGAGAGGATGGGGCATAATGATGCAAATTGGCCCACCCCCTTCATCTTCCCTCCAGGCTTCTTCCAGAGCTGAGAAAAGAAAGTCTGTCAGTATGACGACAACTCTTCTATACAGAGCACATAAGTCACCACACAGGGCAATGCCAGGCAGAGAAACCTTGGTATTATATCATTAATTTAAAGCATACTTACATGTTGCAACAGTTACACAGATATCCCACTATAAAAACTTTTATAGTAAAACAGTATCTATTATCCGTACAATCATTTTGTCTTTTACACACATTGTACAATAACAACTATAATTAGAAGCAAAGACAGAACCTTGTACTTTGCCCTTGCTTATCATTGCGTTAGAAATATGGTCTTAATGCCTTCCAGCAGCATAGTGTACTACGGACTTAAAAAGTGTTCCCATAGAACTTCATAAGATTTTATGGAGTGTTGTCACTGTTGAGTGCTGTAGCACATATGTATAATCAGGCCCGGCTACAGGGGGGGACTAGGGGCACAGCCATACCTGGCCCCAAGATTCTAGGGGCCCACAGACAAACCTAATGGAACCGCTGCCTGCTCTGCTACTGCAGTGATGCAGGGTGCACTGCAGGCATGTTCGGGCCCCATTACTGCATGGTGCATCACAGGCAGACTGTCAGAGTTCAGTCGGGGATCGGCCGTCCCTTACCGTCCCGCCGGCTTCCTCTGACTTCCCGGGCAGTCGGGCGGCTGGCGCGGTGACGTGGGAGGAGCTGAGTATTCACCCTGTAGCTGTGGTATCAGGCGACCCAGTGAGCGGGGATCGCAGTTTCCATCATGGGCGCCGCCATAACACTTTCCCTATGTCAGTACTTCCTTCCCTGAGTGGCCCGGCTGGTCAGCTGACGCTGTGGGCCTATCAGCAGGCTTCCAGGGGTATATATCCAGCTCCTGTGCTCTAGGTAGTTGCCTGAACAATCATTGTCGCTGCTAGTGTAACTAGAGGAGTCTCGTTCCAGATTCCCGTGCTTCCAGTGTGTTTCTTCCAGAGCTTCTGAGCTATCTCATCACAGTGCCTTTACTATCAGCAGCCTGTGTGAAAGCTAACCTCCATCTCGCCACAGTGCCTTTACTAATCAACAGCCTGTGTGCAAGTTTAACCTCCATCTCGCCACAGTGCTTTTACCATCACAGCCTGTGTTCAAGTTAACCCTTCATCTCACCGCAGTGCTTTCACAATCACAGCCTGTGTGCAAGTTAACCCTTCATCTCATCGCAGAGCCTTTACCATCACAGCCTGTTTGCAAGTTAACCCTTCATCTCATCGCAGTGCTTTCACCATCACAGCCAGTGTGGAGGTTAACCCTTCTTTCACCATCACAGCCTGTGTGCAGGTTAACCCTTCGTCTCATTGCACCCTAGTGCATGATCTCCGGCCGACAATCCGGTATATACTTCGTGGGATATCCAGCTACCTCAGCCTACCAATAAATCTCCACACCTCTCTAGCCAGCACCTCAAGTGCCTTTCTCCAGCCAGGAGTTCTATCCCACTCCCCACGTGCCTATTCCAGGCATTACCCTTGGGCCACGGGTGTTTTTGATTCTCTTTTCCCTGCAGGCCTTGGTCACCAAGTCAAAGGATCACGACCTGCTTACAGGGAGCCGCACAAGCCCATATCCCGCTTGGAGGGGTCACTGGCGAACACCTCCTTGTGAGTTAGACTCCGCACCATTGACTAGGTCTAGCCAACGACCAAGACTTGTGGATGCGGAGATCATACGTCCAGGCCCCTCGCCTTCGCCTCCTCCCGCAGCCTCAGACCTCGGCTTTCAAAAACCCGCCTCCCAGCGTGACAGTTTGTTCAGGCCAAATGGAAGCCACAGGTGCCCAAGGTACTGGGACTCTTCAAGAGTTAACAAGCCGTATGGCTAACCAAGAGACGGCACAGCGACATGTGGCTCAGTACCTGCAAGAATTGTCCGGACAGTTAATGACCATACAAAATACACTGGCATCTATGTCCACGGCCTCGCCACCTGTCGTTCCTGCTGGTTCTCCAGGGTTACCTCAAGGGGCTACGCCACAGAAGTCTCGTCTCCACTTGGCCACCCCTGAAAGGTTTGACGGTACTCCACAACGTTGTCGTGGTTTCATAAACCAATGTGAAATCCAGTTTGAGTGCCTCTCCCAGAATTTCCCTACCTCCCGGTCCAAGGTCACCTATGTAATTTCATTACTGACTGGGGCTGCATTGGACCGGGTTTCCCCTCTTTGGGAACGGGCTGATCCGTTAGTTTCTAGATACGAAGACTTTGTGACAGCCTTCAAACGGATTTTTGATGAGCCCAGCAGATCGGTTTCTGCTTCCTCCGACTTACTCCGTGTCCGCCAAGGTACTCACTCGGTGGGACAGTATGTGGTGCAGTTTCAGATCCTTGCATCGGAACTTAGATGGAATGAAGAAGCACTCAAAGCAGCCTTCCTCCATGGGTTGTCCGAAAGGATGAAAGACGAATTAGCATCCAGGGATTTACCTACGTCTTTTTCTGAGACTATTTCCCTCTGCATAAGGATTGATTTACGCCATAGGAAGCGGTGGGGTAATAAAGGTCATGGGGATCGCCCTCGAGATCGTCCAGCCTCAGGAAGTCAATCCTATTCCCCCACCTCCAGGGGTGAGGAACCTATGCAGATCAACAGAACCAGGCTAACCATGGCCGAATGCAATCGGCGCTTTCAAAATAAATTGTGTCTTTATTGCGCTGCCCCTGAGCACATGTTAAAGAATTGTCCCCTGCTGGCGGGAAATGCGAGACCCTAGTTGATGTCGGGAGCATTCAATTAGGGGTCATTTTTAAGCACTCCCAATTAACTGACAGTTTATTGCCTGTATCTCTTTCCCACCAGTTCAGGACAAGGGATGTTAAAGCCCTTATAGATTCCGGTGCTGCGGGAAATTTTATTTCCAAATCTTTAATCCAGTCCCTTGGTATTTCGGTGGTACCTTTACCTGACAACTTACTGCTCTCCGGTGTAGATGGTAAAACCGTGCTAGGTGAATCCATATCCTTGAAATCCCAGCCCGTGACTCTCAGGGTTGGTTGCCTGCACCAAGAGACCATTGAATTCCTCATACTTCCTAACTCTGCTTACGAGCTAGTTCTGGGTTTACCTTGGTTAAGGAAACATAATCCTACCTTTGATTGGTCCAATATGCAAATTGTATCATGGGGACCAAACTGTTTCCATCGGTGCCTAACCCAAGTACTTCCTGTACGTACCCACTCTGTGCACCCCAGTACAGGTGCAAAGTTCCCCCCGACCGATAAGCCAAAAGATCCTTCCGTCTCCAGTCTACCACAAGCATATCAAGATTTTGCCGATGTCTTCTGCGAGCAGGCTGCTGACCAACTCCCTCCTCATCGGTCGTGGGATTGTGGAATAGAACTTCTCCCGGGGAAGATTCCCCCTCGGGGCCGGACCTATCCTTTGTCAGTTCCAGAAACAGCCGCCATGGCAACTTACATTAAGGAAAATCTAGCCAAAGGGTTCATACGGCCTTCCACCTCCCCTGCAGGGGCAGGGTTCTTTTTTGTGAGCTAGAAGGATGGAGGCCTCCGGCCCTGTATAGACTACCGTGGCCTCAACCAAATTACTGTAAAAAATCGGTATCCTTTACCTTTAATTCCTGAGCTTTTCGACAAGGTCCGTGGAGCTAAAGTGTTTTCTAAACTAGATCTTCGTGGGGCATACAATTTGATACAAATCAAAGCTGGGGATGAGTGGAAGACCGCCTTCAATACCAGAGATGGTCATTTCGAATATCTGGTGATGCCTTTTGGACTCTGCAATGCGCCGGCTATATTCCAAGGCTATGTAAATGAAATCTTTCGGGACATTCTCTACAGCTTTGTCATCGTCTATTTAGATGATATTCTAATCTTTTCTAAGGATCTCCAAACTCACTGCCAACATGTTCGAGAAGTTCTAGCTCGCCTTCGAAAACACCACCTTTATGGAAAGTTATCCAAGTGCCTCTTTGAACAAACCACAGTTCCTTTCCTAGGACATATAATTTCTGGGGAAACCATTCAGATGGATCCAGAGAAACTGAAAGCGATCTCTGAATGGCCATTACCAAAATCTTTAAAAGCTACCCAACGTTTTTTGGGATTTTTAAACTATTATTATTATACATACCGAATTTTTCCACTGTGGTGTCTCCCATTACTAGTCTCACACGGAAGGGCGCTAACCCAGCCCAGTGGCCGGACTCAGCCATACAGGACTTCTAGAGATTGAAAGAGGCATTCTCTACTGCCCCTATCCTTTGCCAACCCCAACTGGATAAACCATTTTTTGTGGAAGTGGATGCCTCTTTGGTGGGTGTAGGGGCGGTATTATCCCAAATTTCCAGTGACGGGAAGAATCATCCATGTGGATACTTCTCTCGGAAATTTTCCTCTGCAGAGAAAAACTATGCGATTGGAGATCAAGAACTCCCGGCTATGCGTCTGGCATTAATGGAGTGGCGTCATCTTCTGGAAGGGGCCAAGTTTCCAGTTACCATTATTACTGACCATAAAAACTTAATTTATCCTCAGACAGCTCATCGCTTAAACGCCAGGCAGGCCCGCTGGTCCTTGTTCTTCTCAAGGTTTAACATTAAGCTTCAATTTCGCCCTGGTAATTTGAACAAAAAAGCAGATGCTCTCTCCCGGTCTTTTCTACTCGACACACAGGAAGAAGATCATCTAAGATCTCGCCCAATCCTGGATCCTATGGTCTTTGCTTCAACTCAAATATTGACTCCGCCTCCGGGGAACATTTTTGTGACTCCTGAATTACGGAAAAAGTAGTTAACCTGGGCTCACAGTTCTCTATTTGCTGGGCATTCTGGTATTTTCAAAACATACAAGTTTCTTCAGTGTTCTTATTGGTGGCCCTCGATGAGAAAAGATGTTCAAGAATTTATTTTGTCATGTGTAAAATGCTCACAGCATAAAGTTTCTCGCAAAAAAAGTGCAGGTCTTCTACGCCCGTTACCCGTTCCTACTATTCCTTGGACCCATTGTCGAAGCTGAATAATTGGCTAAGACAAGTTCAGGTTAAAATTTAAGCGTGGCGACGCCATCTTGCGACTGGCCGCAAGACGCCAACTTGAAAATGAGATCGCAAGACGCCATTTTGCGAATGGCCGCCTAAGCGCCATTTTAGACAAACTCACATTTTAGTACATGTGGCGATAATACTAATAGCACCATGCGTTTGCATCTTTCACCATTTCTCATACACACACTAATACACAATTGCGCTGTTAACTAGTCGCATATTAGCGAATGCATAGGACTTTGTATGAAACCGCTGTTTTATTAGCTTTATGCGCATGCATCTGCCCCAAGTTAACTAGCGTCCTTATTTCAAGCCCTGAATACCCACACATTACATATTCACACATAAGGTTCAATAAGCTCTAAAGTATATGATTTAAGTTGGTTCAGTTAGTTTAAATGCTGAGAAATAAAGATATTTGATAACTAAGGTATTATACATGCTAAACAAGTCATGTTTGGAGTTGTACTGATGCGTATCCTTTTTACAGTATTCCGGTGTTATCGGTGGGGAGATCGCATCATGCATTCCCGAGTTATGGATCGCAGAGCCTACAAGCAACAAAATGTATATTTTAGAAAGAACTGTTAGGATGCTACGGGAGGCATGAAGAGGAAGACCCCCAGCTGTTAGAGGCAGGGAGAGTCTGTTTGAACCAGCCTGTTAAATGTGCTGTAACAGATGCTTCACCCCTGAGAACCAATGATATCAGCAACAGACTTCCCTATTGTCCTGTATATTCTGGGGGGTTTAAATATGAGTGCACGAACGCTGGTTCTGAGTCTTCGTGCTGAATGCTGAATGACGAGGGGTCTCTTGCTGATGCCTATCTCTGGGTCCAGAAGCGTCTGCGTATGTATACTGTACTTGCGGTCTGTATAATTTCCTTTTGCGCCTAAATTGTGTCTTGATCAATTGCGTGTAACTATCTGAACTTTTACCTGAATATCACTTGTGCTTTGGAACCACAGATTCCACGTCTAAGTCTTTATTTATGGTATGACTGCGTACGCAAATTAGCGTCATCCTTAGAAGGTATAGGCAGGACATTAGAAGGTAGAGGCAGGACATTAAAAGGTATAGGAAGGTGTGTATAGAGGATCTGATCTAGTATCGTTAGTTGGGGGCTCGTAGTGAAGTCACTTACCTGCTCACACGGTACATACGGTCATCGATATTTCAGCAAAGGGTGGAGTGGCCACATGCAGGGTTTGCCTGCAACCGCTTTGTGCTGAAAGATCGCTATCCGTCTCCATGTGAATCAAGGGAGCTGACTAGAATCGAGGGACAAGAGAGGAAAAAGTTTGTTTTTCTCTGTTGATAGGACCTTACGTTTAAAGGGGTGTCGCAGTACTGAGTACGCGACTAAGTCGCAGGTTTGCGCATAGCAAAAAAGATGCACTTTTGTGTACGCAGTTAAAAAGCCATTATACGGTTGTGTGGTAGTCGCATTATTGTGTATGCGACTGGTCGCACAATAGCTTATACGTACTTCCGGTTGTGCTGCCACGTGTTTGAACAAAGCCATTGAGGTTTTCATTTTTTTGAATTTCCAATATCTGGGTTAACGTGTATTTTTCTGCGCAGGAAAAAAGTGTGTAACAGTGAATACTTGTTTAACAAAGTTAAGGGTATCGTATGATCCTTAAGGGCTAGGTGCAAGGGCTAGCCTAGCCGCTCGGTAAGCAGCTTTACCGTTCTATACACAGTAGCAGGTGTACATGTTGTCTTTGTTGTAGAGAGGTGCGTGAGAGTAGCCGACATATAAACTCTCATAGGTGTGGAAGTTGCCTTACTAAATCTTATCTGGGTGTGGAAGTTGCCTTTTTCAAATCTTATCCAGGTGTGGAAGTTGCCTTACTAAATCTTATCCAGATGTGTGGGCGCCGCCGACTTAAATCGTCCATAGGTAAGTGAAAGTGTCTTGATTGTCTTTCACCGGCTTAAATCTTTATTGAAAAGCGTAGGAGTTGTCTCAGAATGGGAGCCACGCAAACAGTAGAGATGTTAGGCAATGATGTGCTGCTAATGGAGGCGCCAATCGGATCGGCCCATCATATCATGCATACCAAGTACGGTACTTATGCAATAAGGTATTGTGATTTATGGTTTAATATGACGAGGAAGAGTGTTAGACCATTTCCCAGAATTGGTAGTTTTGATAAAAATGTGTTAGACAATGTCCGGGATCACATCAGTTTGATGCGCTCCCGAGAGAAAAAGGTTAAATATTTTGAATGTTTAAAACTGTGGCAGCATGAAGGGGATGTGTGGCTTAACAATATGCAAACTAGCGTCGTGAGCACATTGCCAGAAAATACATCTGCGATGCTGAATTGCAATACGGGCGAGCCGCAAAATGGCGCGCACGTCCGGCAAGGTAGCGTCGTGGAGAGTATTGCCAGCAGTTCATGCTCACCTCCCCCACCTTATGTGGATGGAGGTGCAAGTACAGTTTCCAAAAATACCCAGAAAAATGTAACAAGCAACTTGTACCCTCTCTTAAGCAATTATAAAGAAAATGTTCATGATGCGGATGATGAGCCTATTGTAATGTCTGCCATTTCCCATGCTGTGCAGATGATAGATGCTGCATCACCACAATCACGAGTGGTGCCGCCATCTCCATCGGTAACAGCAAGGGAAGTGTTAGTGCCCTCTGCACCTGTAGAGGAAGTTGTTCATACCATACACAGCAGCAGCAGACTAAACCCCCAGCCAGGTAACCAGGTCAAAGGTAGCCACGCTGCCGGTCTGCATCCCATTCGGACAATAACTATTCCAAATGGAAATGCAGACGCAAACGGTATAGTGCCCACAAGGGAAGTAGTAATGCATTGTCCTTGGACAAGAGCAGAACTAAATTCCATCATAAATGATTTCCCCGCTCCCAAAAAGGAATTAGCCAAATGTCAAAGATTTTTGAGGAATTTGGGTAGTTCTCATGAGCCAACTAATAAAGATTGGCGTGTGGTGTTAAGGGCCTGTCTGCCACGCAATACCGATGTGACAAAATTTATCACGGATTGTGTATTGGATGGTGACGTTCCCTTGACAGACCAAGTAAACCAGGGTAACATTTCCCGAATTGTAACTCAATTGGGTATATATTTTCCAGTAGTAGTTAACTGGAACAAAATTTTCACCATTAAGCAGAAAGAGAGTGAGACTGCAGAAGATTACTGCGATCGGGCTCTGCAGGCTATCACCCAGTACACTGGGATAGAGGATATTAAAGATAGCACTCACCACAGGGGGATGATAGTTACGGTACTTGTGGACGGTCTGAAAGAGAGTTTAAAAACTCGGGTTCAGACCTCACAGCCTGGCTGGTGGGGACCTACAATAGATACCCTCATAGAAACCGCCATTGAACATGATAAGAACATCTCCAAAAAGAGAGAAGCCCAGAGCGAGAAACTAATGGCTGTCAGTATACAAGCTCTGGAGGGAATGACGGTAACATCACAGCCAACAGACTCACTTGCACTTGCACACACACTCACTTCTGAACAAGTATGTGCTCTCACTAACCCCACTCAACAACAAACACAACTCTATCCCACTAACCCGATGCAACCACAGGTCCCAGGCTATGCACCAACTTCTTATCCCCCACAATACCCTTACCCTCCCTATCCTTACCCATATCCACCACCTTTACCCTCTGCGCAAACCTCACAACACCACATGTCTTCACCCGAAACACTAACCTGTTTTAACTGTAAACAAACAGGACACTTAAGTAGAAACTGTACAGTAAAAGGAGTAGGGATCCCACATCAGGGAAGACCTAGATATCCCCATAAGGGATATGCACAGAGGCCAGCAAATGTTCTGCAGGCACCAGCTCCAATTGTAGCCGTAAATGCTTTATTGGAGTATGGTAGCCAATGCTAGGGGTCAGGTCATACCTGTAGTCTACAGATGGTCAGGTTAATGGGAAGTACTAGGGAAGAACCGGTCATGATGGTTGATGTAGCTGGTACTGAATATCCTTTTCTTGTAGACACAGGGGCGACCAGGTCGGTGATAAAATCTCCCGTTAATTTGCAGGTGACCAACGAGACAGTACCAACAATGGGTGTAACAGGTAAAGTGGAACATTGGCCCTGATTCAGACCCACTCGCAAGCGGCTGTCCGCTCGCAAGTGGGTCGATGGTCTGCACTGAGCATGCGCACGACGGAGGGAGCTCCGTCGTGCGCATGCGCCAGACGCGACGAGCGAAGGAAAGTCCTTCGCTTGTTGTGTCTGATCAAAGGGGGCATGCTGTCGATGTTGATTGACAGCACGCCCCCTTTGGTGGGCGTGCCTCCCTGACGGGGGCGTTCCCACGGGAATGCCTCTCGTCAGAAGCCGGCCCACTGACATCACTAGTGATGTCAGTGGGAGTGATTTTGGCTCTGATAGAGCCAAAATCACTCCGGGGCTTGCGGTTGAAAACCTCAACCGCAGGCTCCGGCTCGCAGTTTAGATGGTCGCGATGGTCACGACCATCGCGGCCATCAAACTGCACGCTCGTATAGGCTGTGGGTGGTGACCCACAGCTATACGAGCGTCCAGGAAGACGCTCCATTTTTATGGAGGGCGGCCCTCATTCAGAGCGTGCGCTCTGCTGAGAGCGTACGGCTCTGAATGAGGGCCATTATCCTTTAACAAAGTCCACAGAGGTTACTATTGGGCCGTTGCATACCAGGCATTCTTTTCTCCTGGCTGCTGCGGCTCCTACTAACCTACTGGGCAGAGACTTGTTATGTAAGATGGGATGTGTTATATATTGCACCCCTGATGGTGTATTTTTAGATATCCCAGAGAGAATGGTATACGAGGTGCGGGATATGTTAGACACTCCTCAAAGGATAATGTATCACTCTACAGTTTTAAATGAAACTCCATCACAGGTAGATGAAATGTTGTCCCGAATTCCAGATTCCCTTTGGACTAAAGATGGACAGGACACTGGATTAATGGCAAACGTAAGCCCTGTAATGGTAAATTTAAAAAGCGGAAGGCAAGCTCCAAAAATTCCCCAGTACCCACTAAAGCAGGAGGTAGAACTAGGGGTTTTTCCAATAATTGAGCGATTATTGCAACAGGGAATTTTAGTTCGTACAGCTAGTGTAGCTAACAGTCCCATCTTTCCAGTGAAGAAGAGTGGTGGGAGGGGTTATAGGCTGGTACAAGACCTTAGAGGTGTTAATAAGGTAGTAGAGAGCCAACTCCCCGTAGTGCCGAATCCAGCTGTCATTTTGATGCAAATCCCACCAAATGCAACCCATTTCACTGTCATTGACCTCTGTTCAGCTTTCTTCTCTGTGCCTCTCCATCCTGACTGTCAGTATCTATTCGCATTTACATACAGAGGTTTACAATTCACATGGACACGATTACCCCAAGGTTTTATAGACAGCCCCAGTATCTTCTCCCAGGCATTGTACGACTGTTTACAATCTTTTCAACCTGCCAATGGATCTGTTCTACTTCAATATGTGGATGATTTATTGCTATGTTCTGACTCGTTTATGTCATGTTTGAATGATACTAAACTTTTGTTACTTCATCTCTCACAAACAGGACACAAGGTGGCTAAGGACAAACTACAGCTGTGCCAATCCAGAGTAAAATATTTGGGACACTGCCTAACCCAGGGGTTACGACACCTTACAACAGATAGAATCCAGGCCATACAAAACATGACACTGCCGCAGAATCAACAGCAAATTCATACCTTCTTGGGAATGTGTGGATACTGTAGAATGTGGATACCAGGTTTTTCTATTTTGGCCTTACCTTTACAGGAATTAGTCTCTTCCTCAAAACCCGATCGTGTCATACACACAGAGGAATCAGAACAGGCTTTCCTCAATCTTAAGGATAGTCTGACAAGAGCTCCTGCATTGGGAATACCTGATTATGAAAAACCTTTTGATTTGTATTGTACGGAAGCCGATGGTTGTGCTGCAGGTGTCCTTACACAAAAACATGGTGATGCCAGTAGGCCCGTAGCATACTACAGTGCCCAATTGGACACGGTAGCAAGATCACTCCCCACCTGTTTGAGAAGTGTAGCAGCTACCGCTTTATTGGTGAGTAAAAGTGAGGACGTAGTTTTGGGCCATGATATGATTGTCTACACTCCCCATGCAGTATCTGCTCTGTTGAACTCAGCTCAAACCAGACACGTCTCCTTGGCTAGGTTCACCAAATGGGAACTAGCTCTAATTGCTCCTGCAAATATTACTGTTAAACGTTGCAGTATGCTGAATCCAGCAACATACCTACCATATGTACAACATGATGTACAAAGGGTGGAAGGAGAGGAGTTGCTGGTGGGAGGTGAGTTCGGCAGACATAATGATACGCATGATTGTATGACATATCTGAATCAGACCTTTACTGCTAGACCTGACATACATGACACACCTTTAGAGAATGTGTATGTAACTTTTTATATGGATGGGAGTTGTCATAGACAGACACAGGTGAATTATGTACAGGTTATGCTGTCGTAAATAACACAGACATCATAGAAGCTAAACCTCTCGGTCCTCCTCACTCAGCCCAGGTGGCAGAGTTAGTAGCACTGACTAGAGCATGTGAACTGGCAGCAGGCAAATCTGCTAACATTTACACTGACTCGAGGTACGCGTTCGGGGTGGTGCACGATTTTGGGGCTCTATGGCGTCTGAGAAATTTTATGACAGCAGCAGGCACACCAGTTGCACATTCCCGACACATAAAACATCTTCTAGAAGCAAACCAACTGCCCAAAGCAGTGGCAGTAATTAAATGCAAAGCCCACACATGTGAGGATGACCCAGTGTCACTGGGCAACAACAGAGCTGATGAAGCTGCAAAATGGGCAGCAGGGTTACAAATGTTTCCTCCAACTGAAACAATTATGTCATTTCAAACTATTGATATGCTGAAATTAATTGAGATGCAAAATTTGTGTTCAATTCAGGAAAAATCCATTTGGAAGTCCAAGGGGTGTGGGCAAGAGTCCTCTGGGCTCTGGAGGGACGGACATGGTAAGCCAGTAGCCCCCAAGGCATATTACCCCAGCCTGGCTGAGGCAGCACACGGTCTGACTCATCTGGGTAAACAGGGTATGTGCAAGTTGGTGAGGGCATACTGGTGCGCACCAGGTTTTTCTTCACAAGCAGAGAAGATAGCAATGTCCTGTCTGACCTGTTTGAGAAAGAACATAGGGAAAGCGATCCCTACCGAATCGTCCCACATTCCACCGACTGATGGACCTTTCTAGGTGATACAAATTGATTTAATCCAATTACCACCCTGCAGGAACCTTAAGTATGTATTAGTGTGCACAGACGTATTTTCTAACTGGGTTGAGGCCTACCCAGCGGCCACTAATACTGCTGCATTTACTGCCAAGAAAATAGTTCAGGAATTTGTATGCAGGTACAGTATCCCTAGAATCATCGAGAGTGATAGGGGTACCCATTTCACAGGTGATGTTTTTCAAAATATGTGTAAGCTGATGGGTATTAATAGCCGACTTCACACCCCCTACCGACCGCAAGCCAGTGCCAAGGTAGAGAGGATGAACGGGACTTTTAAAAATAAGCTAAGTCAAATCATGGCAGAGACTGGACTAGGATGGCCAGAAACTTTACCTTTAGGTCCTACATAGCATAAGGACCACTCCTAGACCTCCTCTGAATCTGTCCCCATTTGAAATATTGTTTGGTAGACAACCTCATTTGATTATAAGTCCACAGGAAGATCTAAAGGGTAACAACGAGGTAACTGTGAAGGATCTTATATCAATGAGTAAGCAGTTAAAGCAACAGCAGCAGAAACTGAAATTGTTGTCTAATGATATGCCTGAAATGAACTCTCATGATGTTGAACCAGGAGAATATGTAATGATCAGAAATTTCTTGCGTTCAGGTTGTTTGACTGATCGGTGGGAAGGTCCGTACCAGGTGCTGCTGACGAGTACTACATCTATGAAGGTGGCCGAGAGAGATACCTGAGTCCATTCCACTCACTGCAAAAAGGTCAATCAACCGGTGGAGAAACAAGTCGGAGACAAAGCTGATAGCGTGGATCTGTCGCTCGCGAGCTTGTTCCGGGTGGATTGAAAAGGTCGTAGTAAGATACCTGAACTGAGAGAAATTTGCAGGTCTTGTTGTGACAATGGACGGGCCTGCTGTGTTCATTTTCATATTCTCTTTTAGAGTGTTCACCATCCTGGTCAGTCCGGGGATATCCAGTATCTGTGATGGGGGACCGAATGAGGAAACGGGAGCTGATGGCAGTGCTGATGGAGTGGAATCAGGAGGAGTGCAATGCCAATCAGGAGAGTGTCTTTCCAATCTTAGTACTGTTATTGTTAAAAGAGCTGTCATTCCGGATACTCGGGGAAGGTGTGGAGGGTTATTGTCTGAAGATTCCTGTATTTGTGAGCTTTGTGGGTCCCTAGTTGATGAGAACTGTATCCAACGGTGCCAACCTAAATATAATCCGTACTGGGGTGGGTATCCTCTAGAGGATTATCATAGCATGGTAGGCAAAGTGTTAAATCAAACTGATTGCTGGGTGTGGTCACATGTGCCCCAGGGGCAGCATAACGTAGGGTTGGTGCCATTTCCGCTGAATATCACGGAAATTTTAGAATTACAAAAAGGGAAAACATTGGATGGAAAATTCCTCTCATCCAAACCACCTCATTTCAAACTCTATCAATTCCAAGTAGATAGATCACTTTTGTGTTTAAACATAACCAACCCCAATAAACCCGAGAGTTGGGAAGTGACGGGGAATAATCAGACGATGACCTTCTCACAAAGACCTGATAATGAGTCCATAAACCATAATCTATTGCACTCCATTAAGTATGGTGGGAGACATTTTAGGTATCGGTATACATTGAGTTCCACCAAAGAAATTATTGGTAAGGTGCCAAATGGTTATTGTGCTAAAATAATACAGCCAGAAACTTGCATGTACCAGATGGAAGAACCAGAAATAGGATTGTTTGCAAGGGAAATGTGCTTAATGATAATGATGCATACCATTCCTTATGTTCTCCCTGATAATGTATATTTCATCTGTGGAATAAAAGCGTATAAATGGCTCTCCCCGAGTTACGAAGGTTTGTGTTACCTGGGAAGAGTAGTCCCAGAAGTTATGACCCTCACACATGTTGAAATTCTGGGTATACATAAAAACACACCGTCACCATATCTTCACACACAATATGAACACAGAGGCAAAAGAAATATGGTACCTGGTGATATACATAAAGCCACTCAGTTAATCAGTGAGACAATTGGCTTTCAAGTTCTGGTCGCATTGGACCCACCAGGATCGCTCGGGGTACATTAAATTTTAGATATATCCAGGAACTTGCTAAATTAATAGATAATATCACCGAGATGTACGATGACACATTTAGGTATACAGGGAAAGAATTGCAAGCGTACAAAAAAGAACTGGTGCAACACAGGCTAGTGTTGAATTATTTAACTGCTGTTACTGGAGGGTATTGCATAACATTGGCCACCCAATTTGGAGTAAAATGTTGCACCTATGTCACCAATGATACCAGCGACCCTAAGGAGGTGATAGACCGGAAAATGGATGAAATTCTGCAGCTAAAGTGGGAATTTCGCAAGAACCGTAACGCTTCAGTGGCTGAAGTAGGGAAAAAGATAGAAGGATGGGTGTCATGGCTGAACCCAGTAAAATGGTTCTCAGGTCTAGGGGAATGGGTCCAGGAAGTGATCGCCAGCATAGGTAAATTCTTAATTCTTATACTGATTGTCATCATAATAATTGGCATATGCGTCCGGTGTGTTCCTATTGTGTTGAAGTGTGGAAAATGTAGAAACAGAGTGAAATGAAAGAACGAAACTATGATGTTGGTCAGTAATGACAATATGTATACTGAGGTAAATATAGAATTGCATTACAACCCTGAACTAGGAAATTTAATCATTTGATGTATTATATTTAGACATGCATAGAATGTATTATTGAAATGTTATTCATAAAACACCTCAGATGATGTAAAGTCTCAATTCCCCTTCAAGACTGCTATTATAAGACTGGTGCATTCCCACACCTTTCACATGATCTTCCAAGATCCGCGGTGTGCGTATAATAGTAGTTTTATGTCCCCACCCAGAGACACATTATTGATGGATAAAGAACCACCTTGTGCCATCCCAAAATAACACCAAATAATATGTATATGTAAGCCTAAATTAAATTCTAATAGCAGATTGTGATAGCATGTTGTTTGCTTTCAAATGGTGGACTGTCAAAGCTGAATAATTGGCTAAGGCAGGTTCAGGTTAAAATTTAATCGCGGCGATGCCAACTTGCGACTGGCCGCAAGACGCCATCTTGAAAATGACATCGCAAGACGCCATTTTGCGAATGGCCGCCTAAGCGCCATTTTAGACAAACTCACATTTTAGTACATGTGGCGATAATACTAATAGCACCATGCGTTTGAATCTTTCACCATTTCTCATACACACACTAATACACAATTGCGCTGTTAACTAGTCGCATATTAGAGAATGCATAGGACTTTGTATGAAACCGCTGTTTTATTAGCTTTATGCGCACGCATCTGCCCCAAGTTAACTAGCGTCCTTATTTCAAACCCTGAATACCCACACATTACATATTCACACATAAGGTTCAATAAGCTCTAAAGTATATGATTTAAGTTGGTTCAGTTAGTTTAAATGCTGAGAAATAAAGATATTTGATAACTAAGTTATTATATATGCTAAACAAGTCATTTTTGGAGTTGTACTGATGCGTATCCTTTTTACAGTATTCCGGTGTTATCGGTGGGGAGATTGCATCATGCATTCCCGAGTTATGGATCGCAGAGCCTACAAGCAACAAAATGTATATTTTAGAAACAACTGTTAGGATGCTACGAGAGGCGTGAAGAGGAAGACCCCCAGCTGTTAGAGGCAGGGAGAGTCTGTTTGAACCAGCCTGTTAAATGTGCTGTAACAGATGCTTCACCCCTGAGAACCAATGATATCAGCAACAGACTTCCCTATTGTCCTGTATATTCTGGGGGGTATAAATATGAGTGCATGAACGCTGGTTCTGAGTCTTTGTGCTGAATGCTGAATGACGAGGGGTCTCTTGCTGATGCCTATCTCTGGGTCCGGAAGCGCCTGCGTATGTATACTGTACTTGCGGTCTGTATAATTTCCTTTTGCGCCTAAATTGTGTCTTGATCAATTGCGTGTAACTATCTGAACTTTTACCTGAATATCACTTGTGCTTTGGAACCACAGATGCCACGTCTAAGTCTTTATTTATGGTATGACTGCGTACGCAAATTAGCGTCATCCTTAGAAGGTATAGGCAGGACATTAGAAGGTATAGGAAGGTGTATATAGAGGTTCTGATCTAGTATGATTACCATATATCCATGGATTTTATCTCTGAGCTTCCACGCTCCAAAGGACATAACACAATATGGGTAGTGGTGGATCGTTTTTCAAAAATGGCGCATTTTATACCATTAGTAGGCCTGCCATCTGCTCCCCATTTGGCAAAAATTTTTGTTAAAGAGAGTTTTAGGTTACATGGTCTTCCTAGAGAGATTGTTTCCGACCGAGGAGTCCAATTCGTAGCCAAGTTTTGGAGGGCCTTATGCAGCGCTTGTGGAACCAAATTAAAATTCTCATCAGCTTACCACCCACAAACTAACGGGCAAACCGAGAGGGTTAATCAGGGACTGGAGACCTTTATAAGACTTTTTGTGTCCTCTTCGCAGGATAATTGGGTGGACTTACTACCTTGGGCCGAGTTTTCACATAACTTCAAGTACCACACTTCCTCCAATTCCACACCTTTTTATACTGTGTTTGGTAAACATCCCCGGATTCCAGATTTCCAACATTTACCTTCGGTGGAGGTCCCTGCAGTTACTGACGTTGTAGAATCTTTTTCAGCCATTTGGAAGAAGATACATGCCTCGTTGAAACAATCATCCAAGAATTATAAAAGATTCGCTGACAGACGCCGGGTCGCAGTTCCTCTGCTGAGAGTTGGAGATAAAGTCTGGGTATCTACTAGCAACATCCGACTGAAAGTTCCCAGTATGAAGCTGGCCCCATGCCTCATTGGTCCGTACCGCATTCACAGAGTGATCAACCCTGTTGCGTATAAATTGGAACTCCCACCTCAATTGAAGGTATCTAATACCTTTCATATTTCTCTATTGCGACCTTTGGTGTTAAATTGGTTCCAAACCACCTCTCCTAAATTACCTCAAGTACAAACTTCTCAAGGTACAGAATTCAAAGTTGGGAAGATTCTGGATTCTCGGTTCAGATCCAACATTCTCCAATACCTCATTGATTGGAAGGGTTATGGTCCTGAGGAGAGGGCCTGGATCAGAGCCACAGATGTTCATGCACCTCAATTAATTCGAGCCTTCCACATCAAATTTCCTGGTAAGCCTGGTGGGTGTCCGGTGTCCACCCTGAAAGGAGGGGGTACTGTCAGAGTTCAGCCGGGGATCGGCCGTCCCTTACCGTCCCGCCGGTTTCCTCTGACTTCCCAGGCAGTCGGGCGGCTGGCGCGGCGACGTGGGAGGAGCTGAGCATTCACCTTGTAGCTGTGGTGTCAGGCGACCCGGTGAGCGGGGATCGCAGTTTCCATCATGGGAGCCGCCATGACACTTTCCCTATGTCAGTACTTCCTTCCCTGAGTGGCCCGGCTGGTCAGCTGACGCTGTGGGCCTATCAGTAGGCTTCCAGGGGTATATATCCGGCTCCTGTGCTCCAGGTAGTTGCCTGAACAATCATTGTCGCCGCTAGTGTAACTAGAGGAGTCTCGTTCCAGGTTCCCGTGCTTCCAGTGTGTTTCTTCCAGAGCTTCTGAGCTATCTCATCACAGTGCCTTTACTATCAGCAGCCTGTGTGAAAGTTAACCCTCCATCTCACCACAGTGCTTTTACCATCACAGCCTGTGTGCAAGTTAACCCTTCATCTCACCGCAGTGCTTTTAACATCACAGCCTGTGTGCAAGTTAACCCTTCATCTCATCGCAGAGCCTTTACCATCATAGCCTGTTTGCAAGTTAACCCTTCATCTCATCACAGTGCTTTCACCATCACAGCCTGTGTGCAGGTTAACTCTTTGTCTCATTGCACCCTAGTGCATGATCTCCGGCCAGCAATCCGGTATATACTTCGTGGGATATCCAGCTGTTACCTCAACCTACCAATAAATCTCCACACCTCTCTAGCCAGCACCTCAAGTGCCTTTCTCCAGCCAGGAGTTCTATCCCACTCCCCACGTGCCTATTCCAGGCATTACCCTTGGGCCACGGGTGTTTTTGATTCTCCTTTCCCTGCAGGCCTTGGTCACCAAGTCAAAGGATCGCGACCTGCTTACAGGGAGCCGCACAAGCCCATATCCCGCTTGGAGGGGTCACTGGCGAATACCTCCTTGTGAGTTAGACTCCGCACCACTGACTAGGTCTAGCCAACGACCAAGACTTGTGGATGCGAAGATCATACATCCAGGCCCCTCGCCTTCACCTCCTCCCGCAGCCTCAGACCTCGGCTTTCAAAAACCCGCCTCCCAGCGTGACACAGACGGGGCCCGAACATGTCTGCGGCGCACACTACATCAGTGGTTGAATGTCCGAGGGCAGTGCGTAACACAGAATGAGGTGGCGGTCTGACCACTCTCCTCCCCTCTTTTCCCCTCCCGTCTGCTCTTACCTACTCTCTCACACTGACTGCTGTTGCCGGGGCCTGACGTCACACTCTAGTGACTGGCCCCGGCGTAAAAATCAGTGTTCCACTTCCTGTATGCAGCCAGGCATCATGCGCCCTGCTGGGTCGGCCAGGAGAAGTTCCCTTCAGCGTCTCTGCAGAAAAACTAGATGAAAGGTAAGAGAGAGTTTCTCTTTCTCTCTCTCTTTCCTCTTTTTTTCTCTCTCTCTTTTTCTTTCTTTCTTCCCTCCCCCCCAGCTTCTCTTACCCTCTGCCCCTACCCATCACCCTCTCCCTTTTACCCTTACCATATCACCCTCTGTTTCTCCCAATTACCCTCTGTTTGTCACCCTTTCCCTGTCATCCAATGCTTCTCCCCATCACCCTATAGGTGCGTACACACGGAACAATGGAACTGGGGATGGGGTGCCAATAAAAGTGTGTACAGGGCCCCATGATTTCTGTTGCTGACCCTGTGTATAATCCATACAGCCTGTGGATGTTCTACATGCAAAAATTACAGCGGAAAATGTTTACAGACATCAGTGGGTGCTATATAAAGAAAACTGAACACACGGACTGTGGTTTGAACCAAGTATTTAGATTTGTAAACCATGCACCGTCACAGTAAAAAGAAAAAGATCTGCAATGGACACAGAATGAGCCTGCAATGATGGCCAATGAGTCTGTTCTTAGCCCATTAACTGGATTCGGAAAGATATCCCTGCCACCGGTTCAAATTCCATCAGCGGCATCCCGATGGATGAAGATCCCGACAGGGGTGGTAAGTATGCTATTCCTACCCCTCCCCCCCTAACCTTCCCTTAGTGGTGCCTAACCCTAACCCCCCTTCTCGCACTCTAAACCTAACCCTCTCGGGGTGGTGCTGAACCCTAACCCCCCTCCCCGTTGGCCTAACCGTAGCCCTCCCCGGGGGGGTGCCTAACCCGAATCTCTCCCCGAGGGTTCCTAAACCTAACCATCCCCCCCTGCTGCTAAGAACTAACAAGCCCCGCTTACATTCGTTCAGGATGCCGGCTGTCGGGATTTCAGCGTTGGGCTAAAGATAGGCATCAGGATTTCGACGCCTATCTTTAGCCCCACCTAACTCTCATCCACCTCCTGTAATACACCTCATTGAGCACAAATCCCCTGTATTGCAGTACACCTCCATGAGCACAAATTCCCTGTAATGCAGTACATCTCCTTGAGCACAAATTCCCTGTAATGCAGTACATCTCCTTGAAGACAAATCCCTTGTAATGCAGTACACCTCCTTAAGCACATTTCCCTTGTAATGCAGTACACATCCTTAAGCACAAATCCCATGTAATGCAGTACACCTCCTTAAGCACATAGGGCCTCATTCAGAGGCGGTCGGAGGATGCAAGCGGTCGCTCAGAAACTGGGCGGCCACTTGCATCCTGACCGCCCGCCTCTGTTGCGATGGTCAGAGACCATCGCGACCATCGGGGCTTACGACGAGACCCTAGGGTAGGGTCTCCCTTGTCGTAAGCCCCGGAGAGCTTCTGGCTCTGTCAGAGCCGGAAGCTCTCCACTGACATCACTAGTGATGTCAGTGGGGCCGCCCCCAAATGGTAGGCGTTCCCATGGGTACGCCTCCGTTTGGGCTGCCACCCCCCCAGCCCGCCTTCCAAACAGGGCGAGCTGTCAATCAACATCGACAGCTCGCCCCCTTTGGATCGAGACCCGCTACGACCGGAGCTGTCGGTCGTAGCGGGTCTCACACATGCGCACGACGGCGCCGTCGCCGTCGTGCGCATGCTCTGTGGGGGGCCATCGACCCGGTCAGAGCGCATTGGCGCTAACGACCGGGTCTGAATGACCCCATATTCCTTTGTAATGCAGTACTCCTCCTTAAGCACAAATCCCTTGCAATGCAGTACACCTCATTGAGCACAGATCCCTATAATGCAGGTCACCTTCTTGAGCACAAATCCCCTATAATGCAATAGATATCATTGAGCACAAATCCCCTGTAATGCAGCACTTCTCCTTGAGCACAAATCCCCTGTAATGCAGTACACAACCTTGAGCACAAATCCCCTTTAATGCAGTATACCCCTAGAGCACAAATCCCCTATAATGCAGGACACCTTCTTGAGCACAAATCCCCTGTAATATAGAACACAATCTTGAGCACAAATGTAATGCAGTATCTATTCTTAAGCACAAATCCCATGTAATGCAGTACACCTCCTTGAGCACAAATCCCCTGTAATGCAGTACATGACCTTGAGCAAAATTCCCTGTAATGCAGTAGCTATCATTGAGCACAAATCTCCTGTAATGAAGCACACATGAATTGTAACACACTTGCACTTTAATAGAGCCCACATCCCCAGTAAATCTGTACCCTAAACCTAACCCTCTCCCCTTAGTGCCTAACCCTTAACCCTCCCCCTAACCCTGCTATTTACCTTCGGGATGCCAGCAGTCAGGATTCAGGTGCCAGTATTCTAAGTGCCAGCATCCCATGTTTCGAGATATTGACCGTATCCCGTTTGTGGCAGTAACCAACAAAATAAAAATTCCTCCAGAGAAGACATTGGTGATAACGGAGTTATGCGCCAGGTTACTCCAGTGGGCACATACGTCTCTTTTCCGGCCATTTAAGAGTGAAAAAACATTAAAACTAGTTCTCAGAGGATATTAGATCCAACAGTTCGCAGTGATAGAAACCTAGAAACATAGAATTTTGACGGCAGATAACCACCACTTGGCCCATCTAGTCTGCCCCAGTTTTAATCATATTGTTACTTCAACCCTTATTGATCCTTACTTCTGAAGGATATTCTTATGTCTATTCCATGCATGTTTAAATTGCTCTACCGTCTTAGCCTCTACCACCTCTGATGGAAGGCATCTCCACTTGTCCACTTCCCTTTCTGTGATGTAATTTTTCCTCAAATTTCATCCTCCAGTTTCAGAACATGTCCTCTTGTTCTAATACTTCTCTTTCTTTGAAGAATGTCTCCTTCCTTTACTTTATTAAAACCCTTTTAATTATTTGAAGGTTTCTATACTGTCCCCCCTTTCCCTTCTCTGCTCCAAACTATCCATATTAAGATCTTTTAGTCTTTCCTGGTACGTTTTGTGGTGTAGACCTTGCCCCCTTTACCCACTGACTGTGCCATTTTCTCCACAGCTTTGCCTTTGCGCATCTGATTACTTTCTTAGCCTCCTTCTGTTTTACAAGATACACCTCTTTGTCCTCATTATTTTGCGTCTGCTTGTATTTCCTAAAGTCCATCTTTTTTGCTTTCACAATACTTGCTACCTCTTTCCCAAACCACACTGGCTTCCTTTTCCTTGTGGTTTTCCTAACCCTTTTGATACAAAGGTCTGTTGCCTTTAATATTGCACTTTTTAAATGTTCCCACCTCTCCTGCACTCGTTTTAAGTTCCTCCACTCTGCCAAAGATTCGCTTACACATCTTCCCATCCGTGCAATCCCTGCAAAATCTAACACCTTTGTTTTTGTATGGGGTGAGTCAGTATCTGTCTTTATTCTGAACCATACTGCTTGATGATCACTGGATTCCAAGTTTTCACCCACTTTTACGTCAGATATTCTGTCTCCATTTGTATGTATTAAGTCTAATATTGCATCTTTCTGAGTGGGCTCCCTCACCAATTGCTGGAGGGAGGCTCCTTGCAATGAATTCAGTATGTCCCTACTTCTACTTGCCACAGAAAATCTCCCATGATTATAACCTATCCTTTTAATGCCATTTTAGTGATGTCCTGCAATAGTTTATTGTCCAGTTCCTCTTCCTGACCTGGTCTGTAGATCACCCAAATATGAAGAATCACTTTCTCCCCTGTTTATATATTCATCCAAAGGGACTTGTTTTTTTTTTCAATACTATGTATTAATGTAGTATTTATGCTTTCCTTGACATACATTGCTAGTCCTCCTCCTATTCTTCCCATTCTGTCCTTCCTAAATAAAGTATATCCCGGTATAGCTACCGGTATGTCCCATTCATGATTTTCATTGCACCATGACTCCGTAATAGCCACAATATCCAGATCATCCCTTGTCATTATTGCAATTAGTACAGGGATTTTATTTCCTAAGCTTCTAGCATTTGCACACATTGCTCTTATAGTTTTATTTGTTTGCTTATTTCTCCTGTTCCTAGGTATGTTCATCTCTCTGCCTATGTTTATTTGGTTTTGTTCTGAATTATCTTCTGTTGCTGTGGATATGCTTCCTGTTCCATTTGCCAGCAGAAATAATACCTCTTGGTTGGGGGAGCAGATTTCTTTTTTCTTGTTTGGTTCACTTTCCCCCTCTTCTAGTTTAAATAGTTCTACTTAAATTGTTCTACTAGTCCTACTTGAGCTCAGCAGATGACGAGATGAGTTTGAGGTTCTACCTCAAACTCCTTTGGGTCTCTTACAACCACTTCCGCTGACTGATTGTCCGTGGACCCATATCTCTATGGACATTTTTACGGATATACCCCTCTGTCAAGTTTCAATATGATCGTGCTGGATAGATTTTTTAAAGCTGTAGCTCGTTGTGTAAATGCTTTAACATCAACCTGAGTTTCTCTTCAGTTTATCACCCCCAGAGCAATGGACAAATGGAACGAGTAAATCAAGACATGGAGAAATGTATTAGAATTTACATTTCCGCCAATGAAGATGACTTTGTCGTTTTGTTGCCATGGGCGAGTTTGCCCATAATCTCTTACATGACACGTCTGGACATTCTCCATTCTTTTTTCAATAAGACTTTCATCCTGGATTGCCTGAACTACTAGTATGCCATTCAGTATCTCTACCAGCCTCTCATAGCACCGTGAAACATTTTATCCACATTTGGAGTGAAGTAAAACAAAATTTAAATAAAGCCTCTGCTCGGTACAAGTTTTTCTCCGACAGGAAGAGAAAGTAATCTCTGCTACTAAAACCTGGTGATAAGGTGTGGCTTCCAGCTTGACATCTGCGGATAAAAGTTCCTACCATGGAGCTCACTCAAAGATATAATATTCCTAATCACGTCCTTCAGGTAGTTAACCCAGTGGCATTTCGATTGAAACCTCCAGATAAACTCAGAATACCTTCTGTTTGCACCCACTGTATGCTTTCCTGGTATGAGGGTTCGATTTCAGTATCCAAATAAAGGTATATACTTTCAGTGATCCACTAACTACAGTAGGAAGAATTCTCCAAAAAGGAGCAAACAGTTTTAAGAACTACATCTACTGAGGAATTATTAGCCTATTTTAGGACTTCAGATAAGTGTACGCACCACAAGGATCGTCATCTAAAGGGTTATAAAGATTGAAGTCCATTACAAGCGATTTTGGTGTCCTCTTTGCATTTTTGTGTAATTATAATCTTGTACTGACAGGGGATCTGTGGGGAGGAGCAACCTACAAACTCATTTAGTTTTGTAAACTATTTAAATATTGTGATTTAATTTTTAGCGCAGGAAAAGGAATTGTTTGTGTGTGTGTGTATATGTGTGAATGTCTGTGTGTATATATAAATATATATATATATATATATTACACACACCCACCATCACCACCAATCAATAGTCCAAATATATGCAAATCAACCAATACAAGGAAAAGAGGGCACTCATCAAAATTGATTGTAGTTCACAGGGATTTAATTTTTATAACTCATGCCATACAGCCATAGTCAACTTTGACGTTTTCATTCACTAAGAATCCTTCTAAAGACAGCAGAATTATAACATCACAGCATAAATCTCTGCATATGTTGTTTATGCTGTGATCCCCAGAACTTGGAGATGGAACCCACTACTGGGACCTCAGAAGCATACAGCCAATGGAGACTCAAAACCGGCACAAGGTAAAACTGGAGTCAAGAACTCAGGACTGAAACCAGGGAAGAGGAACTCAGGGCAGTACACTGAATACAGGAGCACAGACCTGGAACCTACACACTGATCTGCAGAGCTGGAATTGGAACCTGAAACACTGCAATAGGCCCAGCTACCAGATACCCAAAACTAGAGACCAGACACCTGCAACCGATGGTATGCTAGCAGGAAATCCGGAAACTTGCAGTACATGGTAGATAGGCAGGTGTTTGCAGAAAGCTGAATACTGGCTGAGAACAGGTGCAGATGGTAATGCAGAGTACTTGATGGAGATCAGGCAGGTATGGTAATGCAGAAAGTTTTGCTGGAGATCAGGCATTGAGTGTAACAGAGCACTTGCAGAAGATCAGGCAATTAGTGTAACAGAGGAGAGCAGGAGATACAGGTACAGAACAGGAGCAAGTGGAACTAGGAGCTATAGAAGTGCGTTTGTCACGACCCTGGCTAGTTTTTCACCTTTCTGCCTTGAGACTTACCCCTGCCAACTGTCCCATGGATCTGTATGTGCGGTACGCCTGGGAGATCTGCTCTAATCATGCTGGCTGCAACACTTCTGTGTATACATTTGGACTATGCTCTCCTTTCCACAGTGATTATTCACCTGGGCCCTTTTCTGTCTGTGAACACTGCTAGCCTTGATTGAAATTGTAGGTGTAGTTCGGACTCTCAGTACTGCTGATATGATTGCTTCCTCTGCATGTTGTGCCCTCCACCACTCAGAGTGCTTCTGCCAGACCACCTGCCGAATCCACCAATTCCTGCCAGACCCAGGGTATAACAATCATCCTCTGATAGCATTCAAGGCCTGAGCATCTCGTTACTTCCCGTGGTGTACAGATTGTGCTACTGCTGTCTCCCTGTGTACAAGTGTATCCCAGGCTCCTGCTGGCAGCTATACCTAGCACATCTGGAAATCCTGCTGGTTCCCAGACCAGTTCATCCAGTAATCCTGCTGGCAGCTATACCTAGCACATCCGGAGAGCCTGCTGGTTCCCAGACCAGTTCATCCAGTAAACCTGCTAGCAGCTATACCTGGCACATCCGGAAATCCTACTGGTTCCCAGTCCAATTCTGCAAGCCTACCTACTGGTACTCCGTCCAGCTCAGTAAGCCTTCCTGCCGGTCCCAGTCCAGTTCCTCCAAGTATTCTACTGGTTTCACTCCAACGTTACAAGTTTCCTGTTCCTGTCATTATTCATCAAAGGCAGTTCTCACTGCCATACAAGTCATATGCAAATAGAGCTATTTATGTCATCCATGGTTCCAGTCAAGCAGGTCTCCGCTGAATCCAGTTCAACACCTTAGTCAGGGAACTCTCAAACACCAACCGTGACAGAGTTGTTCTGGCAATGAATAGATCACATGAGCAGGTTGAAATAGGGCATTCTTGGCGCCTATTGATTAGAGTGAGTCGTGAACTCTGGATGCGATTGGACTGGAGACTTAACCTGAGAGGAAACCAATATGGCCACCTTCATGCAGCCAGAAAGTTTGTGTACAATGGAGAAGCTGTGCTTTAGAAATGCCGTAGATAGCCCGGGGAAGTACAGGCAACCATGATGTGAAGGCGCTGGACAGGATAAGTGAGGCTAAGTCCCTGATGTGTGACAAATAAGTTAACATTGGGGAAAATACAAAATATGACACGAAATAAAGGTTACCAATAGCCTAATTTGACTAGATTGTTTCATACTGATGCAGGGACCTAGATTGGGTCATGATCGTGCAGGGGCCTAGATGGAGTCCTAATGATGCACTGGCCTAGATAGAGGAGAGTCCCATAGGGTTTACCAGTGTAGCAGACATACTGTATAGGCTGCTGAAGTACTTAAGTCCTTCCCTGGTTTACTGGTCCTTATTAGGTAGAGTGTTATAGAATCAAAATGAGTGGCTGTATGTTCTTTCTCGCAGTGGGTGCATGGCACACTACTGAAGGCTCAGTCCAATAGATGAGAAGGTGCTGCCTGTGATCACATAACTGCAGTCATAATTTTCTGCACACTAAAAAGTCCAAGCACATTTCCCAGAGGGTCCCAATAATGTTAAGGGGCCAGGATGGTGCTGAGGGCAACAATGTGTAAAGATAAGGTGGCACGGGGGCCTGCTGTCTTGTAGTCCCAGGTGAAGTAGAGGGTTCAGTTGATGGGAAAGCCCTTGTGGAACCCATCACTTACGAGACCTCATCCTCCCACCATGACACACAACCACGCAGTCCTATAAAACATACAGACACAGAATACACCTTTAACAAAATGGAACCCTCCACTTCCTCCCCTCCAATAATAAACTATAATACATTGGACAAATCAATACCGATCATTAGAGTGCATGATTATAATGCATGCTCAAATTGTTTCTCACACCACAATACACCATTACCCTGTGTCACATATCTGGGTTCCAGGCCCCATTGTTGCCTCATGGCTATTGGTGCTCCTGCTGGGCGCTGGAGACATCCCTGAATTCCATGTCTGCCAACCAGCCAGGTGGTTGGTGTGCCTCCAGTCTCCTCTCCCAAACCCATGGAGTATGGGTGCCACCATCTTGGTCACTATCACCTGACTGCCTAACTTCCAATCAGGTACCACTATCACAACCTATCAGGGACATGGGTGTCCTATTTAAGCCTGCTCTGGCATTGGACTCCTTGCCAGAACAACTTTTTTCCTGAGACCTGCCTCCTGGCTTAGTGTGCCTGCATCTGTTCCACTCTGTTCCTGGTCTCCTGCTGACTCTATCATCACTCCAAACTGTGAGCTATACAGCAAGTGCCATCTTCCACTCCATGCTGTGCACTACACACACCAAGTGCCAGCATCCGCTCCAGACTGTGTGCTACATACAGCAAGTACCAGCATCTGTTTCAGACTGGGCACTATACACAGCAAACTACTACATCACTTCCAGGCTGTGCGCTATATACACATCAACTACTACATCCATTCCAGGCTGTGCGCAATACACAGCAAGCTACTACATCAGTCCCAACTGTGTGCTATATACACAGCAACTACTACATCTGTTCCAGGCTGTGCATCATACAGAAACTTCAACATCTAATCCAGACAATACTCCATACGGTTGACCACATTATTCATTCTGTATATGTATGTGGTCAAACTCCATACATCCAGGTTGTGCCCTGCTTCTCACTAGTGCTAGACAGTGTGCTGTATCTAGCTGGAAAGCAGTCGGGAAGCCGACGGACGGAATCCCGACTGCCGGCTTCCCGACTGTCTAATCCCAGCAAGGGTTAAATGACAGTTGTCGAGATCCCAACGCCTGTCATTTTACCTACGCCGGGAGCCCGACACCCGGCAGCCTGACCGAAGGTAAGCCAGAGGCGGACAGCAGCGGGGGGGGAGGGTTAGGTTAGGGGCTCCCTGGGGAGAACTTGGGGTTAGGCACCCCGGGGGGGAGGTTAGGGTTAGGCACCCACCAGGAAGACTTAGGTTTAGGCAGCGGGGAAGGGGGGGTTAGGGTTAGGCACTGGGGGGGGAGGCTAGGTTTGGACACCCCTGAGAGAGGGTTAGGGGGGGGAGAGGGTTAGGGGTACTTACCTTCACCCATGCCAGGCCTCCGATGTCGGGATTTGAACCGATCCCATCTAGCTAACGTTGCCAGAATTCAGCAGATCATGCCATCTACTTCAGACTAGGCAAAGATTCAAGTATGTTTCTCAGCTGTGTATTATATTTGCTAAGACTCATCTACCACACTCCTGGTGCCCCAGTGTCTGCTACCTCTCTCAGCCTGATCCAGTTTGTGTTTTCCATTTCACATATCAATTAGTCTTCTTCCAATTTGCCTTAATATTCCAGCCTGCTCTGCATTTGGCCTTTTGCCCACACTGCTACTATACTGCATTATGAGGAGCTTCGTCAAGCAGAATACTTCATACACTCTACTAATACAAAAGCCAACTTTAAGGTTCCTGACCCGAGACAACAAAACCCTAGTGACCTGACACCCCACACCTTACACAAAATCAATGCACACTGGCCTGCACATCCACTCCTCATTATGACCAATAACAACACAACCCTTATAAACCCATAGATACGTATTACACCAACAGTTGGCAATGCAATTACTACTGCACCTTTCACCCACTTTACATAACAATCTGCACTTCGTCACAGCACGCACAATCTCATGCCACGTCCCTCCCAATCACTGCACACGCCCACTATCATATACATCAGTACCCCACTTCTATCCCACTACAAAACATCCAAGATTACTATCAATATTGCAGATTTCACATTGCATTTACTGTATTCATATTCATCGGATTCAGCAGAGCACTGGACGTCACTGATAAAAATTAGGCATTATTGGGCAACACTGCCATGACATATCAATAGACACATTCACGCCCAGCCTCCACTCCATTGGATGCACACCCTCACATGACCCATCCCCAGGTGCCGCTCCCATTGGCTGGTGTGCCATCATGTGACACCATCATCACACCCAGAAGTCCTACAAATACTGGGCACCAGGAGATACACATTGCAACCTCCTTGAAAAAGGATATATAGAGCCGAAATGCATCAGAACCACACTGCCCACCAGTCACCACAACCCACCACCACTATGCACCCTGCTACCCTGGGATTCAGCTGTCCCCAATAGGTGATGGTTTTAATTTCCACTTCTTGTATTGGACTATCTATAACACCTTTTGCCACCGGCAGCACCTGAAACTGCCAGAAGAGCCAGACCCCTTGGACCACTGGCTCACCATATGTAGGAAGCTTCCATTTGCCCAGAAGTGAAGTTAGGACACCTCCCAGGAGAAGAACAACTCTCCAGACTAAAAATGCACTGCATCTCACAAGGGCTTAAACTACAGGTGTAGCACTACAACTGCCCACCTACCGGTAGTTTTATTTTTTCTCAGTATCCCTATCATTGTGGGATTCTGACACCACATCCCCCTCCATGACACCATTAAACACACCAATACTAAAGTAGCGCTGATACAACCACTACTTGTAAATAAATGATTGTCCGAACCAGTAGTAATTTAAAAAATAAAATAAAAAGTATAATTTATTCCTTAATTTTGAATAAATTGATTGGGAAAGCAGAGCTTCAAATATAATACTCTTCAGTCCAAAATGCTCTCTGTCTAACAGGTAGAGCAACCTTAAATACACAATAAAAAAATAGATGGAGTGTATAGAAATAGGGTCAGTAATACACATCATACTGGATTCATAACAGAGTTAATAACTGGTGCAAAAACATGTCAGTCAAATTACAGAACGCTCAATTGGATCTTCCGGTTCTTCCTTCGAAATCCGGTTATTGTAGATTTATGCAACTTCAGTTTCTAGACTGTTCCGATAGTATGGCTGGAAACATAGGGCCTGATTCAGAGCCGCTCGTAAGCGGCCGCTCGTTCGTTCCGAGCGATGTTAGCCCAACTGCGCATGCGTACGGATCGTTATACGCATGCGCTAACCAGTCAGTGCGGCCGAAATTCATGTGCTCGCAAAATAGCGAATGCCTGTTAATTTGAGTGACAGAAAGAGGCGTATGTGGGTGGTAACAGGGGAAGGTGCTTGAAAATGGGGAGTGGAAATCAGAACGCAGGCGTGCTTAAAGGTCAAAACGGGCGTTTTATGGGTGTGCATATTTAAAACAGCAGCGTCATTGATCACATCACTGGGTTATTTTATAGTCAGAACTGCTCGCAAAATTGTGGTAGCAAACACCAACCCCAAGAATAGCGAGCAGTTCATACCCTTGTCGATGTACTCGATTAATCTAATAAATAGCGGATATGACGTAGGATGCGAGCGGCCAGGGGGCGTATTTTTCCAAAAAACTAAAGCAAGTTTTGTTCACTCGTTCAGACATAGAGGCGTGAACAGACCGCAAACAGTGAACGGTTCATTTGAATAGCCACCCCTTGTTTTAGAACGAACGACCGCAAATAGCGAGTGGCTCTGAATGAGGACCATAGTTCAATGAGTTTGTTTATAGACTTTCTAAAGTTGTCGGTTTACTCCTTAGTCCATATTTTTCTTCTTGTATGAATGTATTATGAGAAAACTATGCGGCATATTAAATTAGCTGCGGGACTTACAGTGGGCTTTTAGCTCCTGGGTTAAGTGTCTGGAGCTATTCAATTATTTCCAACAGTGAGACCCATATCCCGTGGCAAGCCCCGAGATTCTGGGTTAAGTGTTCGGAGCTATGCAGTTACCTCGCACAGTGAGCCCACGGCAAGCCCAGGCAATAATCGAATAGCTGGGCACCTAACCTGGGAGTTAAAAGCCTGCGGTAAGTGCCGCAGCTAATTTGAATATGCCCCAAGTGTAGTTTTTGTGTGAATACAGGACCTGTCGATATATGGTCATCCCATAACTTTCAGTAGCCAAGTGTTTATCTTAAAAAGAGACTTTGGTTATCAAAATAGATTACTTGTTATAAAATCTACGGTTTGAGGTATTTTCTAAAGAGTGAAATAAAAACAATTATGACATATGGGAAAAAATAGTGAAAGGAGAAAAAATATGTTTATAATATTGCAATGTAATTGAAAAGAGGATTGATTATCAATTGAATCTTTTACCAATATTTTCCCACTTTAGCAATAGTAATATAGAATGAATTTGGGTAATATTAATGAAAACTATTGCACAGGTCACTGGAAAATATTTCAACGTTAAATTGTACAAGAAAAATTACTGTGACAATCTGTTATCTGCGGGCAGTATCTCCTTTTCTACAGTTACCTTTAGAACACTTTGTAAATGTCCCCAACACATATCTTGGCACATACTCAAGGTAAACTGCCCCTGTTACCTGCATAGAAATATTCCCCTTAAGATAAATGAATTCAGTAATGCACACACATACCATAAACATACTATGTATTTTGTATTATTGTGTCTTTATATAGTAACCAGTGATTTATGTTCATTTCTGTTTCCCTGTGTGTCAGTACATATTTAGAGTACCAGTAAAACTTGAGAATTAACATTTTTCTTTTTAAACCTGGTCAGGTTATTTAAGTGCTTCATGTGTATGTTTCTATTAAATAAATAATATTTGAAATGTATTTCTGGTTATTTAGAAACTGGAAAGATTTAAGTTTATAAGATGTCTGTGAAAGTTTGAAGCTTCAGCTTGATAAATCTGCAGATTTGTACTCAGAACCTAAAAAAATAGCAAAAATCACGAGTTTTACTTTTAATAACTGCGATCCGCACTACACTGACTGAAACGGACCTGGACCGCGGCCAGCAGTGCCCAGGGCAAGAGCTCCGACTGCCCCCCCTAGTTACTCCACTGCTGTCCAGCATCTACATGGCAGCCAGTATTTACCCTGCATGCAAAATAGATAAAAGTATTTACACTCCTTACATTGCAACATATACAAAGTTACCGTTTTTTTTTTTAGCTTCGCTCCCAACTCTGAATCGGCCCCACTGTGTTGTTTTCTTTTAAACACATTTTATTTCCATGTACAACTATGAGTTACATAAGATATAGACACGCTTTGATATAATTTGGTTAGATATCAATGAATGAGGAAATGTTTTCTAAAGATGCTAAGAAGCCCATCAATGTTTAATCAAGCCTGATAATGCAAACCTTACAATAGTCTAATAAATCAGATCAAACTTTGCCCATATTAGTATAATTCAGCCTTGCAGTCTTCAATAAATCCTCAAACCAACAATGATATAGAAATATGAGGTCTGGTCATGTTTAAAGTATAATGGGGCCTAGTCATCATCACTCATTTTTTACAAAAGCAGGTGAAAATTTATATTTTCAAATACTTTAGTAAAAAATAAGTGTCAGGGCCATTCATCAACTTCTGAAAAAGCATTTTTTTTTTAAGTTTATGGTGTTACTGAACGCCACTCTGAGATGGCGTTCAACCCACGATAATCTTCACAGGCTGCTGTTTACACGCAGCCTGTGAAGATTTAAATGCCAGCCACAGCAGAGGGATCTATTAAGATCCCTGCCTGCTGTGTCTGCCCTGCAGAGCCCCAGAGCTAAGAGCTCCAAGGCACCGCCGACAGATGTGGCGGTTTCAGGGGGGGGGGTGTCGTGTGATGGGACACCCACGATGCCACGGGGGGGGGGGGTCGGACGCCCGCGGCTGGGGGGGAATTGGACACTCGCGGGGGGCGGATAGGACGGGATGCCGGCCGGCGATGTACTGCTGCCAGAATCCCACCGCCCGGCAAAATGACGCTGCCGCTATCCCGAAGGGGTCAGGATACCGGCGTTGGCATCCCGAACGAAGGATCAGGGGTGAGTATGCTCGTTAGCCCGTGGAAGGGGGGGTTTTGGGCCCCCCCAGGAAGGTTTAGTGTTAGTGTCAGGCTGCGGGTAGGGGGAGTTAGGGTTTCACACCACCGGGGGGAGGTTAGGCACCCCCCACGGGAGAGTTAGGTTTAGGGTATGTGAAGGGTAGGTTAGGGTTAGGCACCACTTGGGGGAGGTTAGGGTTAGGCACCATTAATGGTGGGTTGGGGGGGGAGGGTTAGGTTACGTACCGCAGCTGTCAGGATTCTGCACCTTCAGGCTTTCAGCGTCGGGATCTAGTCAGCCGCCGGTATTTCATATCCAACCCGGATCAGACTCCCATGGGGGAGATTTGGACACCCGCGCATGGGGGGGGAGGGGGGGGAAGGCAGCGGGGATAGAGAGGGGAGTGGCATGCAGCAGTGAGGAAGTCCTTGAGGATACTTCAGCTGCAGGGGAAGTATCACTTTTCCGAAAGTCTGACTCCGCAAAAAGAGCATCTTTTTAAAAAACATTTTTTAAACTAGCAACGACTTTAAAACATACTTATCACTAGTGATAATTATGTCATGATGAATTACACCCTATATGTGATATAATATAACATTAGAACCAAAGTGCATGTCATTGATGTAACATGAAGAGTATTTGAAAAAGCTAGTCATTATCTTTAATTTAAAATGGGTTTTTAATTTTGTGTTAATATCGACCTAGCTCATTCTAATGTGTCTATGTACTAAGGGCCTGATTCATTACAGATCGCAGATACTACAACCATCCCACGAAATTGGACAGCTTTTTGTTTGGTGCTGGACAGGATTAGTCACACCTTTTGTAGCAGGTCCCAAGTTTTTAATTTTATCAGTTATTTTATTTTCTGTTTATCTGTCCTAAGGGGTGCCTGTGCCGCTTCTCCTACTACCTCCACCAGTGCCGTAATACCAGAAAGCGGTCTGTTGATTTCGACGGGCACCAGCGGGGTTTTGCTAGCCGCTCCACTGGGGACACAAGGCTGCAGCCGGGAAATCGGAGAAGAACCGGTAAGGCAATTCCCCACTTGCAAGGAATCGCATGTTGTGCCCTTACTTCCGGCGGTGGAGACCCACTGGAAGACGCTGTAGTGGGGCAACTGGTTCGTCTGCTACTCCACTAGACCACTGGGGTGGTTAAAGGCCGGTGTCTGGGACCATGTAGAGGCCAGCGGCACCCATCGGTTGATGCAGCAGTGGGGAGGTAGGCTTTCCCCCGGCAGTCTCTCCCCCAGCCAAGAGCGTGATGCCTCACAAGAGTTTTCCCGCTTCTGGGCTGCTGCTCCTACTCACCCTCCTATATGAGACACTCAGTAGCCATTAATCAGGGCTTTTCTGAAGCTACAGGTCTCAGGAGTGTCCGGTCCAGTCTCCCTGTATACCTCTCTCTGGGGCCAGATTATACAGCACACAAATCCTAGCAGCCCCTGGAGGCTTAAGTAGTTGATTTAGTGCCCATTTTAAGTATATTTATATGCACTGTACATGACTTGTGCTAGCTCTGTTGTTGTGATATACTGTCTTAAACTTTCTGACTGTCAGTTATATCTATCCCTACAGCTCTTTCTCAAACTCACAACTACCAGGTGTGTAGGGGTTTATTAGTACTTCACATTTACTTGTATTTGTGAAGGGTGTCACTTTGCATTACTAGTGTGATGACCAGGGTTTCTCGGCATAGGGGATGACGGGTATTACCTGTGAGGGTGCTATGGCATGGTCCTTCCAGCAGAGGGGCTGGTGTCTGGCAGCGGGCGTTGGCTGTGTGAAGTGTTCTGAGGGCACTGTGTCATTCTAGCCAGGGTAGGCCTGGTGGTGTTTCCATTCCGCTCTGGTATGGACGCCGCCATGTTGCCTCTGGTCATGTAACTTAGCTGCTCCAGTCCTGGTGTGTCACATGCTCTCTCTGACCTATCACGATTCTGCACTGGGTACTTAAGGGAGTTCAGAGCTTCCCATAGTTGCCAGTGCAACGTGCTTCACAGCGCATGCTGTGAGAGAGTTCCTGTGCTCCTGAAAACCTGTCTGAGTGCTCACTGTGCTCTTGATGAACCCAGCAGCCTACATCGCCCTGCCTGCTCCCAGTCTCCTTCTGGAACCATCCTACACTTTCCCTGCATCCTACCCTTTCCCTGCCAAAGGACCTGAGTGTGCAGTTAACCCTGTACCTACACTGCCTCCATTCACCTAGCTCTCTGATTCTACACTGAGCCGTCTCAGTACAACTCTCCATTCAATTCATCAGCTGCTGCTAATCCAATTACTCTATAACCTCTCTGGATTTCATCTCACCAGTATCAATCAGTAACTGTTATCCTGTCTGCAGCCTTACAGTGACCTTTTGGATTACAAAGACTTTTATTAGTTCTGCCACTACCCAGACATTATTTATTCTTACTTCACTACAGTTTCTAATCATCACCATCCTCTTAATATTCTGGACTTTATTTTATCCGTGTACATGTCTGCAAGTTCACCCATCAAAAATCCCACTTTTCAATTTAAATCTGTCAAAATGTCTGCTCCTATTACCACCCCGGGTCCACAACAAACCCAGATCCTAACAATTAGCTAGACACTTATTGTGTGCTACTTATTGGTTATTTCTATGTTTTCCAAAGGCAAGGATAAACAGGAGGCTGAGGCCATTGCGCTGGTTACATGCAAATCCTGTTTTGCAGGCTTGCCCTCTCAGGATTTCATGCAGGATGGTCTATGTGCTAATTGTTATCAATATGCTCACTAGTCTACCTTACAAGTCCCTGTACAGGAGCCACCTTGGGTGTTCTCCTTATCCCAGGTCATGACACAGCTAGTGGATAGTTTATCAACTCCCATGCTGCCTCCCACCATGGGGTACCCACAGCTATTACAGCCTACTTTGTTGGTACCCCCTATGCATCCTCCTTGGATGAATGTTTATGCCCTTGGAGATTCAGAATATGGCTCAAAGGTCTGCCACCTCTCAGTAAAGGTTACAGGCAGACAGACCATTAGCCACCAAAGCACATAGGTAGACTGTATCATCCTCCCAGTCTACCCAGCTTTCGGATTCTGACGCATCATCTGAGGAGGCAGATGATGCACAAGGTTCTCTCTCCGGGTCGCACTCAGGTGAGCAGCATTTTCAATCAACAGTGGATGTTCCTGCTTTAGTGAGGGCGGTTAAATCAATCTTGAATATAGAGGATGATGAACCGGCCCTAAACCTAAAACACTTTATGAGGTGGTTAAGGCTGATTTCCCTCAATCAGAACAGCTCACTGAGGTCACGGGAGAAGCTTGGGGTACTCCTGGCAAGCGGTTCCAGGTCTCAAAAAGACTAGCGTCTTTTTACCCTCTCCCTACTAAGAAGTGTACTAAGTGCAAAGTCTCTCCCACTGTTGATTCGCATGTGGCACGCTTAGTCAGAAGCTCTACGCTGCCTTTATCGTCTACATCCTCCCTTAAGGATGCCACGGATAGAAAGCTAGAAACCTGCCTCAAATCAGTCTACTCACTTTCTGGCACTATCACTAGGCTAACTATGGCTGTGGCCTGGGTGACTAAGGCTATTGAAGGATGGGCAAAGGCCCTGGAAGAGAGCCCTGGTAGCGTCTGATGGCAGGAACAACTGGCTTACATTCCCCATATTCAGGAAGCGGCCTCTTATTTGGGAGAAGCTGTGTTGGATACTTGACTCCTTGCCTCTAAGTCATCTGCGACCTCGGTAGTCACCCACCGGGTCCTTTGGCTACAGTACAAGAAGACACTCGATTCCTTACCCTTCTCTGGAGACAGGCTGTTCGGCGCAGAGTTGGACAAGATTGTGGCTACTGTGGCAGCCTTAAAATCTGCCTTTCCACCATCAGCAGCTGCCCCTAAGCCTAGGCTATCCTCTTCTCGGTCCTTTCTCCCCCAGGGTAAGGCAAGAGGACAGTCCTTTCCTAGGCAGTATAGTTCACACAAGACCACCAAGCCGCGAGTCAAGCAGCCTTGGTCGGCCAGACATCCGGCTTCCAAGTCAGACGACAAACCTTCCGCCTGATGCGCCCTCCTGGGGGATCCCAGGGTGGGGTCCGACTTCTTTGATTTGCAGACTCGGCGTCAAACAACAACAGATGCCTGGGTCCGAGAAGTGGTCTCTCAGGGGTATGCTCTCACCTTCCTGAGGCATCCTTCCCAGCTATTTTTTTGTACAGGTCCACCATCAGACCCTATCAAGGCCTTGGCCCTGCAGAAGGCCATTCACTCCCTGCTGCGTTCAGGTGTGATAATACGGTTCATTCGGCTCAGGGAGGAACTGGTTTTAATTCCACTCTCTATTTGATTCAAAAGACGAATGGGTCTCATCAGCTTATTCTGAATCTCAAACTCCTCAACAAATTTATCTGAGTGCCCAAGTTCCGCATGGAAACTCTACAGTCTATTGTCGTGGCATTGGGCCTGGGGATTTCATGGTTTCTCTGGACATTCAGGATGCATACCTGCATGTACCTGTTACTCCAATCCACCAACGGTTCTGCAGCAACATTACCAGTTTTGGGCGCTGCCCTTTGGTCTGTCACTGGCCCCTCGGGTCTTTATCAAGATAATGGCGGTGATGGTGGCACACCTCAGACGCCAGGGAGTCAGAATTCTGCCATACGTAGAATGGCACACTCACCGGTTGAACTTGAAAAAGGTCACAGCAGTGACTGAAACGCGTAGTTGTTCCTGTAGCTCTTGGTGCTTCACTACTTTCGAATTGGTATACCAATACCCACCTGGAAAGGCACGCGGCGGTCAGTGGCACAGCACCACTATACCTGACGAAGCGACGGCGGCCAGCGCTCCAGCTCTAAGACTGGATTGAATGCGGCGCTGCAACTACAGCTTCTCCCGCTTGTCAGCTAATATCAACGGATGGTAAGTCAGGCTGGACATGATCCTATGTTACCCTGACCTGCTCTAGGGGGATGCCCCTGCTTGCCGTCAGTGTTTGGGACATTTCATTTATTTGGATATGCTTGTATACTCTAGCTATTACCTGGAGGTAATATATTGACTTTTCTATTCTCCATATACACTAGGAGGATTACCTGGATATTCACAATACAAATCAATACTAAGTGATCTTTATTGAGATAACCTAGATATAAAGAACATTTTATTCGTTCAAGCTGCCAATACTCTATATACAGGTTTATAACATAATATACTGTTATGTACAGAATGCTGCTAATTTAAATTTTTTAAGCTGTCATGTTTTATGCTATATAATGGACACATTCCTACTTGATATATATATAGAAGTAGTGGTTATATTTGTTTTTATTTTGGATAGTGCATATAAGTGCTCATAGTGATACATGTTGTACTTATGCTGTTTTTATTTAGACAATATATGGAATGAATAAATATAATTGATAGTACTTGCACTCCAGTGCAGAAATTCTTTCTTTTTGTCTAAATTTGTGAGTTTGGCAACACCTCATATCATTCTGCTGTATAGACCATTTATCAGCAGTTGGTCAATTAGGCGCTGAGATTACTAGAACACTCACCAATTGTGTTATAATGCCATCCCAGCTGCCCGTGGACTGCCTGCAAACACACGGCTGGATCATCAATTGGAAAAAGTCCTCCCTATCTCCGACACAGTGGATGATACAGCTGGGGGCACTCCTAGATTCTCAAATACAGAGGATCTTTCTGCCAACAGACAAGATTTTGACACTACACTTGCGTGTGCGCAGCCTGCTCACTCAGCAATGCAGGTCCTGTGGTCCATGGTATCCACCTTCGATATGGTGGAATATGCCCAGTTCCACTCCAGGTCCCTTCAACAACTAATTCTTTCCCGGTGGAATGGACAGTATCATTTCATCTGGTCCCAGACGATCGTCCTCTCTCCGGAGGTTTGGCTTTTCCTGGAAAAGGATCGCCCCTTCTGGATTTCAGATTGGGAAATTCTCACGTCAGATGCCAGCCTTCACGGATTAGGTGCGGTAATTGGTCATCATACCTTTCAGGGACGGTGGACATCTCAGGAAAGTCACCTGCCCATAAACATTCTGGAGCTTCCAGCAGTGTACAGAGCACTCACTCGGGTGCATCGCAACTGCGGTAGCGTACCTCAACCATCAGGAAGGCACGCGAAGTCGGGCAGCCATGCGAGAAGTGGCAAACATCCTGGTCTGGGCCAAATGTCATCTCCCGGCAATCTTTGCAGTGTTCATTCCCGGAGTCCTCAACTGGGAAGCGGACTTCCTAAGCCATCAGGACATACATGCCGGAGAGTGGACTCTCCACCCGGATGTCTTTCAACTACTAGTGGACAAAAGGGGCCTGCCAGACGTAGCCCTCATGGCCTCAATTCACAACCACAAGGTCCCCAGGTATGGGTCCAGGACCAGAGACTCCTCAGCCAGCTTTGTGGACGCTCTGGCAGTGAGGTGGGATTTCAATCTCGCATACCTCTTTCCTCCGATCTCCCACCTCCTGAAGGTACTTTGAAAGTTCAAGCAGGAAGGCAGTACAGTGATTCTAATAGCCCCAGCCTGGCCCAGGCAACACTGGTTCACCGACCTACGGAGTCTCTCCATAGACACTCCCTTTCCACTTCCTCTACGGCAGGACCTGTTGACGCAAGGACTTACTTCGGCTGTCTTTAACGGCACTGCTCTTGAGTCATCCCTCTTAAAGGCTAAGGGTTTCTCTAGCTCTGTGGTCCAGACCAACCATGCTCAGGGCCCATAAGCCTGCCTTGACACGCATCTATTACAGAGTTTGGCACTCTTACTTTCAATAGTGCTCCTCCAGAGCCTATGACCGTACAATTTTTAGGGTCTCCTTGCCTTTCTTCAGGCTGGATTACACCTTGGTCTCCACCTGGCCTCTCTTAGAGTTCAGTTTTCTGTGCTGTCAATCTGGTTCCAGTGAAGGATTGCTCTCCTGCATGATGTTAGAACATTCTTTCAGGGTGTTTTCCATCTTGGTTCTCAGGGCTTTACAGGCTCCTCCGTTTGAACCTCTGGGCTCAGTAGACTTCAAGTGGCAAGATACCTCTGCCCACAGGGTATCTGATTTGGCAGCGCTCTCCTGTCGCTCCCCATTCTTGGTTTTTCATCCGAACAGAGCGTCCTCCATACCAGGGCTGGGTACCTCCCATTTGAATGAAGAGATTGTGGTTCCAGCCTGCCAGGCCTCGGATCTGCAGGTGCAGCCTCCTTGGATGTGGTTCGTGCTCTTCGGATATATGTGGATCTTACTAATTCTTTTGGGAAATCAGATTCTCTCTTTGTATTGTATGGCTTTCACAAGCGAGGCTGGCCAGCTAACAAACAGACTCTGGCTCATTGTCTCCGCATGACATTCTCAGGCCTACATGCAAGCTGATCTTCCTCTTCCAAACAGGGTTACAGTTCATTCTACTCAGTCTGTGTGACCCTCGTGGGCGTTTTCCATGTGGCGCTTCTGCTGAACAATTGTGCATGGCGGCCACGTGGTCTTCCGTCCACACCTGTCTCAGGTTTTACACCTTTAATACCTTTGCTTCTCAGAATGCTTCCTTTGGGCGTTGGATTCTCCTTTCTGCTCAGGAGCGTCCCCAACCTTAGGGAAACTGCTTGGGGACATCCCTATGGTATCCCTGTGGATCCCCTTTGGATCCTGAAGAAGAAATTAAGAGTTATGGTTGACTTACCATTGTTAACTCTATTTCTTCGAAGTCCATAGGAGTCACAGGGCGCCCACCCTGATGCACCTGGCCTCATTGGGTATTTTTTTCTCTCAATCACTGATTCCTTCATTTTCTGGGAGAGTGTTTCTTGAGTGTACGGTTCTTCCTTCTCCCCTCTCCTGCTCCTGCATTGGGCATGTTTACAAAACTGCCTATGGCTGCGGGTGCGGTATATGTGGAGGAGGACCGGGCCATCCTGGGAGCTAAAGCTTAACTGTTTGGTGCCCGGATCACTCCAACCACACACACCCCATGGTAGCCCTGTGGATCCTATGGATTTCGAAGAAATAGAGTTAACAAAGGTAAGTCTATCATAACTCTTAATTTAACATTTTTTTTAAATGATTATTTAAAAATTTTCCGTATCTCAGCCACAAGTGCCTGTTGCTACTCAGGCATCTGAAAATGAAAAAAATAAATTAAAGAACGTCAGCATTTTTTTGTCACTTTATGTTCAAATGCAAACAATAACATAAAATAGCAACTTATGCACAAAACTAAGTATAGTATAGATTATTTAAAAAAAAAAAAAAAAAACATCACAGTTTAAATAAGTCTAATGCTGGGTACACACCGGACGATATGTTGTCCAATTCGGCGGATGTGAGGACATATTGTCTGCATCGGCCAGTGTGTACCGGCTATCTTGCTGAACATGCGAGCTCCTGTGTGGTGTCAGCGACATTGCCGGTTGGACCTGCATGCATGAAACTTGTTTGCATTTGATAAATGGTGCAGAAGCAAACAGATGACATTTGGTAGCTGATTAGCTGGAGCACCATTATCATATGCAACAAGTTTGAACACTTCTTGTGAATGCTATAAACCTGGTGATAAATGAGTCTGTTACGTGCAATTATAATTTTCCTATAGACTGATTAGCATGATTCAGAGCTGTATGTTTATTATGCAGTAGGTCATAACATACGGTTATCATGTAATAGGTTATAACATTAGCATAGCATGAGTCAGAGCTGTATGTTTATTATGCAATAGGTTATTATAACATACATTATGCACATATGCAGAATGGTCCTGCGATCTCCCTTGCAGAGCCCCCAAGCTGCAGCATGATTGACATTCCATTGCATAGGGGTGTGTGTGGTTCTCGTTCACAGAAACCGAGGCATGTCGCCTACATTTTCCAGGAGGGAAAAGACCAGGGTCTTGCGTGACCAGGCATTGTCCAGGCTGCAGGAATCTGTAGCTCCCGCATTCTGGCCAAAGGGACAACAATCGCAATAGATGGACAAGATTGTTTCAATGGTGATTCCAGGCTGCAACCTCAGTCGCAGCGATGGGATCACGCAGCTGCAGCAAGGTGGTGTCTGACACCACCTTCTGCATTTGCATCTGAGATGGATGGATTTGCACAGTGTGCGGCTGTGCAAATCCGTCCAACTCTGAATCAGACCCTAAGATAGACCAGATAAGTGTGTATCTTCACTATACATGTTACAATGCAAGTGCTGCAAATACAAACATTACTTCTACATGTGGGGTAAATTATGACTGCTTGATCATGTACCTTAAGCCACATGTTGCCCATCCAGAACATCCCCGGTCGGCTCTAAGATGCCACTTCGCCCTGGGGTAGAGGAGGCTGTGTAGCAGGACTCCCCTGATGAAGGAGAGTGAGCAGGGTAGGGGGGAGTGGGCAGGAGAGAGGGAGATTGGCCAGGGTGCTCGTCTCTGACGCCTTGGTCAAGTGCTCGCTGTTGTCCTATGGAAAATAAATTTAAGTCATTTTTCAATTATCATTGTACATAATATTTTTAATATACAGCAAATTCATCTACACAAGACATTTCAAAATGGGCATACAAATTACAAAACGGCAGCACCACACTATCAGTTTCTGCATCTTAAACGTGCATTCTGCAGCTCGCCAGGCTCGCCAAGAGTAGCGGTTGGCCCAGGTAACAGGGGGCATGGCCTAATCGCCGGAAGCCGTGGCTACGCCCCCTTCGAATAAAAAAAAAAAGATTTTCAGCGGCGCTGCGCGTTGGCGAGGGGGGCGCTTTCAGCCCCCTCAGCCCGGTGTAGAGCCAGGGGGGACACGATCAGTGTGATCGCTCCCCCCCACAGGCATAGTAGACTGCTGTGCAGTCTCCCACTGCAGCTCAGCACACGCTGTGTGCTGGGCTGCTGTGAGGGAGGGTGGGGCAGCGTTGGACCCGGGCCCCTCAGGAAGCCCGGGCCCTCTCGGCGCCCCTGAGTACACTCGCATGGTGTGCGCAAGCATTCTCACTGTGAACGCTAGTTATCATACCCCAACATATCTTCGAAAACGGTAAGAATTACCAAAATACTACTTGTGTAATATGCATATAGCTTTTGGTGTAAACAGTAGATGTGTGTAAAATGTTTTAAAGTGTCATAGAAATCCTAAAAAATTGTCAAGCCATTATTTGTTTTTATATATTTTTCTTCTTATATATTTTCTTTAGATGGAGTGACCTTCGCAGCAGACTCGGTAGCAAACTGAAGTCCCGGATCAGGCACAATAAAGGGCCAGGTCGTCCCTTCCCTCAGATCTTGGAATTGACCCCAGCAGATTTGAAAATTTTGGGCACCTTAGAACGGAGGTTATTGGCAGATGCCCACTTACAACATCCAGTCGTGCCTGCTACTGATGCCCCACATGCTGTGTCTGGTAATTGTGTATATTTAAATTATATCTATCTTTACCATAAAAATTGTAAACATGTTTCTTCCTTTCTTTTTTAGGAGACAACCACCCTCAAAGGCTGCAGTCAGATGGGGGGGATGCACAACCTCCACCATCAGTGTCACCACCATACTCCACTGCCACCCATGTTGAAGTCCTCAATAGGCTTAGAGTGGCAGTGGAGAGACCGACTGCAGCCATTGAGTCAATGCATGACTCAATCTGGACCAGCATGCGGTAGAGAATCTCCGTTCTAAGGGAAATTCATCAAGATCTGAGGGAGATAAGAAAAAAGACTACTTGGCCCAAGAGCAAGGTCCGAAGAGGTGGACCTGTGCCCTGCCCAGCCAGGAACCAGCTCTGGGCAGGGTACACGATGGTCCACCCGGATCCGGGACAAGTCAGGTCCTGACTCTGCTGCGAAGCGTCATTGCCCAGAATTAACTTTTTTGCCAATTTCAATCCAGATCATTCCATGATCTATTTGAGCTTTGGACTACTATGACATCTGGACATTGCTTCTTCAATGTGCCTCCCTCTTACTAACACCTGGCCCCGGGTATGCTGCCATCATATGTTGGGTCTGTTGTAGTTCTGGCAGACACATTTGGAGGTGATTATTGTGTTGGAGGAAGTGGAGTAGGAACATTTAGTGCAGCATCAGCCCCATCACACATCTGCATGTGTGTTACCCCTACAAATCCTTTTAGAAATCCTTTTATGGATACATGCCCAATGTTTACATATATATTTTTTTACTTAATGGTATTTTTAGTGAAAAAAATGTAGTAAACACACTCAGATATGTCTGTGATTTTGATTTAAAAATCCAAAATTCTAGCTTGTTTGTACAATTATGTATGCATGACATTTATTATTGAAACAACATTCGCTAATGTTTTTACCTAGTTTATACACGTCTGGCTTTATACATACTACATTATAACCCAAAAATATGCCTATATTCCAAGTAATGATACTATGACAAAGAAAATTCAGGTATACATTTAAAGCAAAGGAACAAACATATTTGGTAACAAAATTAGATGTAATATTACTGATATATGCTAACAAATGGCATTAAAATAAAAGTACACTGAGAACCTTGTTTTTAAAAGACATTTCAGTTTACATAAATATGCAAAAGTATGCAATACAGACGTGTCCATGCCTGTGTAACAAAACGTGCTCTGCGGTAATCTCTGCACCTGTCCTCCACTCTGCTTACAATCACTGTGATAGATAGCACCTGTGCGATCGCAGAGCTGCCGTCACACACTGCCATGCATACGCATGCGGCCATCTGCGTGAGCTTTTGCAGTTGCGATCCTTGCTGAATCAGGCCCTAAGCATTGAAGAGAGATAAAGTGGATGGAGATAAAGTACCAACCAATCTGCTCCTAACTGTCACTTTACTGGCTGTGTTTGAAAAATTGCGGGAGCTGCTCCATTATCCCCATCCACTTTATCTCTCTCCAAGGCTTAGTACATAGACCCCTAAGTAAGTAAAACAAACAAATCAGTACCTATGCTCATTGTTGTTATGTCCAGGGGGATCCATTAGCATAGATTTTTTTTGTTTATGAAAAAAATAAAAGTTATCAGCTTTTTTCTGTTTGTTGAAATCTTATGTGGCAAATATCTATATAATATACACACATGTGTAAGTATATGTGAGTGTATATATATAATATATATATATATATATATATATATGTATATATATATATATATATATATATATATATATATATAAAACACACCTAAAACTAGCCATATATGTGGAAGTCAGAGGTCTAGATTGACTGTGTAATAGTAATTTAGAATATTTTGACAAAGCATGATCATATGCTCAGAGACAATGTATGTCTGGGTGTGATTAGTTTCTGGATTCTCCTGGTATCTGCAACATGCCAGGAGATCGGGATCCTGACTGAAGATTTTGCTGAAACATTTTACACTAATAACATCAACATTATGGACTACTAATCTTTTTTTTTTTTAAGGTGTGGACAACCCACGATTGCTATCATGACCCTCCTGGGCCTGCTAAAATGGCAGCCTGGACTCACGCATAACACTACTATTGACTGGGCATTTCTGTGCCCCACTATGAGGTCTTTGAGGGCCAAGCAAAGCTGATTGAAGACATTAACAAAAACTGATCGGAGGGACTCATGGGAGCATAATAAAGATAATAAACAATGTCTCACAACCAAAGGTGTTGGAACATTGAGGACAATGGAAGGCAAGAAAGATCTGAGGACAAGATCAACACAGAGCCATTGGCGTAACTTGGGTATTTGTAGCCCAGGGCAAGATGAAAAATGGAGCCCCCTCCATGTGCGCGCACCGAAAACAGTGGGTGTGGTCACATGTCACAAAGGGTGTGGCCATTGAAAAATGGGGCGTGGCAACATGACACACCACCGTTACTCGTCACACTGGGAACATTCCTTTTCATTCCATATGCACCTAAATGCCCCCAGTAGTAGTGCCCCTTATGCAATGTCCCCAGTAGTAGCCTCATGCAATGCCCACTGTAGTAGTGCCCCTTATGCAATGTCCCTAGTAGCAGTCAGGGTCAGAAGGTCAACACACTAAAGGCCGACTGGTAAGGTCGACACACTAAAGGTTGACTGGTAACAAGGTCGACAGGTATGAAGACCGACAGGCAGGAGGTCGACACACTAAATGTCAACTGGTAACAAGGTTGACAGGTATGAAAGTCGACAGGCAGTAGGTCGACACTCATATAGTCAAATGGTCAACCCTTTTTTTTTTTAGGGTCAGAGTCATGGTTAGACACTCCGACGGGTCGACTAGTAACAACGTCGACAGGCAGTAGGTCTACACTAATATAGTCAAATGGTCGACTCTTTTTTTTTTTTAGGGTTAGACTTAGGCGCTTACCCTGATGGTAAGGGTTAGGCACTTACCCCGACGGGTTAGGCACTTACCCCGGCGGTTAGGGTTTGGGTTAGGTACCAAGAGGAGGGTTAGAAATAAAGATTAGGGAAAAAAAAACATGTGTCGACCATTTGCATGTTGACTACATGAGTGTCGACCTGTGTTGGACATTTGCATGTCGACTATATGAGTGTCGACCTCTGCCGAACATTTGCATGTCAACTATGAGTGTCGACATGTGTCGGACATTTGCATGTCGGATATATGAGTGTCAACCTGCGTCGGACATTTGAATGTCGATTATGTGCCGACATGTGTCGGCCATTTGAATGTTGACTATGTGTCGAACATCCACATGTCGAATATGTGACGACATGTGTCGAACATCCACATGTCAACTGTGTTGACCATTCACATGCTGACTATGTGTCGACATGTGCCGACCATTCATGCCAACTGTGTCGACCATTCACATGCTGATTATGTGTTGACCATTCACATGTTGACTGTGTCGACCATTCACATGGTGACTATGTGCCATGTGTCGACCATTCGCATGTCGACTATGTGTGGCGACCTAATGACCATGTCGACCTTCTGCCTGTCAACCTTCATACCTGTTGACCTTATTACCAGTCCACCTTTAGTCGACCTTCTGACCCTGTTGACCTATTGCCTGTCGACCTTCAGTCCCTGTCAACCTATTGCCTGTCGACCTTCTGTACCTGTCGACCTTCAGTCCCTGTTGACCTATTGCCTGTCGACCTTCAGGCCCTGTCGACCTTGTTACCAGTCGACCTTTATTGTGTTGACCTTCAGTCCCTGTCGACCTATTGCCTGTCTATCTTCCATTGTCTACCTAAACACTGTCTATCTAGACAATGTAGACCTAAAGAACGGATGCCATCATTTTAATAGACATTTTGTAATTAAAACAACTTATTAAAATAAATCACACTTGCCATTTAATTGTTCTACCAAATTATATACAAACTGATTCTTTGGTGTGACAGCTTTGTAATTTTCTTACTGTTGAGGATCCTGACCCTAATTTTAATTTTTTTAATGATAGTTTATGGAAGCAAATCAAGAGAAAGATTAGTAACATACCAAAGTGTACAATCAGATAATAACTGACAATAGTGGCATGAATGCCGTGCAATAACGTAAGGAGGGAGCTAAGAAATGGTTGCAAATCAACTGGAGGCATCATAACTCGCATCAGATTATTCAACAAAAGTGTCACTAAAGACACAACATATATGAGAAAATGAGTATATAAAGGATCGTGGCACAGGTGGCCCACATACAAATCGGAAGATCCTGCATATACATTAATAGTGTAGGGGACAGCAGATAGTAATAGCAGAGTGTACTGTCACAAAAATGTGTGAGTGATTGAGCTTCATGCAGTAGTCCTCTATATATGGAGTTAAACCCAGGTACACTTGCATTGGCCAATATGCTTATGCTTGGGCAACGCAGGTGCTAGTGGTGGTTAATCCACACATGGTATGCTTAACCAGTTCTTAGAATTATTGTCATTTGGCAAAAGAACAAGAAATCTAAGAAACACGAATCACAGGTATAACAGCGTTAGGTACTCTGTGTGGAATAAAGCAGCCTTGAGTTTAGGATAATGCTGGGCGTTGTATCAGTTGATCGGCAGATATATATTTTAGGCGTGTACCCAGCTTAAGAGTTGTGTACAGATGTGTCCTCAATCACCCAGCGTTTTTGCACGATATGCAACAAGACATTTGGCACAACTTAGACGCTGTGCCACAGATAACGAGTTTTGTACTGTTGTAGCGTCTTTTTCGAACTGCAGCTGCATACCAACAGACTTGAAAAAGGCTTAACAAAGCTGTTGGTGAAAATATATGACATGGCATCACATTACTACGGCACTACTACAGGACAAGACGGCAAGAGCCCCCGAATCACGCTCCTCATACTCTGGTATGGAGGAAGTAGAACTTCTGGCAACCAGCGACGAGCCGCAATACACACTGCAAGCCGTAAGGAGCTGCGCACCCCGGCACTAAGCTGCCCGGCACGGATGGGTTAACTAACAGTAAGCTGTAAGGAGCTGCTCATCTCAGCACTAAACAGCAGCCCACCTGGCACAGATAGGGTAAGTTGCAGCAAGCTTCTCTGCCCCCGTATCCCACTACGGCTTCTACACGACACTCACAGAAAACGCACACTCCTGCGGACACCAGGGGAATTTAGGAGCACTCCATTTTACCCACAAGGCTGGTCACCAAGTTATCAGGAGGCTCTTTTGAGACCATTGTATATATTGGGACTTAGGGCTTGATTCAGACCCGCTTGCTAGATGCGTTCGCACGCAGCCAAAGTATGCAAATCACGCGATCGCACAGCAAGGCATTAGCACGCCCAGTATGTCTTGGCATGCGATCACAGTGTGTATTTAGATGCCCACCAGCCTGTCTTAAGACGCCCACTTTCCCACGTCATCTCCAGGAAGTGTATGCAACAATCTGTAACATCGAGTACCATCGGACACGAACGCAGCACTTGTGGTTGACCATATCCTACCGCAAGCACTGCGAGTGCTTCAGTGTGTAATTCAACCATGTGACAAGTATTATGACACTGCATCTTAATCATACACACATCTGAAACGGTGTTAAGACGCTCAGACACGCCTGCGTTCGCACCACCACACCTCCGTTTTCATCGACCATCCCGTCACCACCCATAAACGGCTTGACCTGTCACTCATTCTAGCGAGCTGGCTATGTGCAGCGAATGAACGCTTCCCGATCGCATGCACTAGTTTGTGCACTGCTATGCATGCGCATGCGCACATTGCTAAACATCGACAGCTACATGCGAACGCAGCCTAGCGAGCGGATTTTAATCGGGCCCTTAGACTGTTTGCATTGAGCTACTAACAGTGGCAATTTGAACACTTTTTTGGCTTTTCTTTTCTTACATCTGGACAGTTTTTCTTTCTCCTTTTTTCCCCATCCCCCCTTTCCCACCCTGACCCACCACTGCAGATTGATGTTCACATCTGTCACACACAAGCCTGCCCTCTGTACAGTCTTCTTGTCCCCCTGTCTTGTCCTGTGTCAGTGCCTTGACATATCGCTACTTGTATATAAAAATATATCATATTACGGACTTCAGTTAAAATTGACCTTTATTAATGCCATCTTCCCATTTGTACTAATACCTGCAACCATAGTTGACACATTTTAATAACTTTCAATATAATGTCGAAGCTGGATTAGTGGCTGAGACGGAATCAGCGTAAAAATTAGCGTGTGCGACGCCATCTTGCGAATGGCAGCTAGACTCCATTTTAGAAACAAGAATCTGCAAGACGCCATTTTGCGACCAGCGCCATTTTAAGTTACAACTCATGAGCTAAGTACAGATGGCAATGTTTTTGATAATCTACCAAGGGCAACTGGAAGAACAGCCTCCTGAGAAAAAGTAAATAGAATAGACAATGCACCTGAATACTGTGAGTGTTTTACATACAAATTGGGAATCCCTGTATGTAGACAAGTATAGTTGTGGCAATTGTAATATAACCCAGGCATTGATCTACACAATTGAATTTGTCTGAATCCTATACAGGTTTTAGTCCCACACCCAGACAGAATGGCCCCGGCTTCACAGCTGGGGGTAACACATTTCCATTGCAGTTTGAAACTGTGAGGAATGAGATGTATGTGTGTGTATGTATGTGTGTGTGTGTGTATATATATATATATATATATATGTGTGTATGTACATGTATATATATATTGTGATAGGATCACTGGTAAAGTGGTCTGTGGCAGGTACATTTGTCCCAGATTCCTGTCTTTTGTGTTTTAAACCCCCAGGAGAAAGTCTGCAGTGAAGCAGGCTTGAGTCTTGGCTTTTTGAAAAGCCGGTTTGGGACCTGGGGGTTGTGGGTGAGAGGAGAGGGAGGGCTCCACCCACGGCCACTCCAGGTTTTGGTTCTCTTAGCCTGGTAACAGGCTTGATTGGGTTCCCACCTGAGGGTGGCCAATATAAGCCTAGTGTGGAGGGCTGATTGTCTCACCTGGGAGAGCAGACAGGGAGTTTGCTCAGAGACACTTGGAAAACCTATCTGTGAGTACTGTGCTGTGCTTTGTTGCTGGCGAGGGCATTAGGCCCTGCCAGGTTCTGGTAGTGAGGGAACTACCTGTGAAGTTAGTGCCCCAACAGGGCTAGGATTTTTGTTTATGTTTTCTTTATGTTTTCTGACATTGTACAATAAAGACTGGCGCCGACCAGCTTGTACTTGCATCCAGACTGGTCTGCTGCTTTCCTGCTGCTGTGTGTGTGTGTAAGGAAGGAGTCCTCTACTCAGGAGAGGGACCCCCTAACTGTGTCACAATATGGTGGAGAATGCGGGCACCCACACACACTAAAGTTGCAGCAAGAGGAAAACTTTCCATTTACAAATTAAAGGGACAGACACCCAATATGTGAGTGTGGAAGTAATGCTGTGTCCTTGGAGTCCCATAGAGGAGGCGTCAGCCCATGCTCAGAGAGGCAAGGTTCAGCTTCCAACCTACACCCCAGGACAAAATGGAGGACATTATTAAAGCCCTGCTCCAAGCTACAGCAGCTCAGAAGGAATCTACCAGAGCTCAGCAGGAATCTACCAGGGCTCTGCAGGAATCCACCAGGGTGCAACTGTTAGCCTTGGAGACAGCCTAGGGGCAACAACAGGTTGCCATCGAGGAAACCCGCCGGGCCTTAGCGGAAAACAGCCAGGCCATGAAAGAGGTGGTACAGCACCTGATCGCCCGGCCCAGAGATGTTGGTACTGGTCCTCCCACCACCACTCACTCCGTACGAGCCAGTCACTTCCTCCAGAAGATGACTTCGGGCGATGATGTGGAGGCCTATCTCACCGCGTTTGAAAGAACGTCCGAAAGGGAGAGTTGGCCCAAGGAGCAGTGGGCAAGTCTGGTGGGTTTTTTTTTTGTGTGGGGAGCCACAAAAGGCCTATTTTGACTTATGCCTTGCTGATGCCAAGGACTATAAAAAACTAAAACAGGAGATCCTAACTCGCTTGGGAGTCACCACCTTTGTTCGTGCCCAACAGGTCCACCGCTGGGAGTTCCATATGGACAAGCCTCCACGTTCACAGATGCATGACCTCGTCCATCTGTCCTCAAAATGGCTACAGCCCGAGACGCTGACGGGACCACAGATTGTGGAAAGGGTCGTGATGGACCAGTACCTGCGATCATTACCTGCGACTGCGCAAGTGGGTGAGCCATGCAGACCCTAAGTCCGCGGACCAGTTGGTCGAGAGGTACGTGGCGGCTGAGGAGCTGATGAGTATGCCCCACAGAGCCCCGATGGCGCACCGGCGAACTCCCACAGACACTGGTAAGACTGCTCCAGGGGAGAAGGGTGCTGGGCGGTGGAATGTACCTAAGACTGAGGGTGTAGAACCTGGAGACAGGCCTGCCAGGCTGGGAAGGTTCTTGCCCCGTAAACGACTAGACATTAATATGACTCAGTGTTTCCGATGTGGTGGCTTCGGCCATATTGCCGCTAATTGTGCACTTACAACTGAACCTATGCAATGTGATACTGCTCATGTCTACCGCAGGGGGTCTTTCTTTGCACAGATAGCCTGTACGGCTGACCGGCAGGCTGTGACTGATAAGCACATGTGTATACTCACTGTAGATGGCAACCGAGTAGAGGCACTGTTAGACTCTGGTAGCTTGGTGACACTTATAAAAGCTGAGCTGGTGAACCCCTTGCGGCGTGAGGGGAAAACTGTTGGTGTGACCTGCATACATGGGGATACTCGATATTATGTTACTGCCGAGGTGAACATCGAGACACCATGTGGTTCTGCTATAGTTTCTGTAGGTTTGGTACATGGTCTGATGTACGATGCAATATTGGGGAGAGACTTTGCTCACTTCTGGAAGTTGTGGGAAAGCCGTTTTGTTCCAGAGGTAAACAACCCCGATCCATTTGAGAAGGTTGTCGATGTAGTGGAGGAGGGAGTTTCTTCTGAGTCAGAGTTATTCCCTTTTTCTACTATGATTGACGAACTAGAGAATGCGGAGCGTGACGGTGGCCCGCCAACTGATGTGCCTCCCATTGAGGTGGGAAGTGTTGTTGGGCCAGGTGATCGTCTGCCTGATTTAGAGGTCAGAAGAGAGGTCTTTGCCGTGGAGCAGTTGAATGACCCTACTTTGGTAAAAGCCAGGGAGAATGTAAAAGTAGTTGATGGTAAACCCGTAGACCCTGATAGTTCTTTGTCCTATCCCCACATGGCAATGTGGCAGGATTTGTTATATCAGGTGACTAAGAAGGGGGAAGATGTTGTGGAACAACTAATAGTTCCCAAAGCCTACAGAAGAACAGTGTTGGATCTGGCCCATGGTCATATAACGGCAGGCCATCTAGGGGTAGAGAAAACCACTGAGCGAATAATGCAGAGGTTTTTCTAGCCCGGGCTTCATAAAGAGGTATCTGACTTTTGCGCATCCTGCCCTGAGTGTCAGTATCATGCTCCCAGGCCACATTTTAAGGGTCCACTAGTTCCATTCCCTATTATAGAGGTGCCGTTTGAAAGAATAGCGATGGATTTGGTTGGACCCTTAATGAAGTCTGCCAGGGGACACCAGTATATTCTGGTCATAATGGATTACGCTACCAGGTACCCGGAAGCGATCCCGTTGCGCAATACGTCAACCAAGACCATTGCCAGAGAGCTAGTTCATGTCTTTAGCAGGCTGGGTATACCTAAGGCGATACTAACTGACCAGGGTACACCGTTTATGTCCAAAGTCATGAAAGAGTTATGCCGCCTGTTCAAAATCGAACAGTTAAGAACTTCGGTTTATCACCCCCAAACCGATGGGCTGGTCGAGAGGTTTAACAAGACGTTAAAACACATGCTTAGGAAAGTGGTCGACAAGGATGGTAGGGATTGGGACTACTTATTGCCGTATTTATTGTTGGCCATAAGAGAAGTTCCCCAGTCCTCCACCGGGTTTTCACCCTTCGACTTGTTGTATGGGAGACACCCAAGGGGGTTACTAGACATTGCCAAAGAGACATGGGAGGGGCAGTCTAGTCCTTACAAAACGGTGATTGAGTATGTTTCTCAAATGCAGGAGAGAATTGCTGCGGTAGTGCCGATAGTGAGAGAGCACCTGGAACAGGCTCAACAGGCACAGCAGAGGTTATACAACCGCAATGCTCGGTTACTTCTTAGAAAGAGTGGGACAGGTCAATTACAAAGTTTACCACCCGGGGAAAAGAAAGCCGGAACAGATATACCATATAAATCTGTTAAAGCCCTGGAAAGATAGAACGGTACTGTCGGCCGTCCGAGACCCTCCAGTAAGTCCAGGGCCCTTAGTTCCCGAAGTGACAGTGGCAAAAACCCTGTCGGCAATTCAACAACAAGAGGTCAAGGAGTTTCTGATTAGAAATAGGGTGCTGTTCTCTGACGTACCTGGGAAAACCTTGGTCATTAAACATGACATCATCACTGACCCAGGGGTTAAAGTTAATATAAAGCCCTATAGGTTACCAGAAGCACAAAGAGAATCGGTGTCGAAAGAAATTAAAAATATGCTAGAGTTAGGGGTTATTGAAGAATCACATAGTGAATGGTCAAGTCCCATTGTGTTGATTCCAAAGCCCGACGGGAGTGTGCGTTTCTGCAATGACTTCCGAAAGTTGAACAGTGTTTCAAAATTCGATGCCTACCCGATGCCAAGAGTGGATGAACTGATTGAGAGACTAGGGACAGCAAGGTATTTAACCACTCTTGACCTAACCAAAGGGTATTGGCAAGTACCGTTAACCGAGAGCGCCAAACAAAAGACAGCTTTTTCAGCGCCAGAGGGCTTGTTTCAGTACAAGATGTTGCCCTTCGGGCTACATGGGGCACCTGCTACCTTCCAAAGAATGATGGACAGGATTCTAAGGCCCCATAGACGGTATGCGGCTGCTTATCTGGATGACGTGGTCGTTCATAGTCCTGATTGGCAGTCTCACTTACCCAGGGTACAAGCAGTGTTGGACTCCATCTATAAGGCAGGTTTGACAGCCAACCCAAAAAAGTGTTGTCTAGGCATGGAGGAAGTAAAATATCTGGGATACACCATTGGCAGAGGCCTGATAAAGCCTCAGCTCAATAAGGTTGATGCCATACAAAACTGGCCACGGCCTCTGAATAAGAAGCAGGTGAGAGCCTTCTTGGGAATTACGGGGTACTACAGGAGGTTTATACCCAACTTTGCCACCATGGCAGTCCCACTGACTGACCTGACCAAAGGCAAACAAAAAGTCATGGTAGAATGGAGTCCTGAGGCAGAGAAAGCTTTTCAGGAGTTGAAAGTAGCGTTGTGTTCCCAACCAGTCCTGATGACTCCTAATTTTGAAAGGGAATTCATAGTACAAACCGATGCATCAGAAGTAGGTATAGGAGCGGTCCTGTCCCAGAACAAGGAGGGTGAGGAACACCCTATTTTCTATCTTAGCAGAAAGTTGAATGTACATGAGAGAAACTATGCCACAGTGGAGAAGGAGGCGTTGGCCATAAAGTGGGCGTTAGAGGCTCTCAGGTACTACTTGGTCGGAAGAAAGTTCAAATTGATCACTGACCATGCCCCTCTGAAGTGGATGTCTGAAAATAAGGACAGTAATGCGAGAATTACAAGATGGTTCTTGGCGTTACAAACTTTTAAATTTTCAGTGGAACACAGGCCAGGAAGCCAGTTGGCCAATGCTGACGCGTTGTCACGCGTTCATTGTTTGGGGGCTTCAGTTGTTCCGCCCCACAGGTCGAAACAAAGGGGGGGATATGTGATAGGATCACTGGTAAAGTGGTCTGTGGCAGGTACATTTGTCCCAGATTCCTGTCTTTTGTGTTTTAAACCCCCAGGAGAAAGTCTGCAGTGAAGCAGGCTTGAGTCTTGGCTTTTTGAAAAGCCGGTTTGGGACCTGGGGGTTGTGGGTGAGAGGAGAGGGAGGGCTCCACCCACGGCCACTCCAGGTTTTGGTTCTCTTAGCCTGGTAACAGGCTTGATTGGGTTCCCACCTGAGGGTGGCCAATATAAGCCTAGTGTGTTGAGGGCTGATTGTCTCACCTGGGAGAGCAGACAGGGAGTTTGCTCAGAGACACTTGGAAAACCTATCTGTGAGTACTGTGCTGTGCTTTGTTGCTGGTGAGGGCATTAGGCCCTGCCAGGTTCTGGTAGTGAGGGAACTACCTGTGAAGTTAGTGCCCCAACAGGGCTAGGATTTTTGTTTATGTTTTCTTTATGTTTTCTGACATTGTACAATAAAGACTGGCGCCGACCAGCTTGTACTTGCATCCAGACTGGTCTGCTGCTTTCCTGCTGCTGTGTGTGTGTGTAAGGAAGGAGTCCTCTACCCAGGAGAGGGACCCCCTAACTGTGTCACAATATGGTGGAGAATGCGGGCACCCACACACACTAAAGTTGCAGCAAGAGGAAAACTTTCCCGAGAGGGACCCCCTAACCTAACTGTGTCACAATATGTATATGTTAAGTCAATCATAGATAGAATCTCATGCATAAACACCGCACATTATGCACAGTTGAGCTGCTAACATGACGCTCAGTAGCGAATGCACAATATCCTGCATGCGAACGCTGTTTATTAGCTGTAGCTGGAAAATAAACAAATCGAAGACTGGAAAGGCGCTGTCAAAGCAGCTCGTTCGAAGGGGGGGTGTCAAAACTCCAAACATACACAGAAAAGAAAGAAATCTAATGAGAAAACACTTGGATATTGTACATACTTCAATAAAACAAATAATATAGTATCAATGACTCCCTTAATTAGAATCCAATACAGCTTGGTTCAAAATTTAAACATTTAATAATAATGATAAAATTGTGCATAAAAATAATAATGATAACAATCACAAAAATGTTAAAAAATAGCAGCACATAGAATAATGGTATTCCAACATAAAAATGGATAAGTTAACTCAATTCATGAGAGTCTCTTGTCCATGTAATCCACTAGAAATGTGGAAATCAAATAATATTGTCACAATGTCACAAATGGAAAGCAACCTGCATGGAAAGAAACGGAGTCAAGGTAGGGGCAATCCGGACGATTATCCAGCAATGTTAGATATATTACCAGCCCACAGAGATGATCCTGTTTGTGGCTTGTCCAGTTAGCCAACAGTGGCCGCAGCTTTAATGGCAAAGGGTGGTAGAAATGTAGGTGCTGGTCCGGAACTTCCCAGATGCGTCTCCAATTCAATCCTGATATTCTGAGGTGCTATGAGTCCTGGGGTGCTAAACGCGTTTCGTTGTGGAAACCCCCCACAACTTCGTCAGTAGCTTTATATCCCTTATACTTACATAATGCACACTTACACAAAAGGTTCCATAGCTATAAAGTAAAAGATTCAAGTTTTATTCATTTATTACAAATGCTGTGAAATAAAGACTATTTTGGTATCTAAGGTTTAATACATAAGTAAGCCGTGTTTGATATTATACTGATCCGTACTTTATCCACAGCTTCCTGGTATCAACGGTGTGAAGATCGGAACATGCGTTCATAACTTATGGACCGTAAAGACAAAAAGAACCAAAATGTATTTTTGTGCATGCAGGGGAAATAGAGGAGGCAACAAGCTGTTAGAGGCTGTTCTGTGTCCATTTGAACCAACCTGTTAAATGCTCTGTAACAGATGCGTCCCCCTTGGGAACCAATGGCATTAGCAACAAGCCTTTCTATTGTGTTGTCTATTTCTGGGGGGGTATAAATATGTGTGCTCTGACCCTGGGTTTCTAGTCTTCTTGCTGATTGACGGAGGTTATCTTGCTGATGCCGGAATCTGGTCCAGAGCGCCTGCGTATGTATAACTGTACTTGGGTCTGTATAATTTCTTTGCGCTAAATTGTACTTAGATCATAGCGTGTAACTGACTGTACTTTTACTTGAATAATACTTTGTGCTTTGGAACCACAGGATCAAGGTCAGGAGTCTTTATTTAATGTATGACTGCGTACGCAAATTGCGTCAACCTTAGAGGTTTATAGGCAGGATATTAGAAGGTATAGGCAGGAGTGTTTAGAGGTTAGAATCCAGAATCCTTAGTTGGGGGCTCATAGTGAAGTCACTTACCTGTTCACACGATAAAATACGGTTATCGATATCTCACCAAAGGGTGGATAGTGGCCACACGCAGTTTTCCCTGCAACCACTCTATGCTGAGAGATCGCTATCCGTTATCGTGTGAGTCAAGGTACGCTGACTAGAATCCAGGGACAAGAAAGGAAAAAGTTTGTTTTCCTTTGTTGATAGTATTTTACGCTAAAAGGGGGCGCCGCAGTATTGCGCACACGGCTGAGTCGCAGTTTTTCCCATGGGAACGCCTCCATCTGGGAAGCCACACCCCCGGCACGCCAACCAATGGGGGTGTGCTATCAATCGCCATTGACAGCGCGCCCCCTTTGGAGCGAGACCCATAACGACGGCTTGGCCGTCGTTATTCGGGTCTCGCGCATGCGCACGATGAAGCCGCCTCCGTCGTGCGCATGTGCACTTGGGCAACATTGACTTGCTTGCGAGCGCTCAGCACTCGCAAGCGGGTCTGAATCAGGCCCTAAACCCCCAGCCAGGTAACAAGGTCAAAGGTAGCAGCGCTGCCAGTCTGCATTTCATTCTGACAATAACTGTTCCGAATGGAAATGCAGATGCGAACGGTGTAGTGCCCATGAGGGAAGTGGTAATGCATTGTCCTTGGACAAGGGCAGAACTAAGGCCCTCATTCAGAGCCGGACGCTCTGAGCAGAGCGCTCGCTCTGAATGAGGGCCGTCCTCCATAAAAAGGAGCGTCCTCCTGGACGCTCGTATAGCTGTGGGTCACCACCCACAGCACATACGAGCGTGCAGGATGATGGTCGCGATGGTCTTGACCATCGCGACCATCGCCAGTGCGACCAGAAGCCTGTGGTCAGGTTTTTCGACCACAAGCCCTGGAGTGATTTTGGCTCTATCAGAGCCAAAATCACTCCCACTGACATCACTAGTGATGTCAGTGGGGCCGGCTTCAGACGGTAGGCGTTCCCTTGGGAACGCCTCCGTCTGGCAGGCACGCCCCCAGCACGCCCACCAAAGGGGGCGTGCTGTCAATCAACATCGATAGCACGCCCCCTTTGATCAGACACAACGAGTGAAGGAAAGTCCTTCGCTCATCGCGTCTGGCGAATGCGCACGACGGAGCTCCCTCCGTCGTACGCATGCGCAGTGCACACCATCAACCCACTTGCGAGCGGACAGCCGCTTGCGAGTGGGTCTGAATGAGGCCCTAAATTCCATCATAAATGATTTCCCCGATCCCAAAAAGGAACTAGCCAAATGTCAAAGATTTTTGAGGAATTTTGTTAGTTCTCATGAGCCAACTAATGAAGATTGACGAGTGGTGTTAAGGGCCTGTCTACTACAAAATATCAACGTGACAAAATTTGTCACGGATTGTGTATTGGATGGTGATGTTCCCTTAACAGACCAAGTAAACCAAGGTAACATTTCCCGCATTGTAACTCAATTGGGTATATATTTTCCAGTAGTAGTTAACTGGAACAAAATTTTCACCATAAAGCAAAAGGAGAGTGAATCTGCAGAAGATTATTGCGACCGGGCTCTGCAGCCTATCAACAAGTACACTGGGTTAGAGGATATTAAAGATAGCACTCACCACAGGGGAATGATAGTCACCATACACATGGACGGTCTTAAAGAGAACCTAAAGACCCGGGTTCAGACCTCACAGTCTGGCTGGAGGGGAGTCACAATAGATACCCTCATAGAATCTGCCATAGAACATGATAAAAACATCTCAAAGCAGAGAGAGACCCAGAGCGAAAAACTAATGGCTGTCAGTATCCAAGCTCTGGAAGGAATGACGGTAACATCACAGCCAGCAGACACACTTGCACCCATACACACACTTTCACCTGAACAGTTATACGCCCTCACTAATCCTACACCACAGCAAACACAGCCTTATCCCACTTATCCTACACAACCACAAGTACCATACTACCCACAAGCTCCATACCTCCCACAATATCTTTTTCCTCAAATTCCTTACCCACCTTTCTCTCCTGCTCAACCCACACAACAATCCTTCCCACAAAAGTGTTTTAATTGCAACCAGCCAGGACACATAGGTAAGAGCTGTAAGGCAAAGAGAGTAGGACCCCCAAACCAGGGAATACCTGGATATCCCCATAAGGGATATGCACAGAGACCAGCAAATGTCCATCAGACACAAGCTCCAATTGTGGCGATTAATGCTTTATTGGAGAGTGGGAGCCAATGCTAGGAGTCGGGTCATACTTGTGGTCTGCAGATAGACAGGTTGACGGGAAGTACTAAGGAAAAACTGGTAATGGTAATTGATGTAACTGATACCCAATCTCTGTTCTGCTTTCTTCCCTGTGCCCTAACACCCTGACTGTCAGTATTTTTCTTTTCCCACCTAGGGGGAGGTGTACACTACACATGGACACGAGTGTCCCATGGGTTCATAGACAACCCCAGTATCTTCTCCCAGGCCTTATATGACTGTTTACTATCTTTTCAACCTGCCAGTGGATTTGTTCTAATGTAAAATGTGGACGCTTTATTGTTGTATTTAGGTCATGTTTAAATGATATTAAACTGTTGTGCTTTATCTCTCACACACAGGACACAAGGTCGCTAAGGACAAATGGCAGCCATGCCAGGCTAAGGTCAAATACTCGGAATACTGTCCAACCAAGGGGCCCAGGCAATATTTAGAGAAGTAGATATTGATAACAGAATTTAACTTGCAGGAATTTGTGTACAAATACAGTATCCCTAAAATAATTGAATATAGGAGGGATACTCATTTCACAAGTAATGTCTTCTATAACCTGTGTAAGGTGATGGGTATTAATATCAAGATCATCCCAGACCATCTGTCTACCTGTCCCCTCTGAGATACTGTTTAACAGGCAGCCTCATGTGAAAATATAATAATGAGGTTACTGTGCAGTGTCTCACGAAGATGAGTAAGAACAACTGAAATTGAAAATGTTATTAACTAACATGGCTGAAGCAAACTCTCATGATGTCAAACCTGGGGAATCTGTTATGATCTAATTTTTTTTAGCTCAGGTTGTTTGACTGACCGGTGGAAAGGTCCGTATCTGACGTCATTGACAAAGTACCACATCCTCAAAGGGTGGCCGGGGAAGATACGTGGGTCCATTCCACTCACTATGGGGAGGTTAACCAACCGGTGGAGATACAAGGCGGAGATGAGGTCAATAACATGGACCTGTCCATTGCGAGCTTGTGCCGGGAGGATTAAAAAGGTGACAGTGAGAAACCTAAGCTAAAAGAGAACTGTAGATCAGTGTCGCAGCAAGGGATTGTTCTGCTGTGTTCATTTTTGTATTCTTCTTCCAGAGTTTCCGTCATCTTGGTTTGTTTGGGGATACCCAGTTTCTGTGATGGAGGACCGATAGAGGAGATGGGAGCTGATGGCAGTGCTGATGGAGTGGAGCCAGGAGGAGTGCAATGCCAATCAGGGGAGTGTCTGACCAATCTTAGTACTGTTATTGTTAAGAGAGCTATAATTCCGGATACTCGGGGACGGTGTGGAGGTTTATCGTCTGAAGATTCCTGTATTTGTGAGCTTTGTGGGTCCCTAGTTGATGAGAACTGTATTCAAAGGTGCCAGCCTAAATATAACCCGTACTGGGGTGGGTATCCTTTAGAGGATTATCATAGCATGGTAGGCAAAGTGTTAAATCAAACTGATTGCTGGGTGTGTTCACATGTGCCACAGGGACAGCATAATGTAGGGTTGGTGCCATTTCCGCTGAATATCATGGAAATTTTAGAATTACAAAAAGGGAAAACATTGGATGGAAAATTCCTCTCATCCAAACCACCTCATTTCAAACGCTATCAATTCCAAGTAGATAGATCACTTTTGTGTTTAAACATAACCAACCCCAATAAACCCGGGATTTGGGAAGTGACGGGGAATAATCAGACGATGACATTCTCACAGAGAACTGATAATGAGTCCATAAGCCATGATCTGTTACGTTCAATTAAATCTAGTGGGAAACATTTTAGGTACCGGTACACATTGAGTTCCACCAATGAAATTATTGGTAAGGTACCAGATGGTTATTGTGCAAAAATAATACAACCAGAGACTTGCATGTACCAGATGGAAGACCCTGAGATAGGATTGTTTGCAAGGGAAATGTGTTTAATGATAATGATGCATACTATTCCTTATGTTCTCCCTGATAATGTGTATTTTATATGTGGAAGAAAGGCGTATAAGTGGCTCTCCCCGAGTTCTGAAAGTTTGTGTTACCTGGGAAGAGTAGTCCCAGAAGTTATGACCCTAACACATGTTGAAATGCTTGGTATCCATAAAAACACAATCACCATATCTTCACACGCAATATGAACACAGAGGCAAACGAAATATGATAACTGGTGATGTGCATAAAGCCACTCAGTTAAGTAGTGAGACAACTGGCTTCCAAGTTTTAGTCGCACTGGATCCCACCAGAATCGCTCGGGGTAAGTTTTAGATATATTCAGGAACTTGCTAAATTAATAGATAATATCACCAAGATGTATGATGACACATTTAGGTATACAGGGAGAGAATTGCAAGCATACAAGAAAGAACTGGTGCAACAGACTAGTGTTATTTAACTGCTGTTACTGGAGGGTATTGCGTAACTTTGGCCACCCAATTTGAAGTGTTGCACCTATGTCACCAATGATACCAGCGACCCCAAAGAGGTGATAGACCGGAAGATGGATGAAATTTTGCAGCTAAATTGGGAGTTTCGTAAGAACCTTAATGCTTCAGTGGCTGTAGGGGAGAAAATAGAAGGATGGGTCTCATGGTTGAACCCAGTGAAATGGTTCTCAGGCCTAGGGGAATGGGTCCTGGAAGTGATCGCCAGCATAGGCAAATTCTTGATCCTTATACTGATTGTGATCATAGTAATTGGCCTATGTGTCCAGTATGTTGCTATTGTGTTGAAGTGTGGAAAATGTTAAAATAGAGTAAGACAAAAGAACGAAATTATGATGGTGGTCAGTAATGGCAATATGAATACTGAGGTAAATATAGGACTGCATTACAACCCTGAACTAGGAAATACCATCATCTAATGTATTATATTTAGACGTGCATAGAATGTATTATTGAAATGTTACTTTTGAAACACCTCAGATAATGTAAAGTCTCAATTTCCCTTCAAGACTGCCTTTATAGGACTGGTGTATCCCCACACCTTTCACATGATCTTCCAAGATCTGTGGTGTGCGTATAATAGTAGTTTTATGTCCCCACTCAGAGACACATTATTGATGGATTAAGAACCACCTTGTGCCATCCCCTAATAACATTAAGTAATATATGTATGTATGCCTAAAATTAATTTTAACACCAGGATGTGATAGCATGTTGTTCGCTATCAAAGGGTGGACTGTCGAAGCTGGATTAGTGGCTGAGATGGAATCAGCGTAAAAATTAGTGTGCGTGGCGCCATCTTGTGAATGGCAGCTAGACTCCATTTTAGAAACAAGAATCTGCAAGACGCCATTTTGCGACCAGCGCCATTTTAAGTTACAACTCACGAACTAAGTACAGATGGCAATGTTTTTGATAATCTACCAAGGGCAACTGGAAGAACAGCCTCCTGAGAAAAAGTAAATAGAATAGACAATGCACCAGAATACTGTGAGTGTTTTACATACAAATTGGGAATCCCTGTATGTAGACAAGTATAGTTGTGGCAATTGTAATATAACCCAGGCATTGATCTACACAATTGAATTTGTCTGAATCCTAAACAGGTTTTAGTCCCACACCCAGACAGAATGGCCCCGGCTTCACAGCTGGGGGTAACACATTTGCATTGCAGTTTGAAACTGTGACTGAGGAATGAGATGTATGTATGTGTGTGTGTATATATAGATATATATATATGTATGTACATGTATGTATATATATATATATATGTGTGTATGTACATGTATATATATATGTATATGTTAAGTTCATCATAGATAGAATCTCATGCATAAACACCGCACATTACGCACAGTTGAGCTGCTAACATGACGCTCAGTAGCGAATGGACAATATCCTGCATGCGAACACTGTTTATTAGCTGCATGCGTGCACATCTGCCCCACATCAGATAAACCTAACTAGCGTCTTTTCCCATATCCCTAATACTTACATAGTGCACACTTACACAAAAGGTTCCATAGCTATAAAGTTTTATTCATTTATTACAAATGCTGTGAAATAAAGACTATTTTGGTATCTAAGGTTTAATACATGATAAGTAAGCCGTGTTTGATATTATACTGATCCGCACTTTATCCACAGCTTCCCGGTATCAACGGTGTGAAGATCGGAACATGCGTTCGCAACTTATGGACTGTAAAGACATAAAGAACCAAAATGTATTTTTGTGCATGCAGGGGAAATAGAGGAGGCAACAAGCTGTTAGAGGCTGTTCTGTGTCCATTTGAACCAACCTGTTAAATGCTCTGCAACAGATGCGTCCCCCTTGGGAACCAATGGCATCAGCAACAAGCCTTTTTATTGTGTTGTCTATTTCTGGGGGGTATAAATATGTGTGCTCTGACCCTGGGTTTCTAGTCTTCTTGCTGATTGACGGATTTTATCTTGCTGATGCCGGGATCTGGTCCAGAGCGCCTGCGTATGTATAACTATACTTGGGTCTATATAATTTCTTTGCGCTAAATTGTACTTAGATCATAGCGTGTAACTGACTGTACATTTACTTGAATAATACTTTGTGCTTTGAAACCACAGGTTCAAGGTCTGGAGTCTTTATTTAATGTATGACTGCGTACGCAAATTGCGTCAACCTTAGAGGTTTATAGGCAGGATGATATTAGAAGGTATAGGCAGGAGTGTATAGAGGTTAGAATCCAGAATCCTTAATAAGTTACAGTCAAACAGTGTCTTCCCTTCTGTTCATTTTAAACACCACCATTGACTTACACTGATACTGAGGTATGCCAGACCATTACTCTGTATAGGACACTTTTTTCAATTTTGCGAGACGTACCATCAGACTGATGGGGTCTGATTCAGAGTAATGCATAATCCACATGCAATGCAGATGTTCACGTGGTTGAGCAGATCTTTGCAACTGCGCAAATTTTTTTACGATTAGGACAGATGGTATCAAAATGTTGTGGAAAAGTAATGGCCATTTCTATAATGGCCCAAAATGGTCTTTTCAGTGGGAGTATTATGGGAGTGTCACGGGCGTATCAATGGACACAGCTGCAGGTATAGAGGGCCATAGTCAGACAATAAATGTTTCTCCATAGACTTCAATGATGGGAATGAACCCACCCATTCCCACCATTGGGGTCTATGAAGAAGCGTTTAGTGGCTGAGAGAGCCAAGGGCTTGGCTCTCTCAGCCAAATAAATGGTCCACCCATAGATTTCTATGGAAAAACACTGCTGAAGCTTTATTTGCATAATACTGTACTTATACAGGACCTAGAAAGAGGCAAGCATCAAAAGAGCCAGGAAAAGAGTAAACACAGCCATTCATAACCACTTTGGGGGGGGGTCATACAGCATGGGGACTTTGTTGGCAATAGAGTGGGTATGTACAGGGGGGAAGAGGTAGACCTGTCAGATATCGACATTGATCTATTTGACAATGCGCTGCTGGAGGCAGTCGGAATATGTTAGGTTGCAAGGTGGGGCTTTGGTACTCAGGCTTGTCTGAGAACCTCAGATGGCAGGAAAAAAGCAGTGCGCAAGACATAGTAAATTGGGGGAACCAGCAGATGTTAGCAGACTCACACTCGTTGAGTGGCCGCAATCCCGGCTCCAGCTTTGGATGGGTAATAAGTAACCATAAGGTTTACTGACTGCGCTCTTCCCTTGGTGGATTGGATTTTGTCGTTATACAGGAAACTAATGTGTGAGATGCTGGATGTCTCTATACCTGCGTTAATCAGACATTGATATGAGACTTATTGTTAGCTGGAAAGCCTTTAATGTAATATCGATTTGCATCAACAACATAAATGTAGTATTTATAGAACACCAGTGGGTCCTATGCGATGTGCTTAATTCTTATACAGTGTAAACAAATGGTCAGTGTTACAGTCACTGAAATGCTGATTGTGCTGTGACACGTAGCCTAGTGTCTTAGCGTATAATCAGTGTTGTGGGTAGGGGGAGTTTGCTTCAACACCTGTGAGTTGTCAATGTCTCTTCCTGCATGCAGTAATATAAAGATAGTACCTTAAGTTCTCGTTGGAGAGCGGCATCCCGTCTCTCTTGGAGTTGCAGGTTTCAGTGACTGTAACATTGACCATTTGCTTACACTGTATAAGAATTAAGCACATCGCATAGGACCCACTGGTGTTCTATAAATACTACATTTATGTTGTTGATGCAAATCAATATTACATTAAAGGCTTTCCAACTAACAATAAGTCTCATATCATTGTCTGAATAACGCAGGTTTAGAGACATCCAGCATCTCAAACATTAGTTTCCTATATAACAACAAAAAACAATCCACCAAGGGAAGAGAGCAGTCAGTAAACCTTATGGTTACTTTTTACCTATACTATATACCCACAGGTCAGGGCGACCTGTAGCTTACTGCAGCACTACCCAAACCACCCACAAACATCCAGTGCGCAGAGCCGATCCATTGTCCAGCTTTGGATGGTTAGGCCTGTGGCTGTGTGCCAGGCAAGCTTGATATGTGCCAGGGGGTTAGATACCTAGGGGGCATAGCTACTGTGCCTACTGGGTAGGCGGGGCACGCCCCAGGATGGGAAAAATGTTGAATAACGTATTTGGCCTTGCCTACTGCATCTTTCGGTGCCCTCCAATATTTCTTCTTCAGGGTCCATAGGGATCCACAGGGATATTGTGGTTGGAGAGAACCAGGCACCAAACAGTTAAAGCTTCAGCTCCCAGGGTGCCTTGGGTCCTCCTCCACATATACCCCGCCCCTAGCCACAGGCTTTCAGTTGTTTGTTTTGTGCGGCAGGATTAAGACACACCTTTGTAACAGGGGACTGTTTAGGCAGCCCTAAGCTTTTGTTTTATGTTTTATTTTATTTCTATGTTTTTTTGGGTTAGCAGTACTAGGCATCTGAATTAAGACGCCATCTACCTCCGGTAGTATCAGGGCTGGTGATTCCGGTGGTTCTCGGCTGAGCTTGCTAGCAGCGATGCTTGGACCCGAATTGCAACGGAACGAACAGAGATGTCAGGTAAGGCGATTCCTTGCTTACGGGGAATCGCGCACAGCAGTCCTTGCTTCCGGTGCCAGAGATGCACTGGAAAAGCCACTGCAGTAAGGGCCCGGGAGCATCCACGTCCTCACTAGACCGCCGGGCCTTATGGTCTGACATCGGGGATCGGCAGCAGACGCAATTCTGCTGCCATGAGGCCAGCGTACCCGGCTGGTTGATGCAGCTGAGAGGAGGCAGGCGCCCCCATGGCAGTTCCTCCCCCGACCCAGACGCAGTTCCTTCAAAGGGTTTTGCGCATCTGGGTTTCTCTGCCTACCCTCCATGTGTATGAGACGCTCACGGTCCACTATCAGTGCGCTGCTGTAGCTGTTGGTCTCAGGAGGGTCTGGGTTAGTCTCCCTGTATACCTCTCCCTTGGTTAAAAATATAATGGAATCGGCACTCACCAGGTTAATGAAAAAAATCACCATTTATTCACCACTTATGGGTAAAGATGTAAAGTACATAGTCGATGTTTCGGTCCTAAACGGACCATCCTCTGGACAGGGCAACAGGAGTAATCCAACAGACAGCCAAATAGAGAGTGAACACCATCACCAGAAGCTGACATATATACCCCCTTAATACCCCCCTTAATAAACCCCAGGCACGCCTCCTAACCGCACGGCCCTCTGGGTCAGAAATAATCAAGTGACAGGAAACAATAGCACAGAAGTCCACAATATTAATCAAGTGCATACAGTAAGATGATAAGAAATTCAGAAACTGTAACCACCTTAAATAAACACCTAGAAATAAAGTACCTATAAATCACTGACATAGCAAAACCAGAAGTGGCCTGTGCTCCACCGCCGTGGAACGCACGCCACGCCCAGAACTACAGCTCACTGTCATTGCGGGCAGAAGTAATATCAACAGACTAAGTCAATACCTGGAGAAAACAGCAGAAAAAAACGAAGAGGCCCACCATCGTGGAACACACGCTGAGCCCGGACCTTCAATAGAGGTGGAAGTAGTAGTATCACTGGCTTCAGGGTGCTGTGACCGGAAGTCACATATGTTCCAACCAGTGAAGCGCATGCAGCAAACCGGCACTGACGCTGATGGGTAGTCATGGTAACTGAATGCCAAAGACGTGTCAAAGGTGTAGTATGACCCGCTGGGTAATATGAAGGGGCATACACAGTAAAGCAGACCAATTAAATGAAGATAAAGTAAAATTAACAACAATATTACTAACAATATACAATGTGGGCAATTTGTCAGCTTCACAGTCAATACCCACATATATATAAATATTAATAAATATAAATATAGCATTATACTAATAAAAATAACCAACACAGAACAATAAAACTAAATAAAAACACAAATATAAAAATATAAAAACATAAATATCAAAAAAATCTATGTGAAAAAATTAGAACACATTACAGGTCACTAGAAAAAATATGTATACTGTATATGGGAAATATTCCAAACCATTTTAATTAACACACTTTTCAAAATTTAAAAAAATGCAACGCTACTGGTTTATCAGTAGTATGTGTTTCAAGTGCCAACCTAATGGACGACTGATGATTTACCATCTGGTCTCTAAAACATCTTTTAGTCATCCCCATGTAGTACAGTCCACATGGACAAATCAGGATGTAAATAACAAAGTCCATAAGACAATGTAGTTTATGTTTGATCTGAATTTTTCTGCCACTGTGGGGATGGGCAAATGAGGGACTAGTGAGTAGTGACCGACATGTAGTACAATTATTACATCTGAAACAACCTGTCGATCACAGGAAGCCAAGAATTCTGTTTGACTGCAGGTCTCAAAGTAGGACGCATGAGAAGATCACGTAAATTTGGGCCTCGTCTATATGCACATAGAGGCGGAGTATGGTCAAGTGCTCCCACCGTAGGGTCAGATGAAACAATAGGACAGTGTTTCTACGTGATATGATGAGAATGGTGTGAGGTTGTAATTAATGTACTCGAAAACAATATCATAGTTTGCTCAATCTTAGGACCCTGTATTAAACCTGCTTGTGGGTGCCGACCTCTTGCCTTATGAAGACACCTATGTATTGTAGTGATTGTATATCCCCTAGTGAGGAATCGATCAGTCATTTCAATAATCTGCACTTCAGCTTTGGGACTTGAAGAATTAATCCTTAGAATCCGTAAGAATAGAGATATCGGTAAGTTTTCTTTCAGGTGACTCGGATGTTGGGTCCTAGAGTGCAGGAGTGTGTTACGTTCAGTGTCCTTTTGAAAAAGTGTAGTACCAAGCATATCACCATCCCGATAAATAGTAATGTCCAAAAAGTAAATTTTGTTCTGATGGATCTGACTTGTAAACTTTATTGGAGAATCCAAACTATTTAAATCCTGAACCGTGTCCACAAACTGAGTTTTAGTGCACGACCAAATAAAAAATAAATCATCCATAAAACGCTTATAAAACAATACATAAGTGCCAAATGTAGGTAGAATGTAAGTCTGCTTGAATTGTGCCATATATAAGTTGGCATATGCCGGGGGCCAGATTCGACCCCATGGCAGTGCCAGTGTTTTGCATGTAGTAACTTCCACTATATTGAAAATAGTTATTTTTGAAAACTAATTCAGTTAGCTCAACAATAAATTCAGTGGATCCCGATGTGTGATCTTGACTAACGCATCTCTGATGGCTTGCAATCCACCCTCATGTGGGATCACTGTATAGAGCGAAGAGACATCAAGTGTTGCTAACCATACAGATCCAGAGAATGATGTCACTGTTTTAAGACTCTCGAGGAAGTCATTAGTATCTTTTAAATAGCTAGATAACAGAATAACTGCTGGCTGAAGAAATGAATCGACAAACTGCGCCAAAGGTTGGAGAGTAGTTACAGGCAGATATTATAGGTCTCCCAGGTGGGTCAACCAGTTGTTTGTGGATTTTCGGTAATGTATATAAAATTGGACACCCAGGGTGTTCGACCTTAAAACAACTGGCGACCCTCTCATCTAACCATCCTTGTTGGCATGCAGCATCAATACTAGAATCAACCTTGCATTTAACATAACTCATCGGGTTATAGTCGACCTTAGTATAGGTATGGACGTCCAATACAGCCCCACCTTTATCGGCTTGCCTAATAACAATGTCATCATTTTGTATTAATGTTTTTAGGGTTACTCTTTTGGGTTTTTAGTCAATTTGTCATATCTAGACCTACTGTTAAGAGGCCATATCATTCTCAGAAAGACGCAAGTAGGTTTTAATACTGGCGTTACTACTTTGCGGATCAAAAATACTTGGGGATTTAAAGAGCTGATCAGGGGCTGCATTTTTGGAATCACCAAAGAATTCCCTCAGTCTCATTTTTCTCCCAAGTTTATAGTGGTCAACTGCCCGTACAAATTTATCATGTGTGCAAGTAGGTCCAAACGAAAAGCCTGAAGACAAGACTTCTATATCAGCAGGTGATAATTCGCAACTGGACAGATTGAGTACTGTATCTAATACCGGCTGCTCCTGCTCCTGCCTCTTCTTCTTTTTGCACCCCCCTCTCCTTGTGGAATATCTGGCCCTATTCCTCTGAACCGATCAACATTGGATCTGGTTACTCTGCCCAAAAAAGAACCAGTAGGTGGTCTAGGGTCACTAGGAGCCCTAAGGCTAGATTCCATATTCTCACTCAGAGAGGGATTGGGAAGAGGAATCGGGAATTTCTAGAGAGGAGGGGACCCGTGTGCAGTCTCCAACACAGGCCCCCTCCTCTCTGTCCGGCAGCGAACTGAGCTGTGTGCAGCCAGCGCTGGAGTTATAGACTATGAGGAACAGAGTGCGCCCAGAGTCTATAGAGTATGCGCAGGTCACTGGGAAAATGGCTGCGGCGGCCATTTTCCCTGTACTGCGCATGTGCAAACGATGGGAAAATGGCGGCGGTGGCCATTTTCCAGTCGTTTTTACAGCACCGGACCCACACGCCTACATGGGACTCCGGAGAGGTAAGTAATATTATGGGTGCAGGGTGTGCGGTGCAGGCCCCATGGACCCAGGGGCCCGTGTGCCCCGCACACCCTGCACGCATTATAGTTATGCCCCTGAGAAGAATTCATATGTCGGGGAGCTTGAGAGAATGATCTTTGTGCACGTCTAAACCTATTAGGTCCTGAATCACCCTTTAGCCATTTGTATACCAGATGATTTGTATAGTCAAAATTTATAGTGTTGTTTTTTCTTTTGAAAGCTATAAGATCCTGTTAGAAAGTATTAACCTGTTCACTTAGCTTGTCACACAATTTATCAGATTTGTCGGAGGATAACAACGGTAGTGAACTCTCATTGAACACGGCTATTTCTTGGCAAATCTTAGTCAGTTCTATCCCCAGCTCCTCGATAACTAGTAACATTAGGTCTAAGGAACTTTTGTTCAAAACACTGCACCATTTTGTACAAAAAGTCAAATTATTCTGGCCCAGGGCAGGTATAATATTACCCCTGAAAACCCTGGGAATTCTTTTATTCCTACAGTAATCCAAAAGGAAAAAAGGAATTGACCGTGTAATGTGAGTTCAATTTCGCGTTTCCTTAACCTTAGACCTTAAAGAAAAGGTCTTTTGGTGTTTCATCAGGAAGTTTTGAAAACTCTAAGTGATCGAATAAGACTTTATCTGTGTCATCATCAGTCAAAGAAATAAGATTATTCTCAATTGCACTAAACATGGCTTCATCAAGCTCTTATATCTGGTCAGCTGCCATATTTAAAGACACAAAACAAAATAAAAAAATAAAGAGAGAATCTCCAACTCAAGACTAATAAATGACTAGGACAACAAACCTACAACATAGGGCGATAACATTACTTCCGCCCGCAGTGACAGTGAGCTGTAGTTCCGGGTGTGGCGTGCGTTCCACAGTGGTGGAGCGCAGGCCACTTCCGGTTTCGCTATGTCAGTGATTTATAGGTACTTATAAAACTTGTTGCAGTGTTTATTTCAGGTGGTTACAGTTTCTGATTTTCTTATCGTCTTACTGTATGCACTTGATTAATATTGTGAAGTTCTATGCTATTGTTTCCTGTCATTTGATTATTTCTGACCCAGAGGCCCGTGCGGTTAGGGGGCGTGTCTGGGGTTTATTAAGGGGGGTATATATGTCAGCTTCTGTGGTGATGGTGTTCACTCTCTATTTGGCTGTCTGTTGGATTACTCCTGTTGCCCTGACCAGAGGATGGTCCGTTTAGGACCGAAACGTCGACTATGTATCTTTACCCATGAGTGGTGAATAAATGGTGATTTTTTTTTTCATTAACCTGGTGAGTGCTGATTCCATTATATATTATTTTTATACCTATGGACTTTTTGTCTTTAAGTTGAGCACCCCACTTATTTGATTGTTTTGTGGAGTGTGGACATTCTGGATTGTTCTCCCTTGGTTAAGGTATATGGTGCTCTATATATCCTACCATTCCTGGTGTTTGTGTAGTTGATTTAGAGTCAATTGTAATTATATTACAAATGCATTGTATGTGACTGTTTGCTAGCTGCTGCATTGACACTGTCTGTTATTTCTGTCTGTCAATTATAGCTATCACTGTTTTTTTCTCTCCATCCCCTTAGGGTGGAAGTTTTTCTTTGAGTATTTCACATTAATTTAGATTTTGTGAAGTCTGTCACATAACATTGCGTTTATTGCCTTTATTTTGAACAAGTCAAAGGCTAAAGGAAAACAGGAAGGGGAGCCCCCTGTGCCGGTTTATTGAAAATCATGTATGATTTTTTTCATCTCCTCAGAACATAAAGGATGGTTTGTGTGTTGTCTGTCATAAAGAACCACCTCACCAGTCCAGTTTACCTATTCCTGAACTAGAGCTATCTTGGGTATCCTCTTTGTCCAAGGTAATGCAGTAGTTTGTGGATCGTATGGCTGCTCCCACACTGCCGCCTTGGTTGGGGCGTCCACATCATGCCATGTGTGCACCTCCAATGCATCCTTCCTGGAAGGATGTTTATGACCATTCTAGTCAGGGTATGGCACCATCTAATGTTGAAAGCAGACTGGTAGTTACTAAGGTGCCTAAGCGCAAGTTATCTTTTTATTTTTCTGCTCAGCATATGGATACAGACGCATCATCAGAGGAATCAGATGATATGCAGGGCTCCTCTCCAGGGTCTAGCTTGGGGTGGAGGACCATCCGTCTTTAGTGGATGTTCCTTCTTTGGTGAGGGCGTTTAAATCAATCCTAGATATTTAGGATGATGAACCAGCTCATAGTAAGAAGGCTCCAGTGTTTAATCACCACCGAAAGGTGGCTGAAACGGTATTTCCTGTATCTGAATAGCTTACTGAGCTTTTGGAAGAGGCATGGGGTAACCCAGACAAACTGTTTTATGTGAATAAAAGAGTAACATCGTTGTATCCTTTCCCAGCTTCTGTTTTTACTAAATTGGAGGTACCTCTTGCTGTGGATGCTCATGTGACACATTTAATCAGAAAAACTACATTGCCTATTCCGTCAGCATTTTCTCTGAAGGATTCCACAGATAGGAAAATTGAAGCATGTCTTAATGCAATATTTTCATCATCTGGAGCTGCTACTCATCCAGCTATGGCTGGAGCCTGGGTAGCCAAAGCCGTTGAAGAATGGTTAGGGGCATTGGAAGACTCTCTTCCAAATGCTACCAGAGAACAGAAGATGTATATCTCCCATATATGGGAAGCGGCTTCTTATCTGGGAGGAGCTGCAGTAGATGCTGGAATTTTAGCTTCCAAGGCATCAACAGCTTCAATAGTGGCACGCAGGGTCCTTTGGTTGTTCCTGGAAAGCTGATACAGGATCAAAGAAGGCTCTGGAAGTCTTCCCTTTCTTTGGGAAAGTACGTTTTGAAGCAGAGTTAGATAAAATAATAGTTACTCTGGCAGCTTCAAAGTCAGCAGGTCTGCCATCTACGGCTACAATAAAATCTAGGCAGGTTTCTATTCGGTCGTTCCATCCTCAGGGATGAGCAGTCTTACTCTAAACCGTCTAGTTTTTGCAGGACCACAAGGCGACAAACTAAGAGGTCTGGGCCGATTAGATGTCCAACTTCTAAACCGGAAAACAAACCTTTGGCCTGATGGGGCGGGCCTCCTCCTGGGGGACCCCAGACTGGGAGGTAGACTGCTTCAGTTTGCGGATTACTGGTGTCAGACAACAACAGATCCCTGGGTCCAAGAAGTGGTCTCTGAGGGGTATGCTCTCACTTTCAAGAGGCATCCTCCCCAGAAGTTTTTTTTACACAGATCCTCCATCAGATGCAGCCAAGGCTTTGTCTCTTCAGGAAGCCATTTTCTCCCTGTTGCAAGCTGTGGTAATAATCCCAGTTCCTGTCCTGCAACAGGGAAGGGGTTAATATTCCAAACTATTCTTGGTTCAGAAACCCAATGGGGCTCATCACCCTATTCTGAATCTAAAAACCCTCAACAGGTTTATCCATGTACCCAAGTTTCATATGGAAACTCTCCGGTCAGTTATTTGGGCAATGGAGCCTGGGGATGACATGGTTTCCCTGGACATTCAGGATGCATATCTGCATGTTCCTATTATGCCATCCCACCAACAATTCTTATGGTTTGCTGTCCCATCAACATTACCAATTTCAGACATTACCATTTGGTCTATCAACGGCCTCCAGGGTATTTACCAAAATAATGGTGGTCATGACGGCTTATATCAGGCATCAGGGAATCTGAATACAAAACCATCTTCAACTGACCATAGCCTGTCTACATAAGCACGGCTGGATCATCAATTGGAAGAAATAATCGCTTTCTCCAATGCAGCAGATGGTACATCTGGGAGCTCTTCTAGATTCTCGGGCACAAAGGGTGTTTCTGCCAGAGAACAAGATTGCTGTTCTATCATTGTGAATATGTAAGCTTCTACACAAGTGAAGGGTATCCATTCTGTTAGCGATGCAGGTCCTGGGATCAATGGTATCCACCTTTGGTACGGTGGGCTATGCTCAGTTCCATTCCAGGCCTCTGCAAAAATTGATCCTCTCCAGGTAGAAAGGACAGTGTCACCTAATAAGGTCCCAGAGGATCCTTCTCACTCCAGAGGTTCGTCACTCCCTCCTGTGGTGGCTAAGAAAGGATAATCTGAACAAAGGGCGCCCATTCTGGATTCCAAATTGGGTGCTTCTCACCAAGGATGCCAGTAGTGGATTGGGGCAGTGACAGGTCATCACGCCTTTCAGGGAAGATGGACAAATCAAGAAAATCATCTTCTCATAAACATTCTGGAACTGTGAGCAGTATACAAAGCACAGAACCTGCTCCAGGGCAGGCCGGTTCAGATCCAGTCTGACAACGCAACTACTGTGGCCTACCTCAATCATCATGGAGCCACAAGAAGTTATGCAGCCATGATGGAAGTGACAAGGATTCTGATTTGGGCAGAACGTCATCTTCTGGCCATCTCGGCAATATTCATACCAGGAGTACTCAATTGGGAAGACTTCATAAGTCACCAGGACATAGATGCCGGAGAGTGGTCTCTCCATCCGGGAGTTTCAGCTTCTGGTAAACAAATGGGGTCTTCCAGAAGTAGATCTCATGGCATCACGTCACAACCACAAGGTCCCCAGGTACGGGTCCAGGTCCAGAGACCCATCAGCAGCCTTTGTGGATGCACTGGCAGTAAGATGGGACTTCAAGCTGGTGTATCTCTTTCCTCCAATTTCCCTCCTCCCAAGAGTTCTCAGGAAATTCAAGCAGGAAGGTGGAACAGTAATACTGGTGGCTCCAGCTTGGCCCAGACGTCACGGGTTCACCGACATACAGAATATATCCATAGACAGTTCATATCCTCTTCCTCTATGGCAGGATCTGCTAACGCAGAGTCCCTGGCAACATCCGGACTTAGCTCGTCTGGCTTTGATGGCGTTCCTCTTTAATCTTTCATCTTAAGAGCAAAAGGTTTTTCCAGTAATTCAGGTGATGCTTAGGGCATGAAAGACTGCCTCTGCCCGTATCTATTAAAGGGTTTGGCATCCTTTTGGTCAGTGGTGTGCCCACAGAAAGTATGATCCTAAGGTGTTCAGGATTTCCAGGGTACTGGCTTTTCTCCAGGTGGGTTTAGACCGTGGTCTCTCCCTGACCACTTTGAAAGTGCAGCTTTCTGCACTTTGAATCTTGTTCCAGAGGAAGATATTACAAGATTGTTTAAGGGAGTTCTGTGAGTTCAGCCTCCTTTTGTTCCACCGGTAGCACCATGGGATTTGTTGTTGGTTCTTAAGGGGCTTCAAGCTCCCCCATTTGAACCCCTGGACTCTGTAGATTTGAAATGGTGGACAGCGAAGACACTTTTTCTCTTCGCTATCTCTTCTGCATGCAGAGTCTCTGATTTGTTGCTCCCAATCTTTTGTTTTTCACCAGGATAAAGCTGTTCTTCGTACAAGGGAGGGTTACCTTCCTAAGGTAGTGTCCCATTTTCATGTGAATGAAGAAATTGTAGTTCCAGCTTTTCAGGCACTAGATCTTTCCATAGGTGAAGCCTCCCTGGATGTAGTTCATGCTCTCTGTATTTATGTGGAGCATACAAACTCTGTTAGAGAATCAGACGCTCTTTTTGTAATATATGGTTTTCACAAACGAAGATGGCCAGCTAACAAGCAGACTCCGGCAAGATGGCTACGCATGACTATCTCTCAGGTGTACACACAGGCTGATCTCCCTGTTCCAGGCATGGTGACAGCACATTCTACTCTGTCTGTAGGGCCATCGTGGGCATTTAGTTGTGGTGCCTCTGCTGAACAGTTGTGTAAGGCAGCCACGTGGTCTTCTGTTTACACTATTCTTAGGTTCTATGCCTTAGATTCTTTTGCCTCTCAGGATGGTTCCTTTGGGTGATGACTTCTCCTTTCTGCACAGGAGCGTCCCCCACCATTGGGGAACTGCTTTAGGACATCCCCATGGTATCCCTGTGGATCTCTATGGACCCTGAAGAAGAAAATTAGAGTTATGGTAGACTTGCCTAGATAACTCCTTTTCTTTGAGGTCCACTGGGTCCACAGGGCACCCACCCTGACGCACCTGGCTGCATTGGTAATTTTTTCTTTCGGTCAGATTCCCTCATGTAAGAGTGTTTCTGGTGTACAATTGCTCTTCCTTCTCCTCTTTCTTTCTCCTGTCTTGAGGCTTGTTGACAAAACTTAATGCCTGTGGCTAGGGGCGGGGTAAATGTGGAGTAAGACCCGAGGCATTCTGGGAGCTGAAGCTTTAACTGTTTGGTGCCCGGATCTCTCCAACCACAATATCCCCATGGTATCCCTGTGGACCCTATGGACCTCGAAGAAAAGGAGTTTTCTAGGTAAGTCTTCCATAACTCTAATTGTTTTAATGAAATAGATAACTAAAGCTGTGACTAAAATTGTATCCAAACTTTGGCCTCCGAGTCTACTTATTGGGTCACTAAGTGGGGTCCCAGTGTGGCACAGGAAGGTCGGCCTCTGCCCTTTACAAGGAGCAGAGACACCACAAGGATGGTGCTGTAGCTGAATAAGGTAGGGCGCTAGGCGGCCCACGGGCCAGCAATGCAAATAAGGTGGGACTGGCAAATATACTCATCCTACATTTCACATCTGGGTCACCCTATTAGCCAGTGAGCAGGGGCAGGCCAGTCTAGAGAGGGTTAAAACAGGCAGCGAGGAAGAAGCTCGGGCACTTGCAAGGGAGCAGCGCAGGTTTTGTGGTTGAGATGTTGAACTATTGCTGTATTGAAGTTTATTTGTCACAGTGTGTGGGAATCAGGAAAAAAGCAGTGCGTAAGGCATAGCAAATGGGGGGCAGCCAGCAGAGCAGAGGTTAGCAGATTCAAGCTCGGTGAATGGCCACATGCTCGGCTCCAGTTTTGGATGGTTAGGCCAATAGGCTGCGTGCCAGGCGAGCATGATATGCACCAGGATGCATAGGGGGCATTGCTGCAGTGCCTACTGGATAGCCTGCGCATACCCCAGGATGGAAATTAGGGCATATAATGGATTTGGCCTTGCCCACTGCTTCTTTCAGTGCCCTGCAATATTTTTTATGCAGTACGATAAATAAAGCGGTGACCAAAATTTTGTCCAAACTTGGCCTCCGAGTCTACTTCTTGGGATCCTAGTAGGGCGCAGGCAGGTCTGCCTCCACAACTTATACAGCAACCCACCCATGTCCCTAATTCTGCAAGAACCAGTAAGGTGCTTATAAGCAGACTGATTCTGTCTGGGGACCTGATTCAGAGATGGTTGATAATGCAGCCACTCTTGCAATAGCAATTGTGGGAATATGCAAAGTCTAATCTCAGCCTTCCTTTTGTGCTCCATGGTACGATGGAGTGTAAGAGTGGTGAAACACCCACTTTCAGGCTCTGTGGACTGTGCATTTTCGATGGAGATTATAAACACTCCAACAACAATGCAACATTGGTCACATCTTCGACATTTGCGGTATTCTAGGGTTTACCCTAGCTTTTCGAATCTAATCCAACTAAACATGGCCTCTGAAGCATTGGATTTGCGATTGGTAATGCAGCAATTTTCCTAGATGCGCCCGTGACATTCCTCTAACACACCCATTAAACAGACCCTTTTGCAATCACTTTAGAATTAGATAGGCTCCCAGTCTCCACCCTGAAATGCCCAGGGATAGCAAGCCCCTTCTCATGTGTTAGCGATTCTGTATGTAATTGTGAACAGCATCAGACACTTGCACAGTGAGGATTTTTTGGACTTTTTGTGACTGAAATGTAAGGGAAAGGGGAAATTGGGAAAACAATCCTGCACAGAATAAGTACAGTATATAATATTATTGAGAAAACCAACAGTAATGCAATTGTCTAGATAGAAGATCTGTCTAAAATCCTAATGTAGTTGATGGTGCACCCTAGGGTCAAAAAGGTCAATGTATACAGGAAATTCTTGTAAGCACAAGAAAAAAAAGCTGACTCCTTTGTGGGGCACTCTTAATAAAAAAAATATATTATATTGAGAAATGATAATATTAAAATATTAGTTTTATTAGTATACTCTTATTATAAGGTGGGGGGAAGGGTGGGGACAATGATGGAAAAGAGGGGACAGCTGATTCACTGACTGACTTGATATGACGTGCTGACACCTGTATACACATGCGGGATGGAGGACTTGCACACGCCGTGCTGGCCGCTTCCTCCTCCAGAGCAGATTGACTGACTGTGGACCCGCTGTATGACTGGGGTGATACACACTACAGGACAGAGGGAACTTTCCACTAGCCGACCCGAATATTTCCGGGTAATTCAGCTGACCACGGCGCCGGCACCCAGGACTTTGGCTGACTATTTCATGAGATCGGGAGCCGTGAGTATACCCAGCCATTAGGGCTATGTGCCTTCTAAGCTCCTAACACACTTACTTAATGGTTACACATAATAGTGTCTATAATTAATATTTACTATAGACGGCACTATAGCCCTACTAGAAAATTTACTCTCAGTATAGTAATAATATAACCCCTTCACTCCTGGGTTCAATTCATTTAAAGCATTATACCAGCAAGCATATAGCTTTTCTTTCACTCCAACAGGGGTATTCAATATGGGAGCGATAAGTCAGTTTTTGCGTTAATATCGGAGCTATGACGTCATTATCGGAGGTTTTACTTTTACACCTTATTCAATATCAAAGACTTATCGCAGTTTTGAAAAGTCGAAGATAAAAAACGGGGATAAGTTTTCACCATTGAATAGGTGTCGAAAAAAAGTGCAGAATTGGAGTTTAGGGGTGCAAGGCTTAAAAAAAATAGCCTGCACCCTTCAGAATTACCCCTTGAAACGATCTGTGTCAAAAAAAAAAAAATGTTCGCCCGGGCTCAGCTCCGCCTCCCCGTCCCCATGTGCCCGATCACTGCTGGCCACAGCGATCGGGCAATAAATCATTTTGAACAAATATAAAAAATATATATACGTATGTATATATATATATATGTATATATATATATATGTATATATATATATATGTATGTAAATATATATATAAGTATATATATGTAAATATATATGTATGTATATATATATATACGTATGTGTATATATATATATATATATATATATATACGTATGTGTGTATGTATATATATATATGTGTATATATATATATACTGTGTGTGTGTATATATATATATATATATATATAATGTTCGATCGATATATATATATATATCGATCGGTTATTATCGCAGAGCCTCTGATTAGGGATGGCAACTGACCATCGATGGTTTGCAAACCATCGATGGTCTGACTGAAGGCAAGTGGTTTGCCATTGCCTGTGGCCATCAATGTTGCACCATCAATAGCAACCCTCAATCGATGTTTAGGAAACATCGGCAGTTGTGGTGTACACAGATCTCCTCGACCAATCGCAAAACAATTGATGGCTTCTAACGATGGTTGAAACATCGATGGTACAGCCGTCAATGGCCATCACTACAGTATAATATAAAAATTGCTATTTTTATGGTATACTGTGTTTGTAAAAAAATATTTTTTTCAAATAAAATAGTGATGGATAAGTTTAAAATTATGTTCGTGACCTAATTCAATCATAAAAGAAACCGACAATTTTTGAGCGGTTTTTGGAAAAATAGCAAAGAGAAGGGGACAGAAACTTCTGGTATAGGTAAGCATGTGTGAATGGGTAGGTGTATGTAATAAACTTATACTGGGCACGGTGTGTGGGTTTTGTCTTTTTTTAACTATTTATTTTACAGTGAAATTACAGGTGCCGCATGTCTGCTGGCACTTGTAGTTCCACAAGTGCATAATGGCAGGCATGCTGGCACTTGTAGTTCCACTGTAAAGTACAATAGTGTTACATTATTTGGCCCCCCTATTACCCCCATACCCACCAAGCAAGGGGTATGGGGAAGAGCCCTAGGCTTCAGCGTAAGCCTGTGGTGCTCGGGAGAGGGGGGACCCTTTTTTGGGGGGTCCCCGACTCCCCCGAGATCACCGGCTTGCGCTGACCGACTTGGGGTGTAATGCTTTGGACCTGGAGCCCCGGTGATTGAGTCTCCGGGCTGTGGCATTACACCCATGTCGGTTGGGTCTGGTGCTGGTCTTAAATATAGGGGGTACCCCACGTCGTTTTTGCCTCCTATATTTAAAACCAGCACTAGTCCCTGCAGCCTGGTGTTGGTTTCTAAAATACGGTGGAACCCTACACATTTTCTTCCCCGTATTTTTAGAAACCAACCTTGGCTGGCAAGCCTGCGGCTGGTTTGGCTTTTGGGGGAGGACCTTATGTCATTTCTTTTGTAATTTTTTACAAATTTTTTTACAGGTTAACTAAAACGGGAATTTTCGGGAAATATTCTAGGGACCCCCCTAAAGATGTCTAGACATGGGGATCACTATGGGTACCCCCATTTTTAGCTCCTGAAGGAAGTTGGGCTTTCTATTAGCCGCAGCAGGAAAAAACACCTTGCAAAGCTATTTAGAAACCCGACTTTCTTTTGCAGGCAAAAACGGGGTTATCCATAGTGATCCCCCATGTCTGGACATCTTTAGGGGGGTCCCTGGCATATTTCCCAAAAATTCCCATTTTTTTCCTTAATTGGGGTCAAGGGTCATTTTTTGAAAAACAGGGATCAGTTTTCACCATTGAATAGGTGTCGAAAAAAAGTGCAGAATTGGGGTTTAGGGGTGCAGGCTTAAAAAAAAATAGCCTGCACCCCTCGGAATGACATTTAAAAAAGAACTGTGTCAAAAAAAGTAAAAAAAATAAAATAGGGACACCCCAAAAAATGTATTTAAAAATTGGGGTGAAAAAAAAAAAGGGGAAAAAATTGTTTAACAATAGGGAAATAGGTTCAGGGCTATTCTGCAAGTATGCGGCAGGTGTTTTGAAGAATAGATTTATAGCGGCAGGTGCACAAATGCAGAATTTTTAAAAACTTACTTTAGGGACTTAAAATTATGCTAGTACCCATTTTCATGTACCCCAAATTTGATGGGACCACTTAAAAAAATGAACAAAATAACCTAAATGCTCTTCTGCATCACTTCTTCAATGTCGGGAAAAAAACACCTGCTGCGGCTATTTAAATCCCCGACTTTCAATTAAAGGCTAAAACGGGGGTACCCATAGTGTTCCCCCATGTTTTTACAACTTTAGGGGGGTCTTACAATTATTTTAAGGAAAAATTCGTAACTTTACGCAAATCCAACTTCGGAGTTTCCCGTTTTCGTTAATTTTATATTGAATACGGGGATAAGCGGGAACGCGCCCGATACTTTAACGCAGGTAAAAACTCCGATATGAAACGTTAACTTCGACAGTGAAGTTAACGTTTCATATTGAATACCCCTGCAAGTGTTCAGACTGACTGATTTGGGCGAATTTTGTCTCTGCAATGCTTTAAGTAACAGAGCCAACCTAACACCCTGAAAATCTTTAACAGTCTTTATACCTTTGCTGTTGTTTCATGAGACACTAGTCCCTCCCACTCTCTCATCACCCCATCCAGAGAGTGACAGCAGAAGTGGGGAGACATCTTTGTGAATCACTTTACTTTATATGGCTTTTCTCCATCTGGGTGATAATTGCTCATATCAATTTCAATTTAAAACTACCCATCATTGGATGGATGATGCTTTTGCCTGTAATTTACTGTGATAATAGATATATAGAGGCATGATGATTATAGCCCTAATGTTGAACAGGATTTTAACTTAAGGCAATATATCCATGTTTTCCTGGTTTTCACAGAGATAAATATCGGGAATTGCTTATAGCTATTTGCTTACATACCACTAGCCTAAACTATTATATGACAGTTTATAATTTGCGGTTTGAAGGGGACATTAGTCTCAAAAGTATCCTATAATATTATCTCCTATGTGCAGACTTGACGTGACTTATTTTTTGATCTGAAAGGGACAACTGTTTTAGATTTACAACAGCTTATTTAAATGTATCTAATGTTATAATCTTTTTAGATGCATTTTATGTTGCCAATTGTTTCTCTGAATTGACTCTAATGTGATATTACCTTGATTAAGAATACTGATATTTTGTTTTCAAAACTGTATGAAGTAGCAGTATGAAATTGCCTATTACATGCTGACACCTTTCTACTTGGAAGGGAACGATTATCTTATAACCATTTTAGATGGCTTATAAAACGTATACCTTTTTGCCATGTAATTTCTGTTGCAAATTTGGTCTCTTTTAAGTCTGCATATTAGATTGATAGTGCTTATTAATCCCAAAAGGAAGACATATGAATAATGCTGATAACTGAGAGTATTACTCTATACACAGCTCACTGGAGAAAGGAATATTTATATAGATTGTAAGCTTGCGAGCAGGGCCTTCCTACCTATATATCTGTCTGTAGATTACCCAGTTTTGTTCTATTAATGTTTACAATTGTAAAGCACAAAGGAATATGCTGCGCTATATAAGAAACTGTTAATAAATAAATGTTCTAGTGTAGGAGCATCTTTTGTGAATATTTTTGCCATATTTGATTGACTTTTAAGAGATAATTGTGCACTCTTTATTACTGTATATCCAATCACTCATAGTAATAGTGCTCACTTTAGAACACTATTCATATATATTTTAAGAGTATACTAATAAAACTAATATTTTAATATTATCATTATTTCTCAATAGAATATATTATTTTTTGATTAAGAGTGGCCCATAAAGGAGTCAGCTTTTTTTCTTGTGCTTACAAGAATTTCCTGTATACTTTTTGTGAATGCGAAGTAGCAAAATGCTGGAACATAGAAACTGCATCCATCTTAGAATCAGGCCCTGGGGCATGATCTTCTATGCAAACTGCCCTATACATATACAGTCAGGTCCATAAATATTGGGACATTGACAGAATTTTCAGATTTTGGCCTCTATTCACCACCACAATGGTTTTGAAATGAAACAAACAAGATGTGCTTTAACTGCAAACTTTCACATTTAATTTGAGGGTAATTACATCCAAATCGGGTGAACGGAGTAGGAATTACAACAGTTTCAATATGTGCCTCCCACTTTTTAAGGGACCAAAAGTAATGGGACTATCAACTCAAAAGCTATTTAATGGACAGGTGTGGGCTATTCCCTCGTTATTTCATTATCAATTAAGCAGGGAAAAGGTCTGGAGTTGATTCTAGGTGTGACATTTGCATTTGGAATCAGTTGCTGTTGACTCTCAATATGAGATCCATAGAGCTGTCACTATCAGTGAAGCAAGCCATCATTAGGCTGAAAGATCAAAACAAACCCATCAGAGAGATAGCAAAAACATTAGGTGTGGCCAAATCAACTGTCTGGAACATTCTTAAAAAGAAAGAACGCACCGGAGAGCTCAGCAACACCAAAAGACCTGGAAGACCATGGAAAACAACTGTGGTGGATGACAAAATAATTATTTCTCTGGTGAAGAAAAACCCCTTCACGACAGTTGGCCAAATCAAGAACACTCTCCAGGAGGTAGATGTATATGTGTCAAAGTCAACAATGAAGAGAAGAGTTCACAAGACTGAATATAGAGGGTTCACCACAAGATGCAAACCATTGGTGAGCCACAAAAACAGGAAGACCAGATTAGAGTTTGCCAAACAACATCTAAAAAAGCCATTACAGTTCTGGAACAACATCCTATGGACAGATGAGACAAAGATCAACTTGTACCAGAGTGATGGGAAGAAAAGGAAAGGAACTGCTCATGATCCAAAACATACCACCTCATCAGTGAAGCATGGTGGTGGTAGTGTCATGGCGTGGGCATGTATGGCTGCCAATGGAACTGGTTCCCTTGTATTTATTGATGATGTGACTGCTGACAAAAGCAGCAGAATGAATTCTGAAGTGTTTCGGACAATATTATATGCTCATATTCAGTCAAATGCTTCAGAACTCATTGGACGGCGCTTAACAGTGCAGATGGACAATGACCCGAAGCATACTGCAAAAGCAACCAAAGAGTTTTTTAAGGCTAAAAAGTGGAATGTTATGCAATGGCCAAGTCAATTCCCTGACCTGAATCCGATTGAGCATGCATTTCACTTGATGAAGACAAAACTGAAGGGAAAATGCCCCAAGAACAAGCAGGAACTGAAGACATTTGCAGTAGAGGCCTGGCAGAGCATCACCAGGGATGAAACCCAGCGTCTGGTGATGTCTATGCGTTCCAGACTTCAGGCTGTAATTGCCTGCAAAGGATTTGCAACAAAGTATTAAAAAGTGAATGTTAGATTTAGGATTGTTTAGTTTGTCCCATTACTTTTGACCCCTTAAAAAGTGGGAGGCACATATAGAAACCGTTGTAATTCCTACACTGTTCACCTGATTTGGATGTAATTACCCTCAAATTAAATCTGAAAGTCTGCAGTTAAATCACATCTTGTTTGTTTCATTTCAAAGCCATTGTGGTGGTGAATAGAGGCCAAAATCTGAAAATTCTGTCAATGTCCCAATATTTATGGACCTGACTGTATATTTGGTCTGATTCAGAGTTGCACGCTTTTGCACAGGGGCTGCATGTTTGGCCGCAGCTGCTCTGTAAAAATATGCTTATGTCTGTAGGAGGCATCTGAAAGTAAAATGTCTCCTGCCGGTATCTCAGATCCAAGTTCCGCATCGAAGACACAGGATCGGTTCAACATCGCGACCATCGGTCACGATGTTTGCAACACGGCTATCTGAGTAAGCCTAAGCTTAATCAGAATGGTCACCTCCTGCTCAGTTGCAATGGCAGTAAATTAGCTATGCAAGATGCAGACACTGGCCTCGGCACTCCCAGAAAATGGGGCTGACACACCTGTTTTCTGCAAACGCAGGCAGCGCTGCACTATCCTAGGACTGCAGTTTGGGAGCATGGGTGTGCAAGCTCGCAGGAACCATTCTGCTCATGTACAGAATGGGTCAGTCCTCCTGCCATCGAAGATGTATGCAAACCATTGGGTTTGCATACATCTCTGAAGCAGGCTTGGTCTATGCTTTTAGACTACCGGGTGAAAGCCATGGATGGTTTCACCATTTATGGTTGGGGACAGTGCATGTGCAGATGGCAGGAGTCACGGAAAGCAGAAAGGTATAACATACCCCAGTTAACTCTTTCTTCGAGGTCCATAGGGTCCACAGGATCCGCTTTGGGGTATGTAGCTGGAGTGATCCCTTGCACCAAACAGCTTACAGCTTTGAAGCTCCCAGCATGCACAGGTCCGCCTCCCTATATACCCTGCCCCCAGCCACAGGCATTCAGTTTGTAAACAAGACTAAAGGCAAGAGACGGAAAGTGGAGAAGGAAGTACAATGTACCCAAGAAACACTCTCAAAACACGAAGCGGGATTCTGTGATACAAAAAGAAAGGAACAGAACTCAACTGAGGCCAGGTGCATCAGGGAGGGTGCCCTGTGGACCCTGAAGAAAAAGAGTTAACTGAGGTATGTTATACCTTAACTCTAATTTTCTTCTTCAGGATCCATAGGGTCCACAGGATCTAAATTGGGGACGTCTTAAAGCAGTTCCCTTAAGGGTGGGGACGCTCCTGAGAAGAGAGGAGAATCCGCCGCCCATAGGAAGCATCCTGGGAGGCAAAAGTATGAAATGCATAGAATTTGATAAAGGTATGGACGGAAGACCAATTGGCCGCCTTGCACAGCTGTTCAGCCGAGACGCCATGTCTAATCACCCACGATGGTCCTACAGACCGAGTAGAATGTGCTGTCACCTTGTTTGGGACAGGGAGATCAGCCTGTATATAGACCTGAGAAATAATCATGCACAACCAGCGAGCCAAAGTCTGTTTGTTAGCTGGCAAGCCTCATTTGTGAAACCCATATAACACAAAGAGCGCATCTGATTTCCTGATGGAGCTGGTACGATCCACGTAGATACATAGGGAACAAACCACATCCAGAGAAGCTTCACCCTTATTGCAGAAAAAAGGAGGGAAGCTGATGCACACTCTAAGTACTAAGAATAATAAATATAAAAAATATCTAATAAACTATCAATTAACATGGTGCTATATAGAGGTTCTTAGTACATGTTTGGTCCAAGATGTTTGCCCACCTACCACTTCACGGTGACCTCATCAGGTGGGTCCCTAACATCCCTAATACTGGCACATTGTATACATTTATCTAGGACTTAACTGTAATAGTGCCCATTACATGTGTGTACTGCAATGCAAGGACCAATACTAATTAAAATCACCTGGGGCAGGTAGGAGGCGTGCTAGCCCAGGAGAAGGGGTCTCACACCTTCAAGTGTACCTTAAATACACATACATGGAAAAAAGGGGGGGATGGGCTGCACAACCTAATTACAACATTATCAGAGGTGCTACCCATGCTGAGACACTTCAATCCCTTATTGCAGTGGTTCTCAAACTCTGTCCTCAGGACCCCACACAGTTCATGTTTTGCAGGTCACCCAGCAGGTCCCCAGGTGTTGGGGGGAGGCAGCTTCAGAGGTGGTTGTGGAGGATGGTTGGGGGTGGCAGATTCAGAGGTGGTTGTGGAGGATGGTTGGGGGGAGGCAGCTTCAGAGGTGGGTGGGGAGGATGGTTGGAGGAGGTGGCTTCAGGGGTGGGTGGGGAGGAGTGGTGGGGGGAGGCACCTTCAGAGGTGGTTGTGGAGGATGGTTGGGGGGAGGCAGCTTCAGAGATGGGTGGGGAGGATGGTTGGGGGGAGGCAGCTTCAGAGGTGGGTGGGGAGGATGGTTGGGGGAGGCAGCTTCAGAGGTGGGTGGGGAGGATGGTTGGGGGAAGGCAGCTTCAGAGGTGGGTGGGGAGGATGGTTGGGGGAGGCAGCTTCAGGGGTGGGTGGGGAGGATGGTTGGGGGGAGGCGTCTTCAGGGGTGGGTGGGGATTGACCACGTCGTGGTCTTTCTCTTCATCGACGTAATCCTATGAGATAGTTTTAAATAAAAATTTTATATCAAAGTTTACATTAATCAGTATACATTTTTGAATTATTGTGGAAATATATGTCTATCAGTGTTTTTATGTTTGTTTAACCCCATCTAAATCCTGACTCAGGGTGTGCTGAATTCCACATGATTTTTGCAACATCATATCCAGATCTCCCAGGTTTAGCAGAGCAAAGGCATGAGCAAGGTCCAGTTTTTTAAAAACATTTTAAGGCTGAGGATTACATACAGACACCTGTGTCACCCTTGTTTCATTAATGCAGAGACACTGTGGAAACTGTAGCCTAACAAAAAAATTGTGAGACAAATTAAAAACAGATCTGGCAAAAACCATGATGTATAACACACACACACACACACAAACACCCACCCCTAATGTCTACAACAGTTAAGCTACTTTGAAAATCACAGTAGTTTTCTTTAGGGCTTTCAAATTGTTTGCAGCCATTTAAAAAAAAAAAATGGCTGCAGACCTTAATATGATATAAACAAGCAGGCCAATAAAAACAAAAAATGTTCCATATATACACACACACACACAGAAAGGCATACACAACACAAAGCATACACCACGCAATGCATATACAACGCATTACTTACTTTGGTGGTTGCCCGCACGCAGTTGATCTAGGAGGACCGAGGTCCGCCTCCGGAGATCTGACCACCTCCTTTCAAGTTGGACCACTGTCCTGCGGAAGCCCATGCGGCGAAGCCTCCTCCGCACCTCCGCATATGACCACATTTTAATGCAGTTCGGCACATGCGGGCCTACGGGCCCCGGGCGACGGTCCATGACCTCCGTTAGGACGTGCAGCTCTCGTCTCCAAAAACTTGAGGATCTCATGATGGCAATGACAATTATTACAGTGTGCAAACTTGATATCAACTATGGTGCAGTCTGATTGGTTGGCCATTCAAAAATGGCGGATAAACACAGAACATTTGTTGATTTACTACATCTATATCAACACAACACCTATCATACAGCATGTGACTCACCTCATCCCACAGCTAGGATATGCCTCTGCGGCCAGTAGTACACTCCCAACACATTCCGCAGCTCCTTGTGAAAGTGATTTGAAGTTGGAGGGCCATTTTTAAAGGGTGTGTTGGACGCTTGTGCATTGCGTAGTACACTGCGTGGGAGTGGTGCACGCATATGGCTATAAATAGCAACGCCTGGATTTTTGCAATTTGCAGTCATGGATTCTGAGAAGGCTAGTGTAGAGGACTGAATGATTGACATACATGATTTTGTGGATGATTTTGGACTGGGAATAGCATCAGAAATTGAAGTTGTGGACACACTTACAGATGTGGGTGAGGAAAGTGTGCCTGAGCCCCCACCAGATGATCTTCCTCCACCTCCTACAAACACATCACCTCCAAATGTGGCTGGCTCATCAGATGGCATGATACAAGGTCAAGATATTCCTTGTGGGGTTACGAATACCCTCATCCAGGTGGCACTAGCCAGATTCACTATTGGACATAACATTCCAGTTCAACATCGAAAAAGAATCTGGGTGAAAATTTCCAAGATCATCAATCAGAAGCACTCCACTAATTTGGATGCTTATTTTGTGCGTAAAAAGTAAGTTATTATATATTTTATGATCTTTGGAAAAATGTCTTCAAAATGTGGTTGTTTTTTCATGTTTTAAAAAAAAAAAAAAAAAAATTGGTTATTTAGAATTAACAATGTTGAAAGCCCAATGGTCAATATATCTTTTGGTGTCATATCAAGATGTTTTAGTTATAAAATAATTGAAGCTACATTTTTCCAAAGGTGGGGTGACCTTTGCAGCCGACTCAAGTCAAAGCTGAATTTGCGGATCATACACCTGTCTCTGTATCTGTCTATTTTTGTGTATTTAAAAAAAACATATATGTTATTTCTTCCATTTTAAAGGACATGGCATGGCTGAAAGCCTGCAGATGGATGGGGTGACGGCACAACCTCCATCAACTGTGCCTCCCCCATCCTCCAGTGGCACCCTTGCCCAAGTCCTGGATGGGTTTAGGGTGGAAGTGTTAAGGCAAACAGCTGAAATTGAGGCAGTCCAGGCCAGCATGTTGGAGCAAAACTCCTTTCTTAGGTCCATAAGCCAAGATGTCAGGGAGATGAAAGAACAACTGACTGGCCCAATAGAAGGTGAGGTGGACCAGTGCCCTGCTGTGGCTGGACCGAGCTCCCAGCAGGGTCCACGACGGTCCACCTGGATCCGTAAATTCACCTTTGCGGAGTCGACTGCAAAGAAAAATTGATGATCTTGGATTATTTTCACCCAGAACTTTCGAAATGTTTATGTCCAAAAATGTAATCTGGTTAGTGGCCCTGGAAGCCCCACAAGGAATATCTTGACATTGTATCGTGCCATGTGATGGGCCAGCCACATTTTGAGGTGATGTGTTTGTAGGAGATGGAGGAGGCACATCTGGTGGCGGAACAGGCACACTTTCCTCACCCATATCTGTGAGTTCACATCTTAATTTTCTGATGCTAATCCCAAACCAAATTCGCCCAGAAAATCATGTATTTTTAAGGTTATAAATTTGTTTTGTATTTTTGAAAAATTTCTTATTTTCAATAATGATTAAAAAAAAAATGTTATGGCAAAAATGTTTGGTTTTTTAAATAAAAACAACCAAAAATGTAAAAAAACAAAGTCAGTCATTTTTCAAAATGCTTTTTTAACCTTCTTCAAAAAAATACAAGCCACTAGATCTACTATGGAACAACAAATCCAGGCCTGGCCTTGCACAGTATTGCTAATAAGGCATGTATTTACTCTGGAATGGCATGCTGGGATGTGCAGTTCCACACCAGCTTGAAAGGAGTTTCTAAAAAAAAAAAAAACATATTACACTTTAAATACAAAAAAAAAAAGTATCATGTGTTTGTGTAAAAAAATATATAGGGACAATTGTTAGGGAAGTATAAAGTTTTTGGGATTGGTATCTTTCTAAATATCAAAATCACAAACAAAAAGAGTAACCAGAAACAAAACCCCCCAAAAATATGCTAATTAACGCATCCACTTTGCAATTATACAATGCAATGAGTAACACCTGCTACTCTATTATTTGACTCCATACATCGGCAGCGGAAAGAACCATCACCTGCTCACGCAGTGCTTGTGGTAGACCCTGGGCTACCACAAGTACTGCGATTACTTCCATGGAAATAGATGCGAACTGACGTGTACAATGATGCTGTCTTTTAATTATGGACGCCCTCAAAACTCTGTTTTGACGGTCATACACGCCTGCATTCGCTCCACCACTCCCCCGTTCACAAGCACCTTCCCCTGCTACCACCCATAAATGGCACTGTCTGTCACTCAAAGTAGCGGGAAGTCTGTGTACTACAAGCGCACTATTTCCCATCGCTGAATATGGCTTGCAGACGCGCACTGCAAATTATACGCATGCGCACTGAGCAAAAATCACCCGGCAGCGAGCGATCGCGCCTTAGCGACCGTCTCTGAATCAGGTCCAGAGTCCAATGATGAATGTCCTTGTTATGCAGACAGCAGTTGCTTGTAGTGAAGAGATGATGAATTTACATGTCTTGTTTATAATTTGTCCAAATATTCTGGTTTTTGGATGGTTTGAAGATAGAGTGGTCTCTTTCTGTTTGCCGGTATAACGACAACATTTGATTAGAAATGCAAAGTGCACTTTTAAAATTATGCACTTAAAAATATTATGCAACAGCAGCCAAGGCCTGCAGCCTACCAATGAGATAAGCATCCTGTATGTCCAGGGAGACCATGAAATCTCTAGGCTCCATTGCCAGCATAATTGACCGTAGGGTTTCCATACGGAATTTGGGCACATGGATGAATCTGTTGAGAGACTTCAGATTCAGGATAGGGCGATGAAACCCATTTGGTTTCTGAAGCAAAAACAAATTTGAATAATAACCCCTTCCCTGTTGCGTCACAGGAACGGGGATTATGACTCCCGACCTCAGGAGGTCCCCAAAAGCCTCCCGGAAGGCCAAAGATCTGACCGGGTCTACTGGAAAGGTTGTACCAACAAACCTGTGAGGAGGATGCCACTGGAACGTGATGATGTAACCATGAGAGACCACCTCTTGAACCCAGGCATCCGTAGTAGTCTGATGCCAGGCATGAGAAGACTGTAGAAGTCAGCCTCCCACCCTGAGACCCCCCCAGGGGGAGGCCCATCGCATCAGGCAGTGGGCTTATCATCCGGCTTGGAAGCAGGACGTCTGGTTGATCAGGATTTTTTGGTCTGCAGTTTCCTGTGGAGAGTATCCCGCCTTGAGGAAGACTGTCACTTTGCCCTACTCTGTGGGCAAAAGGACTGAGCTGACAACTGCCTATACTTAGGGGTAGTCGTAGATGGCAACCCCACAGATTTAGATGTTGCCAGAGAAGATACTATGTCATCCAGCTCTGGTCCAAACAGTACCTTCCCAACAAAAGTCAGGGCCTTATTGGAGGCTTCTTTGAGCAGCAACCGAAGTTGCCATTACCCTAAAAACCAAGATACCTGCATCAATGACAGCTTCATCCATATACATAGCTGCTTCTTGCATCTGCCTGAGGTGAGACAGCTGTTCTCTGGTAGCATTCGGCATGCTATCCTCCAGAGCCTTTGTCCATTCTTCCATAACTTTGGCTACCCAGGCTACAGCCATAGATGGTCTGGTAATAGCGCCAGATAATGAATACACTGATTTTAAATAGTTATCAAGTTTTCTATCTGTAACCTCTTTCAATCAGGATGCTGCAGGAATGGGTAATGTAGAGCTCTTGATCAATCTAGTTACATGAGCATCTACTGATGTAGGAACTTCCCATTTGTTACACTCGCCAAGTGCAAATGGGTATTGAGAGGTTAAATTCCTTGTAACATGAAAATGCTTATTTGGAGTACACCATGCTTCAGACATGAGATTCATCAGTTGTTCAGACTGAGGAAAATAATCTTTAGCTACCTTCTGATGCCTAAAGACCGGAGTCTTAGATTTTGGCGGAACCTACTCTTCCTCTATACTGTGGACAGATCTAACTGCTCTCACCAGAGAGGGGACATCCACAGAGGATTGATGGTGGTCTTCCACTAAGTAAGACCCCGAACTCTGAGTATCAGCGTGTGATGAGGAGGTTGAGTCAGAATCTTGAGGCAATGTCTGAAGAGAACCTCTCTTATGCCCCTGGTTTACTGCCACTGGTCTATTCACCTGCACCACCTGCTGAGGGGCTATAGATTGCAGCATACTCTGACTAGAGTGAGCAGAAGAATCAAACCAACAGGGATTCATGGGGGACATATACATAGAAGGATGCAAATGCTGTGGGTACCCCATAGCAGGAGGCAATATCGTGGCAGGAGAACGCGACGCTGCGGCCCTGTCCACCAAATGCGACAAAACTCGAGACCAAGAGGCCACCCAGGGTGTTCTTGTGCTGGTGCAGGTGTACAAGATACAAAAATGTGGTTGTTTACAACAGACACGACATAACCCATCTTGCACAAATCCTGCTCAGACAGGAATTACATGACTTCAGCACAGGAAGCTCATCGTTCTCTCCTTTACCTTTAGACATGGCAATGTGTAACAGGTATAAGGTATAGAGTATAAATGCAATGTGACTTTAAATGGAAAACCCCACATACCTTTAGACGGATGAGGAGAAACACAGTGATAGATATATCTGACAGTTTTGAAAAAAAAAATGGCAGTATAAATACAGAAGCTAGCATCACAGTCACATACTATGCATAAATATAATCAAATGCTAATGCAAAGACTCTGAATCAACTGACCAGCCCCCTCAGAGGTATTGGTAGGATATAGAGTGCTATATACCTGACCCAAGGTAGAGGTATACAGGGAGACAGACCTAACCTCTGAGACCAACAGCTTTCAGCAGCGCACCCATGGTGGACTGTGAGTGTCTCACACACGAGGTGGTCAGAAGTAGCAAACCAGACGCAGGAATCCGCAACTGGAAGTTGCGTCTGGGTTGGGGGAGAAGCGGCCGGCAGAGCGCCTTTCTCCCCTAAGCTGCGATTTAGACGGCACTGGTACGCTGGCCTCACAGTAGTAGACGCTACCTAGTGCGCTCTAGTGTGTCTACTACCCGTCCCCGGCGACAGACGATATGGCCATGGCCGCTTTAGTGAGGACACATTAAACAAGACAGCTGCCTCCGATGTGTCTCCTACACTGGAATCATCTTGCCTGCCATCTTCATGAATCCGATCACAGTCCGGATCTTAGCAATGCTGCTAGCTGAGCCATGCTGAGGCCCCCCGAAATCCCCAGGGCATATATAGCGGTACTGGCGTTTCGGCATCGGTAGGAGCCGCAGTATATGCGTCGTATTCGGCGTCTAATACTGCTAAACTCAGAAGTTAAAAAAACGAAGGTAAATCAAAAATAGAAAAGCCTGGGACTGCCTAGGCAGTCCCGCTGTTAAAACGTTGCGTCTGGATACTTGCCGCCCACCAAACAAAAAATCTGAATGCCAGTGGCTGGGGGGCAGGGTATATAGGGAGGATGACCTGTGCATGCTGGGAGCTTCAAAGCTGTAAGCTGTTTGGTGCAATGGATCACTCCAACTACATACCCCAAGGTAGATACTGTGGACCCTATGGACCCTAAAGAAGAAAGTAACTTTTTCCTTTTGACCTCGTTGGGCCGGAATGGGGCAGAACTGCGTTCCGTCAGTTCTTTTTGGAGACGGAACCTTCGGCCCACCGCAGGCAAGCTCCATTTGCCGGGCGCCCGCTAAGATTTTATTAACAGGGGGCATCCGGCTCCTTCCCCACAGCAGCAGCCGGAGGCTGGAGTTCACTCCTGAGCTTCGGCTTCTGGCTCTCGCAGTGTGCACTATGGGAGAAATGTCATGAGGTCTCTCCCATAGTTCTGATGAGCAGCCTGTCAGACGACTGCGGTCGCAGGAGCAAGGCTTAAGGTAAGTATAAGTATTTGTTTTTTTTTTGTGTAAGCAGCACTACTACAGGAGGCATTACTACTGGGGACACACTATTGGGAGCACTACTAAAGGAGGCATACTGTTGTGGGCACTACTACAGGGGGCATTACTATTGGGGGTACTACTTCTAGAGGCATTACTACAGGGAGCATTACTATTGTGGGCATTACTATTGGAGGCACTACTACAGGGGGCATTACTATTGGGGCACTACTACTGGGAGCATTACTATTGTGGGCATTACTATGGGTGGCACTTCAACTGGGGGCATTAATATTGGGGCACTACTACAGGAAGCATTACTATTGGGGGCACTACTACCGGGGGCATTACTATTTTGGCACTATTACAGGGAGCATTACTACTAGGGGCATTACTACTGGGGGCACTACTACTAGAGCCATTACTACAGGGAGCATTACTAATGTGGGCATTACTATTGGGGGCACTACTACAGGGGGACATTTCTACAGGGAGAACTACTACATGGAGCATTACTATTGGGGGCACTACTACTGGGGGAATTGCATAGGGGGCACTGCACAAGGGGCACCACTACTGGTGGCACTGCATAAGGGGCACTACCACTTCTGGGGGCATTGCATAAGGGACACAACTACTGGGGGCATTGCATAAGGGGCACCACTACAGTGGGCATTGCAGAAGGGGCGCTATTGCTGTGGTCATTGTATAAGGGGCACTACTATTGTCTGCATTATATGTATTAGGGGCACTACTGTGGGCATCATGTATAACATTACTGTGGGTATTGTGTAAAAGTGGCACTACTGTGTCTTAACATGATTAAGGGACACTACTACCGTTATCTGGTGTAATGTGAATCGGGCACTATGTGCGGTGTAATGTGGATAAGATCGTGCTACTATATGGTGTAATTTGAATTAAGAATACTATTGTGCAGGCCCGCCAAGAGCCTTGGCGGGCCTTGGTAATAGGGGGCATGGCCTAATAGGAGAGGTGTGGCCACGCCCCCTTGCTGAGAGGGAAAAAAAAAAAAAAGATTTGTAGCGCCGCGAAGCGGTGCTGGGGAGTGGGGGGGGCGCTCTGAGCCCCCTCAGCCCAGCGCAAAGCCAGGGGGGGCGCGATCAGTGTGATCGCTCCCCCGCACAGGCATAGGAGACTGCTGTGGCTGCTGCCCAGCAGCCACAAGCAGTCTCCAAATGCAGCTCAGCACATACTGTGTGCTGGGTTGCTGTGAGGGGGGGGCGGCGCCGGACCCGGGCCCCCGCCGGGCCCCTCAGGAAGCCCGGGCCCGGGTAATCTGTACCCGCTCCCCCCCCTCTCGGCGCCCCTGCTATTGTGTGACCACACCCTGTTTGGTGCACGCCTGCGGCGCGCACTGTCCCTTTATTGAAAAGGCACAGAGGGGAGGTTGGGAGTTCCACCACTTCTCTAGGACCACTTTATGCACTGTCCACCACCAACTACTGAATATACCATTGATGGTCAATGTCTTGTCTTTTATCTTTGTATGTGACATATGCAGACACCAGGCTCTGTTCCCCAGCATTACACCTTTTTCCATAGCTTGAGCAACTGGACCTTGTGGGTGCAGCCTGCAGCAGGGTGGTATAGGAGTAATATTTTAATAACAATCTTTCAAATTATTTAGCAAAGATGTATGAAGGAAGACAGGAAATTCTCAAGCACAAGCTAAACCACTCTGTCTCTCCCTCTCCTCTTTTTAAACTTTGTTCCTCTTCGTCCTTTTTTCTTTTTTTTGTACCACTGACTCCTGTTTTTACTTTTAAAGCCATTTTATTTCCTCCATTTCTTTGGTGTCATCCTTTCTGTATTTCCAATACCCTCTGTACTAAATCCCCCTCCTGCTGTCACTCCCTGGGACCCATCTCTTAGTCCTGTCTACCCACCCTCTGTTGTATACCTCACTCTCTCTTTCTCTGTCTCTCTCTAACAGACAGCTGTTAGGTGGAAGTCCTATTTATGGGCATGTCTGTAACTGTACGCCTACAGATTTTGACAACCTGCCAAAACAAATTAACTGTTCACTTTCCACTGAGCGGTCATTGCTGGTATCTTCTTAAAAGACCCATAAACATTACGAAATTGTTTTCTATGAAAGAGCATAAATGGTTAATGTACTGTCACAGATACAAAAATGCGGGAGCACTGTATAGATTACTGTACAGTGAACAATGGTCTTGCTGCAGAGGTCAGTGCAATAGTTTGTAAATGGTTAAGAGTTATGAGTCTGAAAGTGTAAAACCTAATATTTGTTGTTACATTGTTCACAAAACTTGTTAATTCATATAGGTGCAATAAATCACACACTACAAACCTAACTGGTTTCTGTCTTCTGGTAAGCTTAGCCTTTGCCGGGAAATTCCATGAGGCTGAGGACCAATCAGCAGGCCTAAAAAAGGAGTCCGGTATAGGGGCGGGAGAGAATGAGATCATCACATGAGGAGGAGGAGGAGGAGGGAGAAGGAGAACTTCTGTGTAGCTGTAGTGTAGAATAGATTTGGTTGAGGAAGAAGAAAAAAAAAAAAGTATTGAACCTTGGGACCAAAGATTAAGCAGATCAGGGAGGGAGGAGAGTGTGGGCTGGAGGGAGGGAGGAGAGAAGAGTGGGAGCTTGTAGTTTGTGAAGTGACTGAGAAAGAAACGAGTGTGGAAGTCAAGGAGAGAAGAAGCAAAGAAAGAAAAACAGGCGTTGGTAAGCACTGATGGTCACTGTGCATTAGAGAGGGGTGTGACTGCATGTCTGGAACCTTGGTGATAAGTATATGGGAAGAATAGGCAAATTATTGTTAACATTATAAGCATTTACTTATATAGCGTCTGCATATTCTATAGTCGTGTGCAATTTTGGAAGAAAAGCAGTAATAAAAGGCGATTGATACCCAATCAGATATAGAGGTAAAAGGGCCCCGCTCGCTCTCAAGCTTACAGTCTATATGAAAACTTTGTGCAGTATAAGCATGTGACTAAGGTTAGTACATTACTGTGCACACAAGCAAGTGCAAGAAGCATGAGCATGCTGTCATTTATATTCCTAATCTAAGGCTCATACCAGCTGTATTAGGATTGTTGTAACAGACATCTAAAGGACTCTGAATCTGATTCAGAGATGGGCGCTATTGCCGCCGCTGCTGTGAATTTGTACGCAGTGGCTGTGCGAAAATATGCAATTGTCGTAGCCTCTGGGATGTGTATTGAGACGCCCACCAGCAGCTTTGCAAATCCAAGTGTCTGCATACAAAGACGGAGCTTCGGTCGCAGACCAGTCGATTATCGGTCTTCTGAGTAACCCTGTGGTCGCATAGAACGTCTGTGGGAACTGAGACGCAGGACCCATTTTGTTTGTGTAAAAGATCTCAATCTGTGGCACACCCCGACAGCGGTCGCGACATGCCTGCGCGTGAGCCGCCACTCACATTACCTCCCCAAACGTTCTCTACCTGTCAATCATTTTACAAATAAACCCTCTCTGCGACCACTGTGGTAAGCCCATCATGGCATGTAGGCAGTACGACAGATGCACGTGCTGACCATTGATAATAGCTCAACTGCGTGAACATCTGCATTGCAGCCATCCCTGAATCAGGCCTCTGTCCATATAAGCAGGAAGTGTGAACAATTGTGTGTATACAGTATATGACTGCACCCAATAAGGTGTGCAAGGTTGACATTGCCTCTAGCTTGCTTTTTTCTTAGGTGTGTATGACACATTATTGTTGTTTTGTTTAAACCATTTTATTAAAGTTTACAAATACAAAGTTTACTGCATTCCAAATATTACAAAGTATCTTTATGTTTGCAGCTGGTGCAGTGCAGCAGTAGTTATGCTTATAGTAAAACTCTGGGGCAGAGGTTCCCACAGAGCCGGCCCTAACCAATTTGATGTCTGAGGCAAGATTTTGGCTGGTGCCCCCTACCACCTCCGCTAGTTCTGCCTTTGACCCAGCACCCCTCTCCCAGCACAGCACCCATTACTCATCAGCAGAGATCACAGCAGCTGCCAGCAATACCCATCGCCCATAGCAATCCTCACCAACAAAGCTGTAATTAGACATTTTGGTGTCCTGTGCCAGCAAACGTATTGGCACCCCCCCCCCCCCATAATTTAAATAGGGACAGTGTGTGCCGAAGGGCGTGGTCTTGCTGGAAAGGTGCGTGGCCACACAATAGTACCCCCCAATTCAAATTACATAACACATTAGTGCAACCTTATTCACATTACATCACAGGATAGTGTTCATTATTCATGTTACTTCACATAGTAGTGCCCATTATTCATGTTACGCTACACAGTAGTACCCCTTTACCTTACACATGCTATGCCTAACAGTAGTGACCCTTATTCACGTTACGCCACACAGTAGTACCCCTTTACCTTATACATGCTATGCCTCACAGTAGTGCCCCTTATTCACGTTACGCCACACAGTAGTACCCCTTTACCTTATACATGCTATGCCTCACAGTAGTGCCCCTTATTCACGTTACGCCACACAGTAGTACCCCTTTACCTTATACATGCTATGCCTCACAGTAGTGCCCCTTATTCACGTTACGCCACACAGTAGTACCCCTTTACCTTATACATGCTATACCTTGCAATAGTGACCCTTATTCACGTTACGCCACACAGTAGTACCCCTTTACCTTATACATGCCATGCCTCACAGTAGTGCCCTTTATTCATGTTATGTCACACAGTAGTGTCCGTTATTCACATTACACCACACCGTATTGCTGCTTATTCACATTACACCACACAGTAGTGCCCTTTGTACACATTACGACAAACAGTAGTGCACCTTGTAGACATGCCACACAATAGTAGCAACGCTGATACACATAATGCAGAACTGTCACACAGTAATGCCCCTTACACATTATACCACACATTAGTAATGCCTTTATACACATAATGAACCTTGCGCATTATGCCATACATACCCCAACCTCCTCATTCCCTCAGCACAGCACTCACCTGGTGAATAAAACTGTGACCTCGTCACCTCAGGTAAAAAACAAAAATAGGTGCGCCTTTCAATCAATTAATATAAGCTTTATAAAACTAGCTGCTCCAACAACAGGTTCTGCAACCTGCTAAAAATATATAAAACCCTAATAGAGGGTACAAACTGTAGCGCCGGTCACCATGGATAAGATTCCACTGTGATGGAAATAGATCCTTCAGCAGTGTGGGGAGCGTTAAAAGTGGTGAAGATAAGTCAGACTAGTGTAAGCATGCGGATGAGCACCGGCGGTTCTTCCTGGACAGATGGAAAAAACCAGCAGCTTTCGTCCTATGTCCAGGCTAAGTGATCAGCACAGTAGTAAGCCACGATCCTGCGCCCGCGGGAGACCCTTTAGGTGCAGAGGGAGATCTCAAACCCCATCTCTGTTAGCGCTATGAGTATACTGTAGGTCTCACCAACGCGGCTGTCCTCAGTCTTCTCTCAGCAACATCCTCTGGCTGAGGGAAGACTGGCCTATGGGGCCGATTTCAAAGATGGTTGGTAAAGTAGCCTCTCAGCAGTTGTTGCAGGATTATGCAAACTGTGTAGGGCATAGAACACTTGGATTTGCGTGTGCGGAGTAAGGGGTTTCTGGACTTTTTACGCATGCGCAGTAGCAAAACATCACTCAACTACGTCAATATCGGCACTGTGTCCATCTCTGCATCAGGCCCCATGTGAAGAGAGATAATATGGTTTAAACAAAAAGTGGTGTGTGGTTCTCAAAATATGTCCTTAAAAAAAAAAATAGGGTAACTACTGTACGAGTATAGTGCATTTGTCATTTCTTTTTTTTTATGTGAGTACCCACACTGGGCTTGATTCAGAGATGCAAGCAATGTCGATGTTGGATGCAGTGGGGCGATTTTTTGCCATTGCGCATGGGTCAAAGCAAGCGTGGCGATGGATTAGCAATGGCAGTCGCAGAGAATATTTATCTGAAAGTGAGTGACAGTTAGTTGGCGCTTAGCGGAGGTAATTGGGGTGTGGTTAAAAAATGCAGGCTTGTCGAGACTGTTTCCTGGGTGTGCTCTAGTAAAGCTCTGCAAATTAATTCGCAGCTGCAGAGGCCCTGCCATCTTTGCGAAGCCACTCTGTCTGAGACAACATAGGCTTCTTCATAAGTTCGATGTGTGAGCGATGTTTCCGCTTTTGTACGTGAGGAGCAGGTGTCAGACACCAGAGGTGGGCGTTTCAGTGCACAAGACGCCGACAGAGACATTAGTATATTTTCGCAAGTTCGCTGCATTTGAAATCACAGTTGCAATGGGATTTGAGTGCATCTCTGATCCGTCCCACTATTACAATTAAAATATGGGGCCAAATGTAATAGCCTGCGAGCCGGCGCCGCTGCGGGAATACATGCGTGTATGCCCGTATTTTTAAAGCAGCAAGCGTGTTAAAAGCTAAGCCAAGCATTAGTCGGCTTGCAGGCTATTACAGTTAGCCCATGGTATCTGACTCTTATAAACTCACTGCTTGTGAGCTGTAACACCCACATTTTAAAATCTCCAGGAAATGTTGTCAAGAGAATTTAAGGCATTTAAATCCATCCAGTAAGACAGAATTACTGTTACGGATGAATGCCATTCACCAGACCGCATGTAACACCAGTCCAGTTGGATGAATTCATTTTTTTTGTCAATCTTAGTATAATTAAAATAGAGGAGAGTCTTTAGCCGGGTACACATTTAACGATGTGTACCCAGCCGACCTGTCGGGAGCGCGCATCGTCAGCGACATTGAGTATACACACACTAGACTATGTTGCCGACATGTCTAGTGTATACTGGGCTTTACATTCACTAGCATTTAAATGCTTATGCAGAGTAACATGCCCAGAACAGTGGGTACACAGATCCTGTATGTGCTCATTCAGATTTGCCAGATTCTACCACTTACCCTGCTCACACAGGACCGGGACCATTTTAAAGTATGCCAAGTGCAGTAAGAGTGTGTTTGCTTAATACAAACAATTGCAGATCCAGAAAAATACATATTTTACGCCTAAAAAGACGTATTATTTGCGCGGTGGTGTGGGGGTGCAAATAGGAGATGGTGATGGTCACCTGCACTAGCAAACTGCTTGTGATTGGCTTTTACACAACACTTTGCTGACACCGTTTTTTGCTTTTTCTTGTTGATCGGGCATAGATTATGCTTTTTGAGCATATTTGAAAACAAACTTATATTTTTGCATATGCAGGATGCGGAATGTTTTTGTGTATTTATAGAGGTTTTTATATTTTAATTGATGCCTGAAAGCCAATGCGCTTGTTTCACATAAAATAAATGGTTTCCAAAATGGGCACAAGGGCAAAGCAAGTGTCTATTAGCGTGCCTGGCACAACACAGACACATATGCTACTGTTGCCGACAGGAACACCTCTCAAACACTGCATATGGGCAGTAATATGCTAATTGTGTGCGACTTTTATAATCAGAAATTACACTCATTTTGCAGCTAACTCTGCATCAGTCCCAATGGGATTTTCTCTACCACCGATATTCCTGATGAATGCAGCTGCAGTATTGTGGTTATAAATTTGTGAAGTCATAGAAATAAATCTACTAAACAATATTATTATAGTGGATTGAAAAACTAAGTTGAAATTGTGTTTGCATTTTAAAGTTAGAAAACATACCAACAAACTGTTGTCATGTCCTACACAGTTGCACCTGCTTCCTTGTTTACATACTGTAGACATAGTGAAACCTTTTTAGACTGAAGCATGCATTCAAAGAACATGTCTGTAGTTTGATTACAGTCTTACAGTACAATTATGGCCATTAGTGATACAAACATGTTGTCAACTTGGAACCTGGACTGTAATATCAGTGAAAACTCCATTTTATCCATGACATCACTGTATTGTTGTGGTTGTTCTATATAAGTAAGGTGCATCTAATGCCTCTTTTATACCAAAGTTCCGGGTTTGACCCGTGAGTTGGAACAGGGTCCCAATCCGGATCAGACCCAGAACTTGCCCCTTTCATACTACGGCGCCAACCCAGGATATTCGCGAGTTGACGCCGATCACACCGAAGCCGGGTCTGCAGTGACCCGACTCTTCTGGCGTTGCCATGGACGCTAGGAGATTATGTCAGTCTCCAAGCACCACTGAAGCCGGCCAATAGGGCCGCATGCAGCTCGATCCGGGTCATCGTGTCCCGGGCCGCATGCGGCACGATCTGGGTCATCGTGACGCAGATCGCACTGTTTACACTACAAGGTGCCACGGGAACGTGGCCAATCATACAAAGTACCCGAGTACACAGACAAAAATCCTGGGTTGATGCGCATCAACCCGGGAGTTTTAGGTCGGTGTAAAAGGGGTATAAGATTGTTTACTGACAGAATATCCCCCTCCTGTGTTTTACTCTCCCTGGATGCTTAGATGCGGTCATGTAAATGTACTGTATGTATTTGTTGAGATGGTCATGAATTGAGGGGCTTTATTTACAAAGCGACGGCTTTTGTAAATTAAGTATTGAGTAAACACTTATTGGCAATTAAACTCTATTTTACTTTCCCAGAACAATATGTGAACGTGGCGATTAATAGAAACAATGCATCCTGATGGGTTAATGGTGAAAATTTTAAAGGGCACTCGCAGTCACTGTAATGCACTCAGATTGCCGTTTCAAATTTTCACCTCCTATCCGCCAAGAAGCGGCCACCGCTTCATAAATAAAGCCTGATGCACCTGTTGCTATAACTAGAATATACAGACACTGTACTCATATAAACCAGACATACATTAGCATCTGTTGTGCACGTTTACATTTTTTCCCGTGATCATTGGTTGAGACATTGTTTCTGTGAATCGCCACGTTCACATATTGTTCTATGAGTGTAAAATCGAGTTTCATTGCCAATAAGTGCTTATTTAATACCAACTGCTCTCCAGCCTGGGAATGGTATTAAAAGTCGACAGCAGTAGGTTGACATGGACATTAGATCGCCAACAATATTTCAACATTGTTAACATGTCAACATGCACATAATGACGACATTTACCATGTCGACACCAGAATGTCAACATAGTTTTATTTTTGCCAATTTTACCCTACCTTTAAAAATATGCAAAAAAACTGTATTCTGGCATTCTAGTGTCAACATGTTAAATGTCACCATTATGAACATGTTGACATTTCAACCATGTTGACATATTGCTTGTCAACCTAAAGTGCATGTCAACATAGCAGACAGATTGAGACAGATAAGAAAAAAAAAAGCGGGGGCGAGTAGGGTGGTACAGAACAAGTAGTGGAAGGAGAGGGGAGCAGCGGGCAGTCTGAGGTGACCTGGGTCCCTTTACTAATGTGTGTATGTGTATATATATATATATATACTGTCTATATACTGTGTGTGTATATATATATATATATATATATATATGTATGTATAGTATGACAGGGTGCCCCGACAGAAGGGGAGTATGGTTAGAAAGCAGGAAGTTCATCCTTTCGTCCTACAGTCCTGCCCTCTCTGTCGCTAAGCAATTCCTCTTAAAGTCCCACTTCACAGTCCCTTAATCCTCGCCGCCTCTTTGCCACATTCAACACATTCATTTGTAAGCCCCCTTCTCCTCTTCCATCCTCCCTTACTGCCACTGACTGCCTCCTTTTTCACCTCCAAAATCAAGACCATCCATCATGAAATCTCCCATTAGTCATCTGCTGCCGCTACCACTCCACCCTCCTTTCTCGCCACTCACAACCCCTTATGCTTTTTCCGCCCCACCACGGGTGACAAAGTCCATTACTTAATTTTATAATCTTCGCCCTCTATTTGCTCCCAGGATCCCATCCCCTCTCACCTCCTTCGCTCCCACATTGCTCACCTTTTCAATCTATTCATATCCACTGGCATCTTCCCCTCATCCTTCAAACATGCTTTTCTCTCACTCATTCTAAAAACGTTACTCTCTAACTACTGACCCATTTTCTTCTACCAATTGCCTCCAAAATACTCAAGCAGCTTGTCTACAACCGCCTCTCTATGACCACTCTATCCTTGATTTTCTCCAATGTGGCTTCCGCCCCCTCCACTCCAATGAACCACCCTGGCCAAAGTTACCAACGATCTTCTCTAGGCCAAATCAAGGGACCACTTCTCCCTGCTCATCCTGCTGGACCTCTCTGTAGCCTTTGACACCGTGGGTCATCCTCTCCTGCTGCTCACCCTCCAGACCATTGGCCTCTCTGACACCATTCTTTCTTATTTTACCTCCTACATTGCCAACCGTTCCTTCTTTGTTTCTGCCTCCAATTCCACATCCCCCATCCATCCTTCCCATGGGCATCCTGCAGGTTTCTGTCTTCGACCAACTGCTCTTTTTCTCTGTACACCTCCTCCATGGGTGAACAAATCAGTTCCTTCGGCCTCCAGTATCACCTCTATGCTGACGGCACTCAACTCAACCTCTCCTCTCCTGATCTTTGTTCGAGAAATAAATTTCATGTATATTTTAACTTTTTTGTTTTTATATTTTATTTGTGTGTGTATATATGTTTGCGTGTTTGTGGAGGTCTGAGGGGCATGGAAGGTTTATGTTAATATTGTGGGTGTAGGGGCCCACAATTTCTGAAGGAAGACCTGGTGATAAGGGCTTTCTTCAATTTTATGAGTGAACATATTTTAGCAATATATATATTTTTTTATTAGACAATTGGTTATTTCTGCTGTATTCGTGAGTACACAGGTTGGGATTTCAGTTAGCCATAGGACTTACCATGGGCTTTTAGTTATCGAGTTAAGAGACCAGGACTATGCAATTACTGCCATTGGTAAGCCCAGAGGGTGCACTTAACCCGGATTCCTGTTCGAACAGAAATTCGCATAAAGTGCACTCATGGAGCTTACCGTGGGCTTTCTGTGCGCAGTATTTGCATAGCTCTGGGCACTTAACCATGGGCTTACTGCAGGCAGTAATTGATAAGCCCCAGATACTTAACCTGGGAGCTAAAAGCTAATTGAATTCCCATGTTAGTGTGTGTCCCTGCAAAGGCTAATAAGCTAAACTATAGGGAAAAGTAGTGTTAGTTTGCATGAACAAGCCTGAAAATATTTACAAAATGATAGGTCAGTCAGAGGCCCAGGTATTCTGAGTGACTCACTGACAAGTACATTCTGCTGTCCTCGATGACTAATCCCAGCACCACTTAGGTCTGGCAGAAGCGAGTTTACATCACATTGAAATGCTCTGAAAGCAAGGGACACTGCTCACAACCCTTGTCCATAAGCCAGCAATACAGAAAAACATTCTTTAGAAGTGATTTAAGTGAATGTATGGAGTCTCCACAAACTCAATATGGAAGTATACAGAAATTGTTACGTAAAGTAAGTTGCATTAATAAAAGTGTATATAAATATAATTCTGAAGCAATAAAATCTGGCATTCATCAGTGAATACACTATTCCTACTTGCTAATGTTGAGATGAGCAACCTGCATCTCTTTAGTTGTTGGAACTACAAATCTCAGCATAAATCAGTTGGTTAGTTTAAATAGCTGCAATCTCTGTGACACACACACAACGCCACGTCATGGCAGGGCCGTAACTAGGGTGGTGCAACATGTGCCACGGCACAGGGCACCGCAGGGCAGAGGGCACTGTTTGGGCCTGTCAATTTTCTGTTTATAAACATTCGCACTTGTAGATTCCTCTTTTATTCCCAGCATCTCCTGGCCGCCCCTATCTCCTCCCTAGCTGACTACTCCTCCTGTCATAACCGGGACTCGTGTCTATCACATCTCAATGGCAGTCAGTCACCTTACACATGGAGCTAAGTGCCCCACAATTTCTGATGGCAGCCCTGAACACAGCCACTGATCGGTGCAGCTTCACCAGCACTCTCCTACAACTAGAGCCAGTGAATTATACTGCATAAATATTGTGTAACATACATGCCTACTCTCCCGGGAGTCACGGGAGGCTCACGATTTTTCGGGTAAACCCCCGGAAGAGTGGGCATATCGCCCACTTCCTAGTGAAGTGGGCAGGATGGGGAGATTTTACGTGGAAAGTTTGGGTCTGTAGGGAAGGGGCTAAATGGCGCATATTACGTCATTATGACGATTATAGTCTGGCCACTCCCCTCGAAGATGAAAGCAGCAGCTCCCCTCCAGCTGCTCACGGAAAGGTGCCCGGCGATGTCGGTAAATATGCTGCAGCCATTGGATTCACACCAGGATAAGAGTGGCACAATGGGATCTGTACCCCTTCATCATCGTACAAGACAAATCAGATTTGTCATGGCTCTTCCCCATGAGGCCTCGCCCCTTTTTCAGGTGTACATCTTATTATTATTTATATGGCGCCACAAGTGTTCCGCAGCGCCTTACAAAGTATATAAAGAAATAGGTGACCAAAGACTTACAGTACAATACAATACAATACAGGACAAGGACATGGATAATATACATTGCTACATTAGTGACCATAACACCCACATAAGTAGCAGAGCTTAAACAACCAAGTGTTAGGTGCCCTAGTGGGGAGTAAGACATAAAGTAGGGAGAAGCACAAGAGGGGAGAGGGCCCTTGCTCGTAAGAGCTTACATTCTAAAAGGGAAAGGCAGACAAACAGGTATGACACAGAAGGCGGTAGACGGGGAGGAAGGTGCATATAGCAGCAAGTTAGGATGAGAGCTGGAAGGTTTTAATGAAGTAGTGGGTCTTGAGAGCCCATTTGAATGATTGTAGAGAGGTGGAGAGTCTGATGGGGAGAGGGAGATTTTTCCAAGGGTGCGGAGCAGCACGGGCAAAATCTTGGAGACGAGAGTGAGAGGAAGTAATCAGTTGGCATGAGAGGCGGTGTACATTAGTTGAATGAAGAGGGCGGACAGGAGAGTGAAGAGAGATGAGATCAGAGATGTAAATGGGAGAAGATTGGGAGTGGGCTTTGTAAGTGAGGGTGAGAACCTTGAATTGGGTCCTGAAAGGGAAGGGGAGCCAGTGGAGGGCTTGTAGGAGAGGGGAGGCAGATGTAGAGCGTTTGGAGAGGAAGATGAGTCGAGCAGCAGCATTGAGGACAGACTGGAGAGAAGAGAGATGGGAGTTGGGGAGGCCAGATAGGAGGAGGTTAAAGTAGTCGACTCTTGAGATGACCAGTGAGTGTATGAGAGTTTTAGTAGCATCCTGGGTGAGAGACGGTCTGATCTTGGAAATATTTTTGAGATGAAAACGACAGGACTACGAGAGGTTCTCTATATGCTTATGTCCCTATTTAAAAAATGGGAAGGGGGAGGGGGCGCCAATGCACTTTCTGGCCCAGGGCACCAGAAAGTCTAGATACGGCTCTGCGTCATGGTGCCTGATATGTGCCAGGGCAAAGAGATGAACCACAGAGCAATGGGGAAAGAGGCTGTATGGAGCTACCCCGATGCTTCATGAGGATACAAGTTACTACATACATGGTAATGCAACTTTTTATGCTTGTGTGCAGTATCCATAGCAACTAATCAGACATTTAAATATCTTGTATTCAGCAGAGTAAACATAAAATTAAGTACATTAGTGCTGTTTTCATTAGCTTGTCGAATAAGCCTCATGACCTGATTCTGAGTCATGTGGTGCGCTGTACAAATGGTGAGTTTTTGCTTACAGCGCATGCTCATATGTCCATCCTATTCTGAGTCGGACTGAATTTGTCCAGATATGTCTTTCCGTGAAACTGGGCATTTCAGTGTGGTGAAAATGCGGAACCATTCTGAGTGTCGTGGGCGTATATGTGATGCTCCGTGCGATTCACATACATGTACATATGGGGAAGGGAAGCCTGCTTCTGATATATCACTTGCACCTAGTATGGGACTGGTGCTAGTGCCAGTGGGATCAGAACAGCAGAGAGGGGAATAGGGCTGCTCAGAGCAATGAGCAGGACGAGGTAGAGCAGAGACTGAGGTGGCCTGTGTCCAGTATTCTAGATACCTTGTCTAATATACTAGTATACATTATCTAGATACCTTGTCTAATATACTAGTATACATTATTCCATCTTGACCTTTGGATACATAAAATCCACAGCAGGCAATGCCAGTGTGCAAACTGTTGCCTCCTGCTTCCTGTTTATTACAAAGATACAATTTTCAGAATCACACAAAACATTTCTCAAGAACAGCAGTTCTAGTCAGAGAGGGGGAGGGAGGGCGGTCGTGGAAGGCTTTTTTTTTTACAGAATTTTCAAGTACACCATTAACACTTTCATGTAACACTTCCAAACATCTGTTCTTTGATTATGTTTCTATAGATTGTAAGCTTCATCCCTCACTTTGGGCCTGATTCAGAGGTGCACGGAAATTCTTCCAATCGCAGTCGTTCTGCGAAAATATGCAAATTCCACAGCTGCTAGGATTTGTACAGGGATGCCCACCGGCGTTGTGTCTCTAATCTGGCACCTGGGTACAAAGACGCACAATCAATCCTCTGAGCAACCCTGTGGTTGCTCAGAATTTCCATCGGATGTAAGCCGCCGGAGCCTCTCCAACTGTGCAGACAGACGCATTCGCAGGTTAAGACACTCCCCTACAACGGTCACCACACTCCTGCATTTGACTTGACCCCCCCCCTTCCTTACCTCCCATAAGTGAGCCTGATTCAGAGCTGTGCACAATGACGATGTTTGCGCAGTTGAACGATTATCAAAAAAACGTGCATGCGTCAAAATCAAAGTACTTTACTGTAGTCGTTCACAGTGACAATTTACTTTGAGTGTGATTGACAGTCAGGCAGCGTTTGGGGGAGGTAACGGGGAGTGTTGGTAAAGAACCCAGGTTTGTCGTGGATATTTCGGTGGGGGGGTGTTACATCCTGCAACTGCGATCCCATAAGCAAGAATTATGGTGCCGGCGTCTCAATTCCCACGACCATTCTGCGGGACGATAGGCTTACTCAGTAATGTGACAATCGAATGATCTGCGACGAATGCTGCGTCTTTGTACGCAGATACTGCAACATCCACCCTTTGTGTCATTATTTGTTGCTCTCTTCATGTTCATGATTTGCTCAAATCTTTTACTCTTATTGTACTATGCAACAGAATATGTTAATGATGCTAAGAATAATAATTAATATGGAAACTGTTCTGTACTCTTCTGAGGAGCAAGAAGACAACAGAGAAAGGTACAGTAGTAGCAATATGGAGGATGGCAGAGCACAAGATGGAGGCCCTGACTTTGTAGGACAAAGAATAAAGCTGTAGAGTACCAGGAAAAGGACTGGGAGGGCACGAGAGGAGGTGATAGGCAAGCATGGAAGAGGGAGGTGTTGTTACTGGCAGGCATTGGCCACTTTCCTACAGAAACCGAAAGTAGTTAGACAGAGTACAGTATTATAATTCTTTGGTTTCAGGCACATGGAGGTTGCAGACAGCTGTCTAAGTAAGTACATGTATTTATTTTAGGGATGTGCAGGCTCGGATAGGTTCGAGTTTGCACGTGGAGGTCGGATTTTTCCCTCCAAAAAAACGGAACTCAGAACGAGGCAAAACGTCATCTTACATGGACGAACATCATCATTCCTGGACAAAAGAGCAGGAATGATGATGTTCGTCCATGTAAGATGACGTTTTGCCTCGTTCTGAGTTCCGTTTTTTTGGAGGGAAAAATCCGAACTCCACGTGCAAACTCGAACCTATCCGAGCCTGCACCTCCCTAATTTATTTACATACATGTCTTTCAGTGATTTTATTAGTATGTTGTATCTGAAACAACTATAGAAGTGAAGTCCTGTATATTTAAGAGTTTATACTGTACAACATGGTATTGATGCATGCAGTATAGTATTCCAGTATTAGCATTAGTATTTATGATGAATTGTCCATGAGTTGTTCTTTATTGAACCACTAGCATAATGGGAAATGTAGTTCTAGAGCAGATAGTGTGCCAAAGGTGCTCATATCATCACTTTTAGTGTTCAGGAAAACGTGTGTGTTATTTGATACACACTTACTATCAATTATTATGGATATTACAGATTTCTGTAAGTTGTACTTAAGCAATTGGACTAAATCGTTGTGCTTTTACAGTATATGGTCTTAGAACTCCTTGGTGACGTCAAATTTCTATTTAATTAATATTATCATTAGGGAGTGCATTATCCAGTATATTGTGCCTGATTCTTATATGTACGCTAATGCAATCGCAGATGAATATGCTAATGCATGCAGCCATATGGAATATTGAGACGCCCAGCGGCAAGGTATCTTGGCTCGTGCGCAGTGCGACTGCGACGCTTACACAATTGGTCGATAATTGCTCAACGGCATTGCCTCCACATCTGAATCAGGCCCATTATCACATCAGTAAGATGGGCCTTAAAGTATAGTATTATTGCATGTTTTTAAAGACTACTAAATGCACATTGATGCTCGTAAAAAAAAACAAAAAAACATTATGGAAATAAATGGCCCTCTACAAACATAGGGCTTGATTCAGACCCAGACGCTATCCGCACTGCTCTCTCTATTGCCGATGGTTGCTAATCTGCGCATGCATATGTATCGCAGTGTGCGTGCGCAAACTACACAGTGCGTTCGAAGATCCCTCGCTCGTACAGCAAAGCCAGCCCAGCAGAGTGAGTGACAGGAGAGGCCGGTTGCCGGTGGTAACAGTACAAAACTGGGGAGTGGAGGTGTGAACGCAGGCGTGCCAGAGTGTTTCAACGCCGTTTTAGAGGCGTGTATAATTAACAGGCAGCGTCATAGTACATGTCACCAGCCATTTTTTTACTCTGTTTTCCTCGCAATGCTTGCAGTAGAAAAAAGCTACTACAAGCACTGCATTCACATCCGATAGTGGTCGATGTACCAATGTTTTCATAAACTTCCAGGAGATGATGTGGGGCAGTGGGCGTCTCTGAATTCGCTAAGGGGAGACTGCATACACAAAGCGAACGCTCGTACAGGTAAGACGGGCGTGCTTATGCCTTGGCGAGCGATCGCTCCCCGCCACATCACTTTCAAATATTTGCATACGCATCGAGCGAGCGTACGCTCATAGCGACCGGGTCTGAATCAGGCCCATAGTACATACTTTCTGACCAGCATTTGTTTACCTGGAGCATTCAGAAATATTGGCATATGGAAAATACAGTATACTATATTTTTTTCTAAAATAGTTTAAAATTGTCCTTTTTTTATGATTGAATTAGGTCAAGAACATCTATGGAAAACGTATCCAACGCGATTTTATTTAAAAAAAAATATATATATATTTTTTAAACACAGTTGCCGGTATGCATGAATAAAATCACAAAGGACAGCTCTCTTGGTGAAAGCTGTCGTTTGCGCCAGAAGTCCCTTTGGTGTCCTTCTGCAAATGCGCAGGAGGACGAGCACGCCACAGGGGGTGATGGGAGGGATCTGATTGGATCGCTCTCGCAGCACTCTTCGTTTAGAAGCCCCTAGGCAGAAGATGCCGTTACCCGCCGCATCCAAGCTCTGGAATGCATCGCATTTCGGGGCTTGGTGCATATGAGAATTGCGGTCAAACCTGGTTTGACCGCTTTTCTCTCGTTGCTGCATCCCGCCTAGTATATCATAAAAATAGCATTTTATTTAAATGCATAAACTTGAACTTGAAACACTTAAAAACTATTTAGGACTTATATGAATTGGCCATTCCTAATTGACGGTCCTGTATCCATATACTTGATCGACAGGGGACTGTTATGTTCAAAATATTAATATCGATATTTATCTTTAAAACAATTATAGTTACGATTACGCAGGTGTAGTCTACAGGAGGTCCTGGGTCGCCTCTCTGATATGAGAGATGGTCGAAGAACGCTATATCACAGCGGCTGAACCGATCCACATGCTTTAAAATCGTATAAACGGGCACTACAAAAAAAAAAAAATGTTTATTAGTGTCAATTAAACATATCGATATTTCCAATATATAGGACAATCAATATGCATGCCTCATCGGGACACACTGGGGGGTGGGGGTAGATGCTGCTATCTTTACTTTTCCCCGGTGGCTGCTCCTCTCTGCAGCCACCGAGTATACACTGGGGGCAGCACTGTATTTACCGGCCGCTGCTTCTCTCTTGGGTAGGGGGGGTCCACCATGCTGGCCGATAACTTTGACTATCAGTGATCAGCACACACTGGGGGAGGATCCGAAGGTGCAGAGGGGCTTGGAGATCCCCCTGAGATTGGCGGCTGCTGGTAGATTATCTTCGGGCAGCTTCCCTGTGGGCGTTTCTGACAGGTCACATTTGATGCGACCACGTCAGTGGTTAATCAATACTCTGGTAAAGCAAGGACAAAGTATAAGGTTTTGTCTACACTTTTACCTAGCATTGTTTTTCTTTGTAGAATGTATATGAGCTGTAGAAAACATTCAATACACACCAAAGTATGAAACCAATGGTACATCGCACAGTGACACGTATTAATAGCAAGTGCTGTAACCTCTATTCAAATTTTTTTTACCATAGTTACATAGGGCCTATGTCAGAGGTGGACGCAATGCCGATGTATTCGCAGTTATGTGCATGCGTCATGTTTCATTACCATCGGTTGGCACAGCAAGCATTCTTAATATTCGGGGGCTGGCCGCACATAAATATGCCCCTAGTAGCCAAGTGGAGAAGAAAGTTCTTCTTTAAAGGGGCAATGACAAAATGGATTATAAAAACAACAATAGATTCATATACTAACATAGAATAACGAATGTTCTATGCTGACCCATGGGCCTCTAAATAATCTGTTTATAAAAATGAGGCAAAGAAATAGAAACCACTCCATGTCTGTGATAACCTGTTCAGCTAGCTTTGCCTGTTAGGCACATAGGGGAACTAAAGGCTAAACCAGTTTCTTTCCACCATTCTTTCACTTCTCTCTGATACTATGCTATAAGGGAAGTTGTCTAAATCCTTTAAGTACATTTGCCTTGATCAGCAGAAATGAGGTTCTCCTACTGGTGTTTGCTTCCAGTCCTTAATCCAGATTTGCACTGGGGCTTCATTACCGATAACAGTGCTGTGTAAGCGTATGTAGGTTATAAGCATGTATAATAAAAAAAATATTTCTGAACTGGATTAAGATTTTTGAGTCTTTTATGGGAGACCCAGTCGCAACTGTGCCTAATGGGCCCCATACATCAGAGATGGATTGCCGCGATCCCGCGATGCTGCAACCCGGTATCGCGGAATCGCAGAAATCCAACATGTTGGATTTTGACGATCGCGATCAAAAAATTATCGCAATCATATCGGTGACATTTAACATGTCAAATGTCCGCGATCCAGCGACGGATCGCAGAACATCGATGGTGGGCGATCGGAAATATCTGACAGCGATCGGAAATTTCTGATCGCAGCCCTGCATCGCGGCGATCCGTCGCAGATGTATGGGCACCTTAACTCTTAATGAGCCACCTTAGTTCACATGTACTAGTTTTCTCTTATATCTGAGAACAAGAACGTAAAATTGCAGATTTACCAGGGGCTTCTGCAATTTTGTATTACAGCACTAGTATAAGATAGCGGTGCATACAGCTAAGTGTGTATGACTGTGCAGACCGTTACGAAGCCGTAAGTCCTCTGCTTGAAGCTACCTACTGGTCTGTCCTGTCACAAATACCGGCCTAGGTGGTATGTGAAGTAGGATGCAGCAAGCTCTCTGTTTGTGGCTATGAAACCCAGGGCCTGATTCAGAGCCGGACGCTATTTGCGCTCGCTCATCAGAAAAAGGGGCCAGATATTTAAATAGAGTGCTCGCTCTTTGCGGGCTGTTGACGCCTCTATGTCTGAGTGATCGAACGAAATATGCGCTCGCTATTTTGTAAAGACGCCCCCTGGCTGTTCGCATCATACGTCATCTTCGCTATTTATTAGATTAATCGAGTACATCGAAAGGCGTCTGAACTGCTCGCAGTGCTTGTGGTTGGATTTTCCTACCGCAATCATGCGAACAGTTCAGGCTAAGAGAAAACCAAGTGACGTGGCCGATGACGCTGCTTTGTTAATTATACACACCCTTAAAACGCCCGTTTTGACCGTTTGGCACGCCTGCGTTCGGATCTCCACTCCCCATTTTCAAGCACCTTCCCCTGTTACCACCCACAAACGCCTCATCCTGTCACTCAAATTAGCAGGCACTCACTATTTTGCGAGCACACGATTTCCGACCGCACTGACTGGTTGGCGCATGCGCATTACGACCCTGAATCAGGCCCCCAGTTCTTTCACCATTTCTCAGTCCTATGCTGCTACTTGCCTCCATTGCCCTTCTCACATTATCATAATACCTCATCACATGCAGCTCTCTCCTTGCTGTCATAATTACACAAGTGCACCTGGTCATTGCCTCCGACATGATATATACACCCATCTCATTCTGCTTACTGTAGTGGACATAGCAATAATTTTATTGGCTGCAGGTTGTTCTATTCCCCTGTTGTCTGTATAGCGATGCAGGACATTTCTTATATTATAACAACAGTCCGAATGAATGTTGTGTTTCTCACATTATCTTCTGTTTTCAGGCTAACAAAGACTTCAAACATGGCAATCGATTGCCAAGAAGGTCAAGGCCAGGTCTCTACCAGCACCCTGGATTACCCAGTCAAACTGTATCAGTCTATTGGGGCTGTGAAAAATAAAATGGGCAAATCAGGAAATCAGAATGCTCTTCTACAGAATAAGGATGGGCCCTGGGACACAATACTGCTCATAGGAACAGCTATAGAGACAGAAGGGAGCCCTGCAAAGAAGATATCAATCATAGCACAAGCTGAGTGTAAGACTGTTATTTTATCCTCTCTATTGTATATCATGAAACAGTTCCTTATTCCATATATGCCTTATATACATTCTATTTCTTCTTGTGTACTGTGACATTAAAACTGTTCCAATAATGACTTCTACCACTTCACCTCTCCCTATATCTCCTTTTATTTCAAATAGCTTGTCACTATAACATATTGCAATGCTTATATTCTATCCTAGGTGAGAATAATCAGCAGATATGCCCAAGCTCCCAAGACAGCCCTCTGTATATGACAGACTCCAAGCAGTACAGGTAATACAGCTAGCGAACTGCACTAATAAGATCTCAGCAATGCTCTGGCATTGGGTCAGTGCTAATTGGTTTAGTGTAAATCATTTTCCTTCTCAACCAATAACAAGTGATAAACATAATTCTGTCCTGTCTTCCATGAGACCCAGTATTTTTCTTTTTCTTTCTTACTACAACAAATGGAGGTGAATCGATGCATGGTTGAAAGCTTTACAGTGATTTCAGATACCTAAAGTACATTTGAGGTCGTTCTTTTGGCCGCAACACTCCCATAGTTATTTGTCCTATACTTTGTCAGTCAGCTACTCCTGTGTTCTCCACCAACCTTCTCGTGATTTATTTACAGTTTCTGTGAAAGCAATGAGAACATCCCAAATAATGTGGTGAACTCTACAGAGGGCAAATTGGCACAGTCACCGCAAATTTTCAAAAAGCAAAAAAAAAAGAGACGGAAAAGAAGTATTAAGAATGATCCTCAAACATCAGCCAGAAGAGGCCAGACTACTCCAGAACAAGAGACCCGGATTCCAGTACCCGTGCAGGTAATTGTCACAGTAGCTATCAAACAAGTCAATGGGATCCAACAACAGTTGAAATTGTGAGTCAAACAAGTTATCTGAATCAATAACGCCATCTAGTGGTGACTATGCATTGTAAGACAATTCTTCTTTGTTCTATATATTATTGGTGAGCCATGTATTTTTAGAAGCTGGCAACATCCCCATCTGTTTAGTTGTACACTTTTGTCTCTTTTGATCTAGTCATGTATGGGTTGATTAACAAGTGGTAATCAAGACTGGTCAATGTACCCTGAAAATCAGCAGATTTTGAAGATTGCTATCAGCAAATATCACCTTAGGGTGTTTTTAAATATAAATCATAGACTGTATTCTCTGGTATTGACACTGTCAATAAGTTAACTATAAAAACGTAAGTGAAGGAAAAATAGTGCAAATAAAGAGGGAGGTGCTGCTGGGTTAAATGCACAGGAGTAAACACCTAAATATTACTCAGTAAACATACATAGAACAAAAATAGTACATAATAACCAAAAAGCGCTCCCCACTCAACATGTGTAACAAATGGGACACCACTGTGTTTTCACACAAAAAAAGGGACAATAGTCACCAATGATAATGGCAAATAGAGATTCCAAGTCCTGGATATTCACTAATTGGACTTCTCTATTGAAGTGCTGGTCAGTTTTCCCTTAGAGTAAATCCATATGCATGGAGAAAAAGAGAAAGGATAATAGTGCAGTATGTCTGAATTTAAAAAAACTTTTAATGACAAATTTGCACTTACAATCACGAAATAAATATAAGGCATGTAACAAATATAAGACCACATCCAGCCCCCGTCCACGTGTCGACATCCACACCCAGATGTACAAAGGAAATAGTGGTACCACTACTCTGGATATAGGGATCCACTAGGATGAACTCCACAAGAGGAGGCTGCAGATATTGCGGTTAGTTCACAGGGTGAGGCCCGCTTAACGCGTTTCGGACATCAATTCGTCCTTCGTCAGAAGCGTGGCATAATCACCCAAAGTCCAATCTTAAATACCCTGTAAAAAATACACTCACATGATTTCAATTTAGACGATCACCGGCAGCTGTGTATAATTACGGAAGTTGTCCACCCGAGTGCGTTCCACCGCACCCGGAAGTACTGCGTTCCACAGGCATACAGCACGTGATTCAGCCTGACGTCCACACGTGGGGCGGCGATCACAATGCCTGATGCGTTCCACCGAACCCGGAAGTATTGTGTTCCAAAGGCACACAGCACGCGATTCAGCTCGACGCTCATAAGTGGGGCGGCGATCACAATGCCCGGCGCACTCCACTGATCCCGGAAGTCCCGCGCCCCAAAAACTGCTCGGCCACAATCCTCCACAGCGCACAAACATTAAAATCTTTGTTGTTCTTAAACAGTCGCTGTATTGTCCTCATTAATAGGTCCATTTAAACATGAAAAAATACAAAAGGAAAAATCAAACATAGACTCTATATCCAAATTAATAAGAATAGCATGATAATAAATATGTTCAAATATATAAAATATAGCAGCAAATAGTGCAAGGAAAATATTAAATAGCAGCAAATATGTAAACTCAAACACATAATTAAAAATATGCATATTTAGGTTTTAAAGCAGCCGATAGGTCAATTTGAGCACATAATTTAATTAAAAATGGGTGAATAAATTAAGTTAAGAAGCATTTGAGTTCGAAATCTCCGTTCAGCCCCTTGGGTACAAGGGTCCCTAATTGGTAAATCCATCTCATTTCGGCTTGTGAAAGTCTCTTTTCAATGTCTCTTGTTTTCCACCTAGGTAGCACCTGTTGAATACCTAAAAAACGTTTCAGATGACACTTTTTACTAATGTGATAATTTTTCAAATGTGCAGAGACTGTATGTGTAGTAAGACCTTTGCGTATATTATAAATATAGTCAGATAGTCTTATTTTGAGGTTTCGAGTGGTTTTACCTATATACAATAGGCCACAATCACACTCCAGAAGATATATTACATTTCTGGAGTTGCACGTAATGAATTCCCTAATGGGGTATTTAGTACCGTGCACCTCAAATTCCGAAACTTTATATTCATGCGATCTAACTGTTTTACACATTAAACAATTACCACATCTATAAAAACCCTTAGATCTTACACTTTGTCTAGTATCAATATCTAGAGTGCTTTTAACAAGTTTGTCTTTAAGGGTAGGTGCCTTCCTATATATAAAATGTGGTTTTTCTGATATTACTGGACCTATGATTGCATCTTGCTTTAATAATTTCCAATTTTGCCTAAAAAATTTTTCTATTTCTTTAAAAGATCTATTATATTGAGGGATAAAAGCCCACTTAAATTTCTCATCAGTATTATTTTTTGTGGATTTTATTTTTAATAATTCAGTGCGATTAGTTAAGGACATTTTGTCTTTAGCTTTCAATAAGACTTCGTTTGAATAACCCTTCTTTCGAAAACGATCAGCTGTCTCCTTAATTTGTTCCTCACAGATATTAGGTTCTGTACAATTTCTTTTAATCCTCAAAAATTGGCTATAGGGGATCCCATCCAGCCAATTTGAGTGATGTTGACTTGTTCTTTCTATGAAACTGTTGGAATCTGTATTCTTTCTAAAAGTTTTGGTGTTAATTACACCATTTTTAACATAAATACATAAATCTAAAAAGGATACCTCTGTTGCACTATAATTAAAAATCAATTTGATATTAAAACTATTAACATTAAGTAGATTGCAAAATATTTTGAGAGAGTCTTCATTTCCACGCCATATGAATAGAACGTCATCAATATAGCGTTGCCAGGACACTAGGCCCACCCCCAGCTCACCATTTTGCCACACCTCATGATCCTCCCAGTAGGCCATAAATAGATTGGCGTAGCTGGGGGCAAACCTAGTGCCCATAGCAGTTCCAACTTGTTGTAGGTAAAAGGACCCATCAAAATAAAAATAATTATTAATTAAAATAAATGTAATACTTTCAAGTATAAAACATTTAAGGGGGTCAGTAAAATCGGTCAAGTTTAAAAAATAAGTAACAGCAGTCAGGCCTTTGTCTAATTCAATAATAGTATACAAGGTGCTGACATCAGCTGTACAAATAATATCACCTTCTTCCCACTTATAATCTGCAATTTTCCTAAGTACATCTCCAGTGTCTCGCAGGTAGGCTTTGGTAGTCTGTACAATAAGTTAACTACAAACAACCAAATTGTTGTTCTGCGTCAGCCATATATAAATAAATCAACAAAAATGACTTATTTACCAAGCTCCCAGCTCTTGTCCCCGTGCCCCAGCTTTATGACCACTTTATGTATACCTATTCTCATAATTCCCCTCTAAATGTCCCAGCTGAGGCACTGATATGTGCCATTACCTACTGAGTGGTTCTTGCTCTATATATAGAGCTTTTTGTTCTATAAAAACTCTCATCTAACATTAGCTTGAATGGTAATAGGTCTACTGATATGATCATGTATTTTCTGGATAATCTCACAATTTAGTATGTAGGTTCTATATAGTTTTTAGTCATGCCAAAGATTTTTATTATTGTGTTGTATTATGGCAGGAGGATGAATTCTTGTCAAAACAGTGGTGTACGGAAGATACGCTGGACTACTGCTCTGTTCAACAACATAATGGGTCAAACATCCATTACCCACTTCAGAACAAGGAGCACTGTATCAAAACTGTCCATCACAAGCTTATTGCTCCATTACAATCTTTATACCATGTGAGGGCTGGAAAACTACAGCCACCCACATCCCCACAAGGTGATCCACGATATAACGATCGACTGCCTGCAATTATCAGTGCCTTAGGGCTAGATGACTGGGAAAAGAATCTGAGCCCACACTGTGGCTACTCTAAGTTCACCAATCCCTGCATAGACTCAAAAACCCAATCTGTGGAAGAAGGGGTGTTGCTGGCTCTGAGGGGAACCGTGAGCAATGGGGTGTCACACAACCTGTGCACATTAGCCAAGGCTTGGAAGAATGGTGATGAGGAAGAAGTTGTGGACAATGAAGGGATCCTATTAAGAGAGGTATAACAATATAATGGACCCATGTTTGTATCAGATATTTCTGTATTAGACATTAATACATACCAGGACTTTACAACAGAAGGCCCTTACAGTGTTTTCTGTGCCTTTACCATCCCTAACAATCTTCATAGACTTCACTGTATACATATTCTTTTTAAGAGCAGTTGGTCTGCATACACTCCCTTTGTGTAGGTACTTGGGTCAGCACTGATGTATGTCAAATTGCGGAATGTACTAACAGTAAAATTAGGTCAAACCTCCACAAACTGTAGTTTTTAGAGGTTTGCCACAATCGTCATTTGCATCACGCTCCAGAAAGCAAAACTTTTCTGAGCTTGTACGGGTGATAAGCATCTATAGACGGTGTAGCCTATGGGCTCCTTTCAGCACAAATCCCAAGAGATTGATCCGAAGAATCCCTGTCCTATTCGTTCCCCCTGCCTTTGGCTTGTGAATGCGCAATAGGACTCCAGGGTCATAAACTCGGAAGTCCTCACAACACAAAGGATAGCTCTTATAAGGAAAGCTGTCCTTTGCATAAATATTTGCGATTATTCATGCATGCAGCTTTAATAAATGCCGCTATGCTTGCAATCAGTGGCTGGATGTATTGCATAGAATATACAGTGAATGATATATGCTGCCCAAAGTCTGTGTACTGCAGAGAGTACTAGACAGACCTGAATTGTTTATACTAAACAAAGATTTCCAGCAAGCTGTCTGCCTTATCCAATTGTTTTCTATGGTAGTAGAAAACCAATGGGTGCT